>CM032452.1:21524792-21648634 GCA_019049505.1 Pachyrhynchus sulphureomaculatus | reverse complement strand
GTTTTTTATTATGTGAGGGGATTCCAACGTAAGATTAAATTTGAGTTTTCAAGGTCAAGGGGCTCCCGTTTGGCCGCCATATGAAAATTATATAATAAAAAATTTGACCTACCATTCTTCATAATTTTGATTATTTTTAATGGTTTTTTTGCGCTGCAAAGGGAGGAAGGTAGAAAAAAAAAAATTTTTCTTTATTTTTGCACATATATTTATTTGTTATATTATTATATTTTATGGTTTTTTATTAATTTATTAATATATTTTTTAATAATAATATTATTTTATTTTTAATTAATATAAATTTCAATTTTTTTAATTTATAAATTTTTTTGTCATTGTTATATTTTATTTTTATCGTATATAATTATTAATTATAATTATTATTATATTTTTTATTTAAATATTATATTTGCATTGAACTCTTTTTTACACCACCTGTGAGGTAGAGTTTTAGGCGTTTTTTTTATGAAGTGCCCCTGTAGGCCTAATTCACAAATCTTTATTTAATTAGAAATCTTGATCTTTTAGAAGGTCCAGGTTGTGGGTTGAAGTCGTCTTTTTGGAAAATATCAATGCAAATTTCTTTGTCTTCGTCAACGAAAATTTCTGTTTCTTCATCGAGAGGAATCTTATCCAGGTAGGATGGCAGCACCGAAGGGCAATCATCTTTACTATCACACGTTTCTCTACTGTAATATTGACAAATGGAAGAGCACTTTAAACCAGCCTTCTGACATCTACAAGCTGCACCGTACTTAGTTTGGCAGCTACAAAACATTAATTGTAGCAGCTCTAGTGGTACAGACGCCAGGTTACACTGTACTGACATAAAAATTTGGACTAAGTTGTTCCAACTTCGTAGTTCAGGGTCTTTATATTGCCCTCGCCAAGTTTGTATTTGATGGTAAATTCTGAAAGTATGCATCCAAGCTGCATTGTGTGTAGGTGGAAGAAAAGATAGATTAAATTTCGTTTTAGTTACACACTTTGCAAATCAAATCTTTTATAACGTGGAACATTTATTGATTGTTCGCCACTATCACCACTATAAACTGCAATAAAAAATCGTTCGCCGATCACACAGAGTAGATTGTGGCCTACATTTTTCTTGTAGAAAAAGCTCTACACCAGAAGACAGTTCTGGGAGTTTTTCAACGGTTGTAAGATATTTCATTTTACCAACATTGAGTGCTGCTAACGTTGTATCGCAGCCAGAAAAAGCATGAAAAAATAAAATATTTTTAACTGCAGTGTCACTATGGTTCAGGTGTGATGTAGAATAGATTTTTTTCCAACGAACGTCTTTTTTTGGTTACAAAAGAAAATATTTAAACCATCTTGTCCCAGAGCAGTCAGCAAATAACGATTGTTATAGAATAATATATAAAAGCTTTTTTTATTGTTCTGATTTCCTAAGAATTTTTCTTGTGCCACTGTCGGAACACTAGAACTATTACAAACTACGTCAGCAGAACTGTGTTTTTAAATCTTTCTTAAACGTGTCCGTGAGTTGGTGAAGTTAGGGTCATCAGTGCATCCATGAAAAATAATGGTAACAGATAAACCATGGTAATTTTTGATAAAAATCACGTATTTCTCACAAATAATTTCGAAAGGTATGTTACGGTGATTGATGATAAAATGTTTTCTTGGTCCAATATCAATAGGTGCATTGAGAGACGAAAATGCATTAAATAATGTTGATTTGATGATCGCATTCCTTCTTTATCAAACAATGACAACGGAAAAGGTGCAAGCTCAAATTCAAAATATTTTTTATATTACCGATCGATTTTTTTCTAACACACTTTCGTTGAAAAATTAGCAATGTTATATCCTGAAAGTTGGAATCAAGGATTTAAAAATCATAGTTTTGTCCCAATTTCAATTACACGGTGACAATGAACAACAACACCGGACACAAGAGATATAAACTCTGATCGTTTTAGAAATGGATCGCCTAATGCAAACCACTGGTCCAAATTTTCAACATCCTCATTATCTCTGACTACTCGCGAATCCCTGTGAACTACGTGTTGATCAGAATTTTCCACGGTAACGTCAAAAAATATTTCTACTTACTTGCAAACATCTTCTAAACATATCATTCCTAATGTCCAGAAAGCAAGCATACTGTCTGTTATCTCACGTCCATGAGTTAATCCTTCAGATATTTTCATCGGTCTCATTAATTTTTTCTGAATGGGTTGATCAGTCATTACTCTACACCAAAATTTATCCGTTTGTTTAATAGTAAATGGATCACCAGTGGTATATGCCTCAAATTCTCCAGGAAAGATTCGTTTGTGGGGTTCTCGCATGTCCTGGTGAGCTGACTTTGCATATATGAAATTACCACCAGAACAGAATAATGGGAGCAGTCTTTGTTTTTTAATTGTATCCAGCGTTACCACCTTAAAATATTGAATCTAAAGTTGAACCTCTGGATTGCAGCATCCCAATGGTTTGCTCGAATTGATCTGAAATGGTTTTAAATGAAACGATTTCCGCTGGTTCTAAAATTGTCGTTCTGTCAATTTCAGTTAAAACGTCATCCATTATATCTCGGTCTTCATTAGCAAAATCGACAATATGTCGTATTTTTTTCACCAAGGTGTGAGCTCGCACAGTTCTTGTTTATGCATAGCCAGGCATGATATTATTAACACAATTTTCATTTTAATAAATTTTCTAATTCAGTGCCAGATATGATGTATACAACTGAGCCGATAAAAGACATAAGAGAATGTATCCCTCCCATCAATAGTATTCACGTTAAAATTAGCATTGTCAAATACTGCGAGAATGCATGTGATAAAATTTATCGTGCAGAGCTGAGAGCTTGAGACAGAGAAATGTACTAAACAGAAAAACTCAAGGATGATAAAACATCAATAACCTTTTCTGAGCTATTTTTTTTTGAAAGAAAAGCACCAACTCGAAGTAATAAAGGAAAAATAAAAGAAGAACGTCGTGTTGCCGCAATATTAGTTTTCTTTTTAATTTCTTAGGTGACCCTCATTTTGATTTCCATATAATACTACTAAGAAATGTTCTTAAAATTTAGGTACAACATTTTGAAGAAAATCGTCTCAGGGTGGATATTTTTCAGTTTCATTGCCTTTAGTACGTATATTTTACAAAATATTCGCACTAGCTTCACGAACTACTCCTAATCTTTCTTCATGAGGATTGAGCTTTTTATTTTGATACCAGGAATTAGATAGAACTTCATACCTCGAAAATAAATCATTGTCTCTCGTGATAGTTGATGCCAAATCTAACTGCCATTTCATATTTATCAGGAACGTAATCTTTTTCTAACTTTTATTAAATTCAATAATTTAAATTGACGTTCGTCTGAATTCTCGCTAAAGTCTCTCTCTCTCCTTCTCTCACTCAATCCTTTCACCCCAACAGTAGTTCGGTGATACTATGCAGTTGCTGCCTCAACAGTCATTTTCCAGGCATCATGATCCTGCGCGACCTGACTTGACTCGTGCGTACCCATACCAAGAAGAGGTCGGACCGCCTTGATGGAGACGGTCCCCTTGATCTTTCCCGTTATTACAGTCTTTTCCATGGCATCCACTTGCCTCATAATGTGAATAAAATGTTTCCGGTACTGTCCATTAATTTTATTTGAAACTCGGTCATTTTTACTAAGCTCTTCAAGAAGAGATACATTAGTACGGAGTTCGGTATATGATACTCCAAGAATTCTTGTTGAAATGGTCAACAACAGTGAAACCAGCAATTTTATTTATGTGTAACAGATCTTCATTTCGATTAACAATCATTACTGTCGTTATCACTCTATTAACTGTCAATCCATATTTTTTGCTACTGATTTCAAGGCTCTCCATAATTTCTTCTAGGTCTTGTAATGACGTTGCAAATATAACAGTATCATCCGTATATCTAAGGTTAGTTAGCTTTTTTCCACCGGTTGTCACACCCCCCCTCCAGCCATCCAAAACAGACCCTATTATATGTTCACTATATATGCTAAAAAAGTAAAGGATGATAAAATACAGCCCTGTCTGATGCCGGTGTCTACAGTTTTTAAAGGGATCGGAAAAAGAATTATTCAGTTTAATTCTGCTATTTGTATTCTCATACATGGATCGGATAAGGTTTACAAGATGTAGTGTTCTCATGTTAATTAAAATCGACCAGAGTTTGTTCCATTGTATGCAGTTGAAAAAGCTTTAGAATAATCTATAAAACAGATATAGGTTGTTATTTGGAATTCCCTGACTTTTTCTATTAATGTATTTTCTAATCCCTCTTCCTGGAATGAAGCCTATTTCTTTGGTAAATATTTGCAGCAGCAGAAAAGTTTTGAGGATCTAAAGAAACACCTTAGTAACGTGTGATACCAGAGCGATTTTTCTGTAGTTGTTGCAATCCAAAGGGGATCTTTTCTTATGCAAGGGTATAAATGTAACTTCACACCAATCTTCCAGTCTTCCATACTACATTACACAGTTAACGTAGAACAATCATCGCGGTTTCTCCCATCCTCTTTATTATTTCCGCAGTTATCTCGTCAGTACCTGCAGCTTCTCTGTTCTTAACCTTTGAATAACCTTCCTGCCTTTAGATTTAAGAATACATGGCTACTGTTCTTCTGCGGTTTCGTTGTCGACAATGCAACCACCCACGAGTTGAGGCACAAAAAGTTCTGTAAAGTAATGTTTTGAAACGTCAATGATTCCAAGTATGTAGCCGACTGTTTTACCTTCCTTATCTCTAATTATTTGTGTTTTAGGTTTGAATTCTTTCGATAGATATTTTACTTTTTCATAAAGTTCTTGTGATGATTGTTTGTAGCATATTGTTCAAGCGCCTCACATATATTATTCAAGTATGCGTTTTTGCCCTTTTACAAGCCATTTTGATTTCTTTATTGATTGATCTGATTTTTCCCTGACTATTCAATGTGTTATATTTATTCTTGTTTCTATAAGCTTTAGAGTATCGTCGGTCATCTAATGTTTTTGAGGGTGTTTTTGTATTTTTGCCGAGCATTATGTAGCAGCATTTGTTATCCACTTCTTAATAAGATAAGAGTATACAAATTTCGTGGCTTCTTTAATACTTTTTTTGCCTGGTAATTTGTTTAGAGTTTATTTTCATCATATATAATCGTTTACTACAATCACGACGGTTGCTTGAACAGCAACCAATTCTTTCATACGATTAAAAATTTGTACTGTAAATTCATCAGTACGTTCACTTAATAAATTTAAAATAGAATTCTTAATAGTTGCTTTGGATACGAGACAGATCTTTATTTTTCGAGTTTCTGATATATTAACTTCTCCTTTTATTTATTCAGCATAATTTAAACAGATGTTTACTATTTGGACGTATTTCAGGTAAAGGAAATGATGTTGAACTACTCATACTTCGACGGCGAACAACTTCTGTTCTTTTATCGGAATAACATTTAGATCACGTGGTATGAACAGTAACTTCAGAAACACTGCACAAAAATCATTCATGGTTCTTTTGCCCCTCTGTAATACTCGTTTCAAGTAAGGATTTCACTCCTTTGCTTTCACTATAATAGATTTCTCTTTACTGAGAGGTGTTTGACAAATAAAACAGTTATTCATTTCCATGGACTAAATACGTCAATGTGCTGTGATAAACAGAATATAACTGAATGCTAAATATTTTACTCAAGTAAAGGGTCTTCCATTTGGGACTTGACAACTTTGAAATTTCACTGTGAATGCACCCTTAAGCCAATCACAGAACTGTCAACGTCAAAACATTCAGTAAAGTCAACATTTTCATCATGGTGAAGTACACGAACGAACAACGTTTACAAATAATTAAAATTTACTACCAAAATTTGGAGTCGGTGACTGCAACTTTAAGAGCGTTAACGCCAATTTTTGGTCGTAATTCTCGTCCCAGTAGACAAGCAATTCATAGTCTAGGAAAAAATTTGAGTTAACATATTCGCTGCTGGATGTTCCCGTGCCAGTGAGACAACGGGTTGGTCGAAGTGGCCAGAATATTGCTGCCGTTCAAGCGTTCATCTCAAACGAACCAAAACAGTCGATTTCACGGCGTTCTCAAGAATTGGGCATCGCTCAGACCACACTATGGCGAATTTTGCAAAAGGATCTTGGCCTGCACCCTTATAAGTTAAAATTAACTCAAGAACTAAAGCCACTCGATCATATAAAGCGACGTAGGTTCTCGAATTGGGCTCTAGAAATGTTGGAAGAAGATGACCAATTTCATCGCAAAATCATCTTTAGTGATGAAGCGCATTTTTGGATAAACGGCTTCGTCAACAAACAGAATATGCGTTATTGGTCAGGTGAAAACCCTCATGTGCTTGAAGAAACATCACTTCATCCACAAAAAATTACTGTTTGTTGCGGTTTTTATGCCGGTGGTGTCATTGGGCCGTTCTTTTTCGTTGATGAAAATAACCGTCACGTTACAGTCAATGGAGATCGCTACAGAGGCATGTTGCAACGTTATTTCTTTGATCAATTGCATGGGCTAGACATTAATGATATGTGGTTTCAACAAGACGGCGCCACAAGCCACACAGCGGGTGTAACAATCGACTTACTGCAATCTAAATTCGGTGAACGTGTTATATCGAGAAATGGTCCCGTCGAATGGCCGCCTAGATCGTGTGATTTAACACCTCTAGACTTCTTTTTATGGGGGGTACGTTAAATCATTGGTCTATGCTAACAAGCCTGCGTCGTTAGAGGAGCTCAGAGCCAATATTGAAAGAGAGATAGCGGCCGTTTCCGTCGAAATGTGTGGCCGAGTCATCGAAAATTGGGTTCAACGAATCGACCGCTGCAAACGTGCCCGTGGTAGACATATGAATGAAGTCGAATTCCATACATAAATGTTTTGATTGTACTTCAAGCCGATAGTAAAATTTTCGAAATGTCTCAAATGGGTTGCGTTTTATTTCAAAAAAAAGTTGTCGAGTCCTTAATGGAAGAGCCGATATAAAGTATCTATCTATACAACTATGAGTACTTACTACCCAAGTGACGAAAGTAGGAATTGTCTTTTATTCAAAAACCGGTTTTTTAAGACCCTTTATTGATTTATTATAGCACATTTCCAAGAACATTCTCATCACAAAGTTTTTATTTTTAGTAGTCTCTTCTTTAATACATAATTTTCAACATGTGGATAGTTTGAAAGGAATTTAATACAAATAAAATATATCAACATAAAATATATTTATACATTACTATAAAATATAATCATTAGTTATATATTTTAATTACTATATATTAATATAAATTATAATAATATAAAATAATAAAAATAAAATATAACGATGATAAAAAATTATAAATTAATAAAAATTTAAATATATACTAATTAAAAATAAAATGATATTATTATTAAAAAATATATTAATAAAAAAACATAAAATATACTAATATAAATAATATATATCTAAAAATAAGGGAACAATACTTTTTTTCTACCTATATACCTCATTTACCTTTGACCTTCCTCCCTTTGCAGCGCTAAAAAACCCTTAGAAATAATCAAAATTATAAAGACTAGTAGATCAAAATTTTTTGTTAAATTCTCTATAAAAAGGTTCTGATGCTTTTTTTATAAAATTAATAGAAAAAAATTATTAACAATAATAGTTTTACATTTCTTGAATTCTCATTAATTTTTGTTCATAACTTTCTAATTATTGAAGTAAAAATAGAAGGTTATTAAAAAAATTCTACACTATTGTATACTCTACAAAAAAGTCCTTTGCACAATTTTTGTCAGACTTATGGTTACCAAGATATACGAAAAAAACATTTACACCTCTCGTCGAAACAAATTATCTTGATATCTTCTTGTTGTATGTTGCATGCAAAGAAAATTTCTCAAAAGCTCAGGATGTTATTTCATAAGCAAAAGCTCTTAAACCTATATAAAGCTCAAACTGGTTGATGTTTTTTTTTATGAAACTTTTTCTATCAACACCAATATACCAAGAGCTCGATGTTGTCTCATACTCAATTCATACTTTACATAATGATCTGATGAGAAGAACGAAAAATTGAATTTATAGCTTTGTTGATAACAATACGTTTCTTTCGTCATTTATCTTAAACGATCGAGTTGGAGCTAGTTATGCAAATATCAGCAGACAGCAGAAAGTTATATATTGTGTAAATTCTGTCTTCATATCATCGAGTAGAGTGTAAAAAAGCCGGACAGACTTTGTCTCAGAAAGGTTCAGTTTACAGCATTATGTCAATAGAATCGTCACCTAATTTGTTTGGCTTTAACTTGGGAACAAATATATCTTGGTATATTCCTGTGACACGTTACATGCAAAGAAAATTTCTTATTTCATACCAAAAAGCTATAAAATCCATACAAAGTTCAAATTTATCCACTGATGGAATACTGCACCATGTTTGGTGCTCTGTTCCAAAAAATATACATTGTAAAAAATGCGTGTCAAATTACATGGAAAATGAAGGAAACAATTAGCTTAATTTTCTACCTAATTATACATAAATATTTATTTTTATCTTGAAAAATTTTAAAACCCTGTATGTAATGAAGCAAAGAGTAAAGTTAAATATCTATGTATTATTATAGCTTTCCATAACGTTTTTATTTGAAGCCGTAGACGAAGGAAAGGTTTAGGGTGCTGTTGAGAGTTGATTGATGGTGGTGTCTCAAAATATTTAGACACTCATACATATATATTCGTTTTCATTATTAAATTGAAATTATGAGTGTGCGGTTCTTCATGTTTTTGCCTACGCACATCCTTTCATGAAAATATCTCTAAAGTTATTAATCAGGTTGAAGTTAGTTCTTCATATCTTTATCTTATTAATGATGCTAATTTTGTTGTTTTAGAATGTATAGTTTGGAAATTTTAAAGACGATTCGGTTGAGCGCCAGGTGTGATGGAAATAGGTAAATTCTACGTAAGTTTGTGTGTGTGTAGAATTTTATGTTAATAAAGAACTTCGAGTTATTTCTGGTTCATATAGTTTCCTCATTTCCTTGGTAGGTTCTATAATAAAGTGCAATGTACATATTTTAAATTTAAAATTATTTCTGGAATGGAACTTTTCATAAATATATAGACTTCATTACATATTTTATGGTAGTATACTCCATAGATCTACGTAATCTTCTTTACATAATTTATGGGAACTTACATGAAAGCTCCGAAGGTTACACTTTTGTATAATTATACAAATGATTGATAGTTATCAATGGATCCAGAATTATTTATCTGAGAAGAGCTGTTTACCTGATTGTGGATCTAAAATTTACTAGAAATTTTGATTAACTGGAACATAGAAGAAAAGTTAATACCTTGAATCTATTCTATCAAAACTTTCGTGGGAAGTGTTTGATATATGTAGCCTGCTTAACTCCTCCCAAAGGGACGCAGCTTTTCACTTCCTTGTCAGTCTTTTCGAGAACTCCTTTATATGGGGAACCTCAGATACTGTAAAAAATAATAATGTGAATAATCCTGGGTAAATTTATGATCATCGATTTTTTACTTAATTGTACCCGTGTAACTTCCCAAGCCTTCACGTAAGATTCCATAAAGTTATGTAAACAACATTACATAGATATGTAGAATATACCAAAAAAATAAATTTATAGAAAAGGAACGTATTTGTGTATAATGTATCCCATTCATATAATAAAATTACATTTTATTATATGAATGGGAAAATTAACCTTAAATTATGGTGAAATTCCTTATTTGTGTATAAAATTATACACAAAACTAAAAACACACTCAAACTTATGTAAAACTTACTTATTTCATTAATAAATGTCTTTCAACCAAATCTTCTTCAAACTTTTTAAACTATACATTCTAAAGTAAAAATAAAAAAAAATTAGCATTGTTAACAAAATAAAAATGTGTGGACAGCCATCTAATTAATAATAACTTTGTTTCTCAGAAGTACAGTCCCATCAATCTTGGCAGACATAGCTACATATACTAATAACTTAAATTAAATAATAATTAGTATTCAATAAAAAAAGTAACCTTCTTAAGGTATAGATGTGTGTAAATATTTTGAGACACCAACGTTCTTTAATTCTCAACAACATTTGCAAAACTAAAGAATCGTCAATGGTTTCAGACAACAGCATCAATTGGATGACGCCGGTTAGGCGCCAAATTATGCATTGTATGTTAAATATTATGGCGAGTTACACAAGAAATAATGCAGTATCATTAACTTATTCAACTTTAAGTAATAAACATGGGCATGGACATATCTAACTTCACATTATAAATGCTAGTTGTTTAGCTTTTTTCGGTAAAAATAAATATTTCTGTAAAGTTCATGGAAAATTGGGTTAATTTTTTTCATAATTTTCCTTACCTATACTGCAATAATTCTTGTAATTTATTTAGTGGACTCTGATACAAACTGACACACTGCTATTATATAGTTACATGCATTAGTAAAAATAAATATAAATAACGAATGATCTATTAAAAAAAATCCTCCAGCTTTTATTTTTTTCTTTTTCATCTGAAAAGATTTGTCAGCAAGAATTCGTAGTTGTTTATGCATTTCTTGGTGCTCTCTACGATGAGATATTCTATCCATGGCATTATAACAAATATGTACTGTTTTGTTTATCTCTCCCGATAGTTCTTCGCCAATCATTGCTATAGATGTAATGTAAACCTAGAAATAAAATAACCGGTCAAGGGCAAGTTTGACATGCGCAGTTAGTGTTCCGTACGTTGATTATATGAATTATATGAATTATAAAATGATCAATGACTTCACAAAACATATCCAAAATGAGTTTTCAACAAAGTTTTTTTTCCTATCTTTACCGAAAACTGATAATCTTGAAATTCTTGTTTTTTATATCAGATAAATTATTAAAGGTAATGCACTCGTGATAATTTTTGCGCAACTATTACATTATCTGTATTTTTGAACCCGTGTTTTTACATGCTTTCATCTGACACCTCACTCGATGATCCGGTAATTTTTTTTTCACTTCTGATTTTACCCCCCAAAATTAACCCCTTAAGTGAAAATTTAACTTCCAAAGCTACACTTCTCTGGGTTAAGCTGGATTCTCCAGTGTTCGAACCAGGGGACTAGCTTGATGAGGTGGCGTTGGAGGCGGCTGGTGATGATCCTCGTCGATTTGGTGATGGCTGCGATGGCGGTGTCATCGGCTTACATGAGAAGAGAAGTGTGATCCAACTTATAAATAAATATATAATAAATGGAGGGAGAGGACGAAGCCTTGAGGAACTCCGGCTCGAATGGGCCTGACTTCGGGACTGGTCTGATCGACTTGAGCCTGGAATGTACGGTCCGAGAGGAAGGACAGGACCAATCGTGTGATATTTGTGGGATAGCCGTGACGGATGAGCTTGAGGATGAGTTCTTCGTGCCAGACTCGGTTAAAGGCTTTGGAAACATCGAGGAAGACAGCTCCAACCTGGTAATTGAGATTGAAACTGTTTACGATGTGTTGGAAGAGGGCTGTGGTATGATGACCGATCCCGTGGGAAGGTCGAAACCCAAACTGTTCGTTTGGGATGAGTCTGAGTTCTGAAGTTTTGGCTCGGATGATTTCGAGGATAATTTTCTTTGCCACTTTGCCTAGGCAGGGAAGTATTGGCCAATAATTGCTAGCCTCGTGAGAGGGGGTGCCGGGTTTCCTCATTAGGATGATCTCAGCTTTCTTCCAAAAGGGAGGGAAGTGGCTGAGTCTCAGGATTCCATTTATTATGTTTGTGGTTTCTGTGACCTGCTACTTTAGGAGTTTTTTCAGGGCTTTGATACTGACTTTGTCGTACCCTGGGGCTTTACGTGTTGAGAATGAGTTAATGATAATTTGGGTGGCGGAGGGGGTGGTGAAGTAAGTGTTGGGTGGAGAGTGGAGTTGTTTGAAGATCTGGATGGTGGAGGCGACCTTTTTTTCTCGGGCGAGATTTAGGCGGGCTGGGAGATTGGGGCGAAACTGGTCTTGTAGCGTTTCTACTAAAAGCTCAGCCTTTTCTTGCGTAGTAACAGCAGGGGTTCCAGTGTGGAAAATTGTGGAGATTGAGCGTGAGGTATCGGTAGAAAGGCCACGGGCCATTTTCCAAAAGAGTTGTACTGGGTATTGGGGGGTCCAAGCTTGTAATTCCACCTACTATTTTGGTACTCGAATAGGTTTCCTTAACTTGAGCTGTGGCACGGTTTGGGAGCCTTTTTAGGTGGGGGTCGCCAGTGCGGATGTCTCTCCTAAGCAAACGGGTTTTCTCCCGTATCTGCTCTTTGATGTTGAGGGGAAGATTTCTTTTAAGTATATCGGGTTCGACCCTGGTGACGGTGGTCTGAGCTAGGGCGGTCCAGATATCTGCTGTCAATTTATTGACTGCGTTGTACAGGTACCTTGTTGTGAAGATTGTGGGAATGGAGGCGGTGTCTGCTAGGAGTCTTTGTGCTCCCAGTCTATGATTTCGGAGATGACGATATTGTTAATCTGGTCGGCCGGGTCGCCTAGAGTTCGAATAACTGGTAAGTGGTGAGAAAAGAGCTCGTGAAGAACAGTAATAATTTGGTGGAGGTCGACGTTTCTGACCAGGAGGGGGTCAAGAAAGTTAGGCCTTGACCAGGAAAGGTAAAAAAAAGTTAGGCCTTCTGCAGCCTATGAAAGTGGGCTCATCTGGAGTTATGCTATTGAAGAGTAGTTGGTTCTGAATGATTGCGAGATCTCGACCGTTTTCGTTCATGACTAGGTTAGCCCAGATAACGTTTTTGGCGTTGAAATCGCCACCCAGGGACCGACTTTTGGTTGATTGAGCCGAAAAGTGTGTGATAGTCTACAGAATCAATCGGGTCGTTATGCCCGTTGTAGACAGAAGAGAATTGTATAGAACTATTGCTAGCCATGGAAACGGTGAAAGTGGTGGCGTCGGCTTGGATTAACCTGAGAGGAGGTGGCTGGTGATGGTTTAGAAATTGCTTGATTAGTATCACGGTCTCCCTGCGGGGGGCCCTAATTCTGTTATCCCTGTAAACTATATAGTTGGGGATTTTAAAGCGATGGCAGGGTTTCAGGAAGGTTTCCTGAACTAGGGCTAAGTCGTTGTTATGCTCCTGCAGGAAGTGCTGGAGCTCTTGTTTTTTGGTAGCGATGCCGTTAACGTTCCAAGTTAGGACTTGAAGAAATAGCGGATTAATTTTATTTGGGCGTGAGGTCATTTATTGGGCTGGAAGGTTGATGAGGGGCATGAAAGAGGGGAATTGGCTTTGAATGTTTGCCAAATTTTTGAATAGTTGCTGAAGTGTAGTATTAAAGGCAGTCACCTGTTGAGTGACTGCGGGGTCTTGGGAGGAGAGGGAGGTAAGTTTGGAGTTGTCTTGCCTGCCCCAGGTGAATTGAGATTTGGGAGCAGAAGCGTTGGCTCTCTGTGAGTGCATTGGGCACTCACCGTAGGACGATGGATGTGCACCCCTGCAGTTTGCAAAAGTAGCTGGTTCCTCCTTTTTGTTAGTGCATGAGGCGGACTGATGGCCCTGACCATATTTCATACATTTGGGTGGGGCCCAGCCCCTGAGAGAAGAGTGACCGTGGAGTTGGCAGTTAAAGCACTGCATGCTTCTGTCGTGGTTTCTCTTGGTTTCGATTTTCACACTGACTCGACACAGGTAACGCATTGTGAAGATATTTTTGTCATCTTTTGGCATGAGAGCCAGGACAATGGCCATGGATTCGCTGGTTTTTTGAAACCAGCGAACAACCCGCTTTGGGAAGTGGCCTAGACGATTAAGGTCTTGAGTGATACTTTCGGGCACGGTGACGCCGTGTCCGTAATCATATTTGCGTTTATTGAACGCGGAAGTTAGAACATTATACCTCTTTTTGTCAAGAATGACAATGGGAGGAATTCTGGTTGAACGTGTAGCCGGGGGCGGAGGGTTCTGAATATTCTGGTGGGAGGGTGGGGGGCTTGAAGCGGGAGTCGCTGCAGGTGTTGAAACTGGGGGGGGTGGGGGGTGGATAGGGGGGGGGTGGATAGGGGTGGCGTAAGATTGGCCATCCCAGTCACCCGATGCAAACCCAATCGAGAACGTGTGGTCATACGTCAAGCAGCAGCTTTATATTAAACATGTGTACACAATGAAGCAGCTGTCACGGCAAATTCGGGCAATTTGGAAATCTTTGCCTTAAGAATACGCAGAAAATCTCGTCAAAAGTATGCCCCGAAGGTGCCAGGTGATCATCAACCCTAATGAGGACTGAACGAACTGTAAGGTGTTCTTCAGAGGCTCATTTATCAATTTAATAAAACAGTAAAAAAAATAGATTGACAATGTCGACATCAAAGATAAAGTACATGACTGCATCTAAAATACTGTTAAGATGTTGTTGGCAAAAAAATTGTACAAGAAATAAATTTTAAATATCTCAGCATGAACGCTTAATTGATGCAATATGACCAAATAAAGTCCTAAGAATTGAAACGCTTCTCAAATTTAGAAAACCACTATTAGACGTACATTAACGTACAAAATGGAAACTCGATCTGACACATCAAAAACAAAATAAATAATAGAAACTCCAGAAATGAAAAGAGTGCGCAAAATAGCAGGAGCGACTATATTGGGTAGAGAAAAAACATCAGACAAACATGCTAAATAGATAATATGAATGACTAGATCTTAAAGAGAGAGAGAACGAACATATAGAAAGAATGACAGAAGAAAGATCGTTAGAATCATAAGATACAGATAGTCACCATAAGCGTATCTAGCAGGGGCGGCAACTGTTCCCCTTCTTGAAGTTAGAAAATAATAAATCACGAGATAATAAAGAACGAAACGAACGAGGAACAGGGTCAATCGGGTCGTTATGCCCGTTGTAGACAGAAGAGAATTGTATAGAACTATTGCTAGCCATGGAAACGGTGGAAGTGGTGGCTTCGGTTTGGATTAACCTGAGAGGCGGTGGCTGGTGATGGTTTAGAAATTGCTTGATTAGTATCACGGTCTCCCTGCGGGGGCCCTGATTCTGTCGTCCCTGTAAACTATATAGTCGGGGATTTTAAAGCGGTGGCAGGGTTTCAGGAAGGTTTTCTGAACTAGGGCTAGTCATCATAAGCGTATCCAGCAGGGGCGGCAACTGTTCCCCTTCTTGAAGTTAGAAAATAATAAATCAGAACGAAACGAACGAGGAACTAGGGGTTCTGATAAAAAAAAAAACACGCTATCTTAAACGACGCGATCGGTGATGATAAAAGATTTTTAAATTTTATTTTAAATATATTATCGACCCTATATCACGTGTGAACGAGTCTGCTTAGTATGTTTTTAGTAAATTTTCTGTTTTGTTTTGTATTTTACCAACAGATAGTGCTCATGAACTAACAATTCTATCAATTATTAGACAGTGCTGTACTCAATGCACCCGACACGCGATACTAGATCAAAATGTTCTCGAACCTAAGTACTGTCACAATAGAGCAATTACTAAAAACATCCAGATCTTTCTAGCGTAACTTACTAGTAAATAAACAGAATCTGCGTTACAACTATCAACTTTTAAAGTCCAGAGACCACTGTTAAATTGGTAAGTGGTGTAGTGTCCAGTGATAATGTAACGAATAAAATAACACGTAGGCTGAAAAGTTTTTGATCTAACACATAGATATTGCCCTTTTCAAAAAATCCGTATGATTTTAAGGATCCACCAATCTTTAAACGATACGTGTCAAAATGTCGTGATACTTCGACGATTAGTTTACAAGTTACAGTGGTTTTAGTGATGCTACTTTTGATATTTTCAAAACAATGAAAAAAATTCGTGAGTTGATTAAACACTGTTTTTTAATGGGAAAAAATACCGTTCAAGCAAAGCAATGGCTTGATAAGTGTTACGGGGACTCTGCCCCTGGAATCATCATTTACTGGTATGCTGAATTTAAACGCGGTCGTACAGATGCTGAATGCTCTGGTCGCCCAAATGAGGTGGTTACACCGGAAAACAAAAAAAAATCCACAAAATTGTTTTGGATGACCGTAAAGTGAAATTGCGTGAGATAGCTGACACCTTAAAGACATCAAAAGAACGTGTTGGTCGTATTTTGCATGAACATTTTGGCTTGAGAAAGCTCTGTTCGAAATGGGTACCGCGTTTGCTCACAGTGGACCAAAAACAACAACATGTTGATGATTCTGAGCCTGTTTAAGTGCAATAAAAAGGCTGGGAAGGTTTTGGCCTCTGTATTTTGGGATGCGCATGGAATAATTTTCACCGACTATGCTGGGAAGGGAAAAACGGTCAATAGCGAATATTATTTAAAGTTATCGGTGCATTTGAAGGCAGAGATCGCAAAGAAAGGGTCCGAATGAACAAGAAAAAAGTGCTTTTTCATCAAGACAGTGCACCGAGTCACAAGTCAGTGGTTACGATGGCAAAATTGTATGAATTGAAGTTCGAACTGCTTCCTCATCCACCGTATTCTTCCTGAGGCCTATTTTGAAGGCAAAGAGAAGAAATGGTAGAAATGTTAGAAAAGCGTTGGACTTATTGTATTGCTCTTGAAGAAGACTATATTAATGAATAAAGTCGAATTTAGCAAAAAAAATATGTTTTAAGTAGGTAGACCAAAAACTTTTGAGCCTTCGTGTCACATTGCTTGGATTTTATATTTTCGTTGACGGTATCAAATGCATATCAAAATTTTTTTTCGAAAATGTAAACGATAAAAAAAAGTAATAGCTATTCCATTCCATCATTACCCTAATTCTTTTTGAATATAAGTTGTTTAGTAGAAGCGTTATAAAAAAATGTTACGTTCAGGAGGTACAAAAATGTACTCTGCAGCATTTATATCCAATACTAAGACAGATGCGACTTTTTTAGTGAAAGACAAGTTTTTCAGCTTGATGTAATCTTTAATTATACTCATAAATTCTTTTCCAGTTGAATACCAAATGGGATTGAAATCTCAATATTTTTGTCCAGAATAAAATAGGACATATTTTTTTAAACAAAAAACTAATGTTTCATTTTTCATATAAAATAAATCACAAATAGTTGAAAGTGTCCACCGTGCTGCTCATCATTGACAAGTTGCACATTTTAAACAATACAATTTTGAGTATTGGAGAAAAATGCTGTAAAGTAAGTTTTGGGACTCCCTGTATAAAATTCATTATGAGAGTGGAAAGAGAGGGTTACAGTTTTCAAAAATATAAATTAAAATTGGCAAATTTAAAATTACTAATACTAGTATACCCATATTTTCCAGCGACTACAACCCTTAAGGGGTCGTAACTAGATCACCAAGCTCGTCTAAAACTGAAAACAAACAAAACTGTCGAATTCTTCAGAATGCGTGAAAGTAACTGCTGAGTTGTTAAAGAAATTCGTGGGCTCCGGCCAAGAATTACAATTTTGAATAATATTAGCAATTTACACGACCCTGCCATATTGAACAAACTTTCATAGGATCACCTTCCACTGGTGCTAGACTGGAATGTCAGGGTGGCAAGGGAGGGTGATCCCTCCATATGGTCGTTCAAAAGATCTAGGGCATTACAGACAAATTACAAAAAAGAATAGTAATAAACAAGAACATGTCTAATATTGAAGAACTATGGAATGAAGTCGCAAAACTAACTGAAAAATGTTACGTTCAGGAGGCAAAAAAATTTATTATTTATTGATGCAATCTTTAATTATGCTTATATGCTGAGTACCAAACGGGATTGAAAAGCTCAATATTTTATTCCATTTTTAATACAAAATAAATCATAAATTGTTGAAAGTGTCCACCGTGTTGCTCATCATTGACAACCTGAAATAAAAACTTCCAGTGTGCCCGTGACAGGGTCGCAAAGAAGGTGAATATTAAATTTAAAGAAGATAGACCCTATGGAAATAATAAATTTAATAAAATTTAAAAACCGGGTAAGGTGGCAAAGGAATAGAAACTGAAACGACAGGCAGAGAGATATAGCAGACTATCAGGGAAAGAATAACTCAACATAAAAACAGAGCATGGAAAAACATCCTGAGGAAGTTGTCAACAGAAGACAATTTCCTTTTCGTCTAACCAAGTAGTAGTAAAGTAAAAATAATAAAATTTCTACTTTTTTACCTGATACTGTACAGACTGATAAGGAGAAAGCCAATTTATTGACAGACTCATTGAGAAATGTATATGCTGGTGAACCGAATTCTGTGCCTAGCCAAGAAAACATAACGGACACGGTTGGGAAAACTGTCCACAGGAAATAACTATGTTATACCTCCATCAATGTGAAAAAGCAATATACCAGTCCTGGGGAGCTAAAAAGTATAATTATGTAACTACTAAACATTAAAGCCACAGAAATAGATGAGATTTCCAAATTGCTTCTAAAAAATATGGCTAGAAAGTACTTTCTGAGTCTGATGTACATAACTAATGCAGTGGTGTTGCTACAGCATTTCTCTAAGCAGTGGAAAATGTCTGTGATGATCCCTCTCCTGAAACCGGGTAAAAATCCGGGGAGAGTAGATTCCTACAAACCGATAACATTGCTTAGTACACTGGCCAAGGTGGTGGAGAAAGCGATGTTGAGTAAATTAAACACAACACAGTCTTCCGCATTGACGATAAGTGTCAGAGAAACAATTCAGATTCAGGGCCGGACACAGCACTGTCCTGCTAATAACTATGGTCTTACAAGACGTACTCAATAAATATACAGCAGATCACTGTTGCCTTAGCCCTTGATACTCGAAAAGAATTCGATACGGTGTGGCTAAATGGCCTACTGTATAAGGTGCTAACATTGCACGATCTACCACCATACGTGGTGACACTATTGCATTCATACGTGATTAAAAGGAAGTTTAGAATAAGATTGGGAAAAATCATTGGCTACGCCAAGAAAAATTAAATCTAGGGTCCACCTTGTACATGACCGAGTTTCAAACCTATCCATCTACAAAATCGGTACATTTTGCTGATGATACGCTAATATATGCGCATTCATTCTATGCAAATGTAGCCAGAGCATATGTAGTAAAAGCAAGTGTGAAGGCCTAATTATCACAAAAAAGTTCACACATATTAATATAAATCAGTTCATTAAAATTAAAGACATCCAGAAAATATCTGAAATTTCTGGGTATCATTATTGATAAAATATTTAAATTCGACTTGCATGGTAACTACATATTACCAAAAGCCCATCAAACAATGAAAATGCGACTAGCACCGCATTGAGATGTCACAGATGATTTATCATTTTAGACAGTGCATTGTCTGCAAGTTCTTTATCAATTTGTCTGTATTTCACACAAGATTTTAACAATTGTAGGTCTTGGTTGGAACCAAAGTGGGTTTGGGGTCGTTGAACCACGCTTTTACATAAATACTGATAATAAATTTAAAAAAGTCTGTGACTTGAATGGCTCGAAAGTTTCTACTTTTTTATTTTGCGCTGTGTGTTTAGATCTTTTAGCGTTTTTTTGCAGTTTTCTCCACTCTTCGTACAGTTTTTCTAATTTTGCAACACAATCTTTCAGGTATCTGGTTGCTATCTTAGCTTTCTCTCAAAAAATTAAAACTTCCTATATTGTAAGTCTTGCAGCTTCTCTGCTGTTTAGTTTCACTTGCCGTATATTATAAAATAAACTGCGTAAAACTTGACAATTAGATGGTAATTTATTGCCACTGACTTGATGAGACATGTAGCCCATTAAATACACCATTTCTTTCTGCCTTGAACTCGAAATCAAACCCGAACAAGCATGGCTCGTTGATGCGGTAGAAAACATTGTCCCGCAAACCTAACAGAAAAAGTCACTAAGCAAACGTTGTTGAAATGTTCACTGCTTGAAAGGCAAACATAAACTAAAACTCTCTGACTTCTCCCCGGGCATCCCAGACAAGGAATAAAAAAGGAGTGTGGTTCATGACACTCCAGGTAGAATTCTCTAAGAAAAGTGTCCTTAGCAATAGCGTTTTTGTATCAAAAACAAACGTTTTAAAGAATAGAACTACATGATATTTAGGTACCCACCATTATTATATATTGTATAATAATGTAATTGTATAATTGTTTATAATACAAAGGAAATAAAAAATGGTCCAAAGTATTTATGTTAGGTATCGTTGCTGCCATTTTTTACTTTCATTTTCTAAATAGGTCGAAGGTCGAATTTGAGGATTCGAATCATGTCCGATCTTGGATACATAAAAGTTTTGACAAAAAAGTGGTAGGAGTAAAACTTTAAGACAACTATGAAATGAAACAAGAGTCAGGGTACTGGGACCAATGGTTTTCATTTTATGCGGGAAAAACCACGATTTTTTTGCGAAAAATCGAATTTTACAGTTTTAACCTCGTTGAGGCACGGGTCAACGTTATCTAATTGAAGCAAACTGTGCAAATCTTATTTTTTAGAGAAATGGCAAATTTTAGGGGGGTCCCGCCGGCATTACGATGAAAATATTTTTCCCCCCCTATACCTTGTAACCACCCTAATGTATATAGAAATCTATATATGTATATATGTACATAGAAATGTATATATGTATATAAAAATGTATACATGTATACAGAAATGTATATATGTATAAGAAATCGTAAAATTGTAAATATTAAAACATGTAAATACTGTAAAATAAACACTGGAAAGAGTGAAAAGGAAGCATGAACGAATAGATGAGTGAAAAAGAGAAAGTGAGAGGGAGAGAGTGAGAGAGACTTAAACTAAGTAATAAATAATAATACATTGTACCTGATAAAAAAAAAAACGAGTCGAGTTTTTTAGCCCTTTTTTTTCTCAAGGAAGACACAGAGTAACTAAGCAAAACTAAGGCAATAAGAAACAAAAAGCGTTTTAAAAATCACAAATGAAAGTATGTGGCACAACACCAGCCAATCGCAAGGTTTTTTTAGTGTTCCGTACGAAACACTTATAAGATGACTTCTGTGTCTGTCTGTCTGTCTGTCACACCCGATTTTCTCCGAAACTATTTGTCATAGAAAGTTGAAATTTGGTAATAATATAGGAGTTGATGGCCTCGTCAAAGCGGTGTAGTTTTGAAAGTTAAATTTTGACTTAAGGGGTTAGTTTTGGGGGGTGAAATCGGAAGTAAAAAAAAATTTTTTTTACTAGGTCATCGAGTGTGGTGTCAAATGAAAGCTTGTGAAAACACGAGTAAAATATATATATATATATATATATATATATATATATATATATATATATATATATATATATATAATTTAGTACTTGGACTCACTTTTCTTAGTATTATTTTTAAATAGTGGCGAAAAATCGCTGTCCCCCACCTTATCTCGAAAAGTACTGATCAAAAAATTTTGAAAAAATTCTGGAATGCTCTCCACGGGGTGTAGATTGAACGAAAATTATCACGAGTGCATTACCTTTAATAATTTATTTGGTATATAAAAAAACAAAAATTTCAACGTCATCAGTTTTCAGTAAATATTGAAAACAAACTTTGTTGAAAACTCCTTTGGGGTGTGTTTTGTGAACTCACTGATCATTTTATACTACCGTAACAAATTTTAAAAGCAATCAACGTACGGAACACTAATTGTGCAAGTTCAACTTGCACTTGACCGGTTATTTTATTTATAAACGGATATGTTTTTAACAAATCATATCTGTAACACTTAAAAGAACTCTGTAAGGCTAAGTATCTAAGTCCTAATTTTTCAAATAATCAAGAGGTTTTTGTCTTTGACTTTGATTGAAGTATGCTCCCTATAAGCACGGTATTTTATTTCCTCCCGCCAGTAGCAATATTAAATGGGTTTTAAAATAGTTCATACTACAGAATATGTACGAAGACTGTCGAAAGCATGCAGCCACCAACTTTCACAAAAATGCAACAGCTACTGCGAAGGCTTTTCTCGAAGTTGTGCCTGTGGAAGTACAAGTTCAAAGTTTTTGTCAGAATATAATCGAAAATCACAGGCAAATAACAGCATCGATTATTTTCTGTGTAGTTTTTTGTGGCACACTTGATTTGCCTCTTAGGGAAAAAAAAACCGCCAAATGCAAGTCGAACTTCCGCAATAAGTGGAAAAACGGCTTTTAAGATGAAAATTTTTTCAAAGAAGGCGTAAAATGATCAACGACTCCACACAGTATACCCCAAATGAGTTTTTCACTACAGTTTTTTTCCGATTTTTGTTAAAAACTGATAACTAAGTTGGGAATTTGGAATCTTTGGCACAATGATACTACTCAGTATATATCACCACTACACCAAACACTTTATTTTTGCACTCGACGCGCGTTTCGCTAACCGTATTAGCTTCAACATCATCATTAGTCAATCATCGCTCCTGATGAAGCTAACATGGTTAGCGAAACGCGCGTCGATTGCAAAAATAAAGTGTTTGGTGTAGTGGTGATATATACTGAGTGGAAAAACTGATAACCTTGCAATTTTTGTTTTTTTTATATACCAGATAAATTCTCAAAGGTAATGTACTTGTGATAATTTTCGTTCAATCTACACTCTGTAGAGAATGTTCCAAAATTTTTTAACAAAATTTTTTGATCGGTACTTTTCGAGACGAAGTGGGGGACAGCAATTTTTCGCACTTTTTTTAAAAATGATACAAAGAGAATTGTGCGCAAGTATTACATTATATATATTTTTAAACTCGTCTTTTTACAAGCTTTTATTAGATACCTGGTAAAAAAAAAATCAATTCCGATTTCATCCCCCAGAAACTAACCTCTTAAGTCAAAATTTAACTTCAAAACTACATGACTCTGATGAGGCCATTAGTTCCTATATTATTGCCAAATTTCAATTTTATGTGTGAAATAGTTTCGGAGAAAATCGGGTGTGACAGACAGACGGACAGACAGACAGGCGGACACCAAAATGATCGTATAAGTGTTCCGTACGGAACACTAAAAAGACTCACTGGATGATGTCTGATCAGCAGTTTGTTAAAAAAAAATTAGGAGGACATCGAGAAGACCGTTTCAGAAGAATTTGCACCAAGCTTACTAAAACTGTTGGCCTGAAAATTAACAAAAATATAATAATCAGACGATAACAATAGATAACAATAAGCCAATTGTGTTTAACCGTACATAGTGACTAATAAAATGCTTTTTTCCAAAATTTTGTTTTTTCACTGCAAGTGCAGACCGTCGTGATACACCTAGCTAGTTCAGATCCTGGGTTTGCCCTTAAGTAGAGGAAGAATCATCGTAGAGCGACAACCTTCCCAATGTAAGATAGGCGAAGACGGTATTAAACAGACAATTGTGCCTATACGAATAAGGAAGAAAGATAAAAAAATATTACCCAAAACTAAAAGAAATTCATGAGAGTTTCAACTCAAAGAATGCAAGCGATAAGTTTTTCTTAAATCTAGTTCCCTTAATTTTTAGTGTTCCGTACGGAACACTTATAAGATCACTTCGGTGTCTGTCTGTCTGTCACACTCGATTTTCTCCGAAACTATTTGACATAGAAAGTTGAAATTTGGTACTAATATAGGAATTGATGGCCTCATCAGAGCCGTGTAGTTTTGAAAGTTAAATTTTGACTTAAGGGGTTAGTTTTGAGGGGTGAAATCGGAAGTGAAAAAAAAAAAATTACTGGGTCATCGAGTGTGGTGTCAAATGAAAGCTTGTGAAAGCACGAGTAAAAAGTATATATATAATGTAATACTTGCGCACACTTTTCTTCGTATTATTTTTAAAAATCGCTAAAAATCGCTGTCCCCCTACCTTATCTCGAAAAGTCCTCATCAGAAAATTTTGAAAATATTCTGGAATATTCTCCACGGGGTATAGATTGAACGAAAATTATCACGAGTGCATTACCTTTAATAATTTATCTGGTGTATAAAAAAAACAAAAATTTCAAGGTCACCAGTTTTCAGTAAAGGTTGGAAACAAACTTTGTTGAAAATTCATTTGAGGTTTGTTTTGCGAAGTCACTGATCATTTTAATACCACCGCAACAATTTTTTTATTTTAAAAGCAATTAACGTACGGAACACTAATTGTGCAAGTTCAACTTGCACTTGACCGGTTCTTTTTCTGTACTGAGGATTACTACTTACTGTGATATAGAACAAAATTGTCATTTCTCCATAGAGATTTGTACTGGAAAGTATGGGATGCTGGAATATAATCGCTACAGTAGCTGTAATAATCCAGTTGAGCAATAAGAATATAGATGCTGCAATGTTGGAACCAAATATGTCGTTAATTACTTCAATTAACTTAAAAATTGTAATATGCCAATAGGAATATTTAATAATATCACTTGAATTTCTTGGAAATCTTAACCTATCATTAAGCGTTTTCAAAAAATTTTTAGCAGCTAAGATTGTTAAACAAAATACAAAAACGACGGATGTTTGTCTAAGAAACAGGATACCAGTTAATGATAACAGAGGATTTTGTAGTAGCACAAGGACCTCAAATTGTACAAATATAAATGTAGTTACTCCACATAAAAACCATAACAGAATAATTAATTTTGAAATATTTTTCAATGTCTTTTCCATGGCTATATTATCTGCAAGCAATTCTAAACTTCTTATCATAGAACAGATTTGATTTCCTTTAAGACAAATTTTTATTGATATAATAATATTATTGCATAATGTACAAACGTCGCCTAAATTGCGCATAATTTTAAAGACCCATGGGAAACTGTCAGATGTTTTTAATACAAAATCTAAATAAATAAGACTTAGACTGCAAACAGTGATATGAATTACTACATATAAAATGTATAACGATTTTAGTATCTTCGATTTACAGTAATCTGATGGGCATATCGCCAATACAACGCTTATTATAAAAAATATATTTATTCCTTTGAAATTCATTATGAAGTTTTAGGAATAAAGCGGTATCAAGTGAATATTAACGATGATAATGTTTATACTGACCTTTAAAATAAATACAGTTACACAAACAGTAATAAATACGTTTTAAAATGCTGATGAAGGTAAGTTCATTTATAATTTAAAAGCCATTTGTTGAAAACTAATGATATTGTTTGTGACGGTAAATTGATTGGAATAAAATACCGGAAGAAAAACTGTATTATGTTTTTTTTTTAATGGGTATAGCACATGTGCTCCAGGGAAGTCCCTAAAGCGCTCCAGGAGCGGCATGTGTGCGGAAAAAACGATTCACGTTGCTCTTGAATTGCTGTAAATTGTACTCGGTGGGAAACACAGCCCTGGGTAAGTTATTCCAAAAGGATGATGTTCTCCATATAAAAGACTGCTTGAAAAGCGTTGTACGCGGAGTAACCAGCTGAATCTCATACGGATGTGAAGTATAAGCGCGACGTGTATTTCTAACACCCACCGCTCTGGGGGGAATTAAGCGGGCTACATTCTTCGAACACTTTCCATCGAAATACTTGTAGAACAGACTCAAGTCGCCAACCGTTCTTCGATGTTTCAGCGAATCTAGGCCGCCGGCAGTATTCCATAGTTGGTCGATTTTGATCTTTGTAAAGAATCAACAACTGTTGTGGAGTGTAAAGCTTTCTGGTTGGAAATAATATTCCCAACTTTTGAGAAGCTCTTCTTGCTATGCCTGCAACATGTTCATGCCAGAACATATTTGCTCCCAAAATAATGCGCAGCAAATTGAGTGACGATGCTAGGAGAATGGAGTGCCCCGACATAACTATGTCGGATTCAGCGACGTTAGTTTTTTTTAGAGAAAACTGCCGCCTGGGTTTTTGTAGCATTAAATTCCACTTAGTTACTGTCACCCCTAGATAGAATTTCTTCCAGGTCTTTGTTAAGTTGAACGACCTCCCTCCTGCGTGAGTAGCCTGCGGATATTAAAGAGATAAGCGTACTGTCATCTGCAAAGATGTAGATTAGATTCCCGGTCTTTTCCAGCAGATCGTTAATGTAAATGAGAAAGAGAGTACGAGATAGTATGGAGCCTTGGCGCACACCGGCGTTGACAGTGAAGGTGTTAGAAAAATATCCGTGGACCTCCACTCGTAAAGAACGCTCTCTGAGGAAACATGAGAGCCACAAACAGAACCTTTCAGACACACCACAAGAGCGTAATTTAGCCAACAGTCCATCGTCTCTTGGATATGTGAAGAGCACCCGCTCGAGATTCTCCAAAGTGTTTAACTGCGTTGTTCCAAACATGTGTTACATAAGTCAGAAGATCTCCTGTTGATTTATGTTTACGAAAGCCATATTGGTGATCGCTTATAATGTTGAATCGTTGAAGATATTTTAGAAGATGCTGATTGATAAGCTTTCCCATGACTTTCGATATTATTGAAAGTAGTGCCACTGGTCGGTAGTTATTTGGCAAGGTCTTCCTGCCTTTTTTAGGTATCGGCTGAACTATGGCATATTTCCAGCAGGAAGGAAATATTCCCTTTCTGTAGGATAGGTTGAAAAATCTACAGAAAACTGATGTTAGTTCCCTCGCACAGTTTTTGAGAACTATAGCATGTATTCCGTCAGCGCCAGAGGCCTTTTTGGTGTCTAGCTTTATTAAAATACGCTTTATGATACGCTGAAGACAACATAGGGGATCCTTGACTGCAATATGGGAATAGTATGTGGTGTTTTTCCTTGGAAATCGACAGTAGAATGTGGAGCAAAGAGTTCAGCCAACAAGTTCGCCCTCTCAGCAGGTGTCGTTGCAATGGAATTATCTGGCCTGTGAGTGGTGGTATGGTGGATTTGATGAAATTTTGACTAACTGCCTTAGCGACTGACCAAAAGGACCTGGAATTGTTGGGACAAACGAGAAGTTTGTTTCTAATTCGTTGATTGTGTGCCTCTTTGGTTTCGTCGATAATTTCTTTGCATCTGTTCCAGGCACGAACCATAAAGCGTGTTGCGATTTATGGTGTTAGGATTTTCACGCCACTGTCGGTAGGCAAGATGTTTAGAAGCAACAGCTTCTTTGCATTTGCGGTCAAACCAAGGCTTACCGTTGGAGGGGCGTTTCTTCGAAAAAGGGATGTAAGCTTCCATACGAGCCAAAATAACATGGGAGACCTCCGTGGCGCAGTCAGATGAGTTGTCGGATCGAAAACAAATGTTTGTCCTATATGTTAACTCATATAGACCATTTAGCATACTTTTAGGAATAATATGCAAGATCCTTTAGATTGATGAAATCATTAGAAGTATTCAAAAATTAACAAAACAGTTTCCGTATGTTAATTTGATATTAACTTTTAATTTCCTCGAAATAAATAAAACAGTTTGTTAAATTATAAACATGTATTTTTTTCAAATTCCAGTATCAAATATATAAAAATAACATCGATATAGTTACGTGGTTAGGAAAAGAATAACATAGTCCTCAGCTTTTACAACAATTTCATCAACAAAACATTAGTAATAAAATTAATAGTATAAATAGTTACAACAAAGAATTAGTTATCAAAACAGTCTAAATTCTGCGCAACACATTTCATGTGATGATGTTTGTTTATTTTGCTGACTACACGTAAGGTAAGGTTATAAGCAGATTAGGCGATTTTTTAGTTTTTAAAAATATTTCAGAACATGTAGTGTTTACAGATTGCATCGTTATACTTACATATTTGGATTCTAGTCAAAACTATAAATATAAATTATACTACATGTCCTATGTCTATAATTAATTGTTTTTGAGATATTGATATTAAATTGCTAGTTCTTTCAACTTTAACAGGCTTCATTTTCGAAGCGGTAAATTAAAGAACATAATGTTAGTTTTTTATTTACTATCCAAAAATATCAACTTCCGGCATAACAGAAAGTGTAAATTTTAAACAATTTTTGTTATGTTGAACATGGACTTCTTAAATTGAACTAAAATGAGGCATACACAAATAACCTAATGAATTATATTTTCAGTATATTTATTATTTTTAAATTAGAGTATAGATAAGGAAAAAGGGTTAGTTAAGATTAATTTTTAGTTTTCGGTACGGAAACATCATTTTGGTGTCCGTCTGTCTGTCTGTCTGTCTGTCTGTCTGTCTGTACTCGATTCTCCTGAAACTAATAGATACAGAAAGTTGAAATTTGTCACAAATACATATAGGAATTGATGGTTCAATTACAGTCTTGTAGTTTTGAAAGTTAAATTTTACCTTAAGGGGTTAGTTTTTAAGGATGACAATTTTTCAGTATCATCGAATGTGGTGTCAAATCAAAGCTTGTGAAAACACAAGTTCAAAGATGTATATGATGTAATACTTGCTCAAACTTTCCTATATATTATTTTTAAAAAATGGCCAAAAATCGCTGCTCCAACTCTATTTCTAAGAGTACTAAACAAAAAATTTCGAAAAAATTCTGGAATATTCTCCACAAGATATCAAGTTATTAAACGACCATTACCTTTGATAATTTATCTGGTATATTAAAACAACGATCGAAAACAAACTTTGTTGAAAATTTATTTGGGGTCTGTTTTGAAAAGTCACTGATCATTTTATACCTCCGTAACTAACATTTTTGTTTTAAAAGCAATCACGGTACCGAGCACTAATTGCGCAATCCGACTTGCACTTGGCCGGTTATTTACTATCTTTTTTATTATAATATATTAATGCCCGTCACGTTGAAGCGCAATTTTATAACCTCCAGAAGCGGGGCCTCACGTTGGAGCGCTATCTTATAACGTCTCTTTTACGGCTCTATTTTGCCTCTTATGTATATCTTAATTTTTGAGAATGGATTGAATAGATATTGATACTGATAGAGTAAAAATTTAGATATAAGCTAGCTCGTTTTGTTTAGGGAGATTATGGGTAAGAGATAATTTTTGTACGTCTTTTGAAAATAGTCCCTATAGTTGTTTAAAACTTGGTTGTACAGATTTGGGCACCATTCATTTTAGAATAAAAAGATTCTAAGTTCAGCTCTAAAAATGAAAAAAATACTGAAGAGTTGATTAGTTGTTGAAATAAAATTGAATTGGGTACAACCGTTGCGCCCTGAAAGATAAAACGTGTGGTTCAGTGAAACGCTAAATTTAAATATAGAAGGGTCTATATATATTAACAAAATAAAAATTCCTACCTTTATTAGACTCTTAAAATTACTTGTACTAAATAAAACACTCCTTAAGCTAGAAGAGTGTACACTTTTACATAGAGTCTTTAAATTAGGTTTATTAAGTTTTAATAAAAAGCTTTATCTTCTTCTTCTTCTTCTTCCTACGTTAGGAACATGTCCTGTGTTCACTTCAAAGGTTTCCCAGAAACAATTGCGATGATGAAGACCTGCTCTCATACCATCTTATTGGTGGTCTTCCAAGCGGTCGAGGTGTGTTTGGTCGCTTCTCTTTTGCAACCTTCGCCAACCGGTCATTTGGCATTCTGTCCACATGGTCTCTCCATTCTCTTCTCCTATTCCTTGCCCATCTCACCACATCCTGTATTTCGCACATTTCCCTTATTTCTTCACATCTCTTTCGGTCAAATAAGGTATGACCTGTTATCGATCTAAGTGTTCGCATTTCTGTTGTTCTTAGGAGTCGTTTTGTTATTGTGTTCTCCGCTCTGGTTTCTATCGCGTACGTCATGATCGGTCTTAAGCATGTTTTGTATATTCTTACTTTGCTCCTGGTGTTCATATATTTGTTTCTTCAAATTATATCTCTTAAGTATCCTGATATTAATGATGCCTTTGTTGTTTGAGTTTTTACTTCCTCCTTAAGGTTCCTAGTATTTGTTATGTTTGCCCCTAGATATTTGAAGGACATCACTTGTTCTACACTCTGATCATAAATCGCGAGTTTGCATCTTTTCGGTTCTTTAGATGTTGTAAGGGATTTTGTTTTCTTTACAGATATTTGCATATTAAACACTTCTGCTGTTTGTTGGAACTTATGTAGGAGTCTCTGTAAGTTATCTTCGTCTTCTGATATGATTACTGCATCATCAGCGTAGCATATTATCTTATTTCTTTGTCTCCCAATCGATATCCTCTCCCAGTTTTCTTTACTTCGTTTATAATTTCATCCATTATGATGTTAAATGAGATTGGGCTTAGGCTATCTCCTTGTCTGATTCCGGTTGTCATAGATATTTTATTGCTTAATTTATTTGCCACTCTTACATATGTGTGGTTGTTGATGTTCAACTCTTCGATAGTTTTTATTATATTCTGGTGAATTCCCCTTTTTTGTAGTAGGGTTATGACATCAGTTAATCGTACCCTATCGAATGCCTGGGTAAGATCAATGAAACACATAAAGGCTATCTTATTAAACTCTATGGCTTTTTCGGTAATTTGGGCGGATTATAAATATGGCGTCTATATTAGACCTGTTCTTTCTGAACCCTTGCTGTTCTTCACAGATTCCGGTTAACATTATTTTTTCTGCTAAAATTTTAGTGAACAATTTTAGTACCGCACTCATTAAGCTGATACCTCGATAGTTTTTTGGATCTGTTCTTTCTCTTTTTTGAAAATTGGTATCAAGTTGCTTTCTTTCCATTCGGATGGTATAATCTTGGCTGTGAGTATTTTGTTAAAGAAAATCTGTAATTTTCTAGTAATTTATCACCTCCATACTTGATCATTTCGTTCTTAATTTCGTCCATGCCCGGGGCTTTTCTGTTTTTTAGTTTCGCTGCCATGTGATCTATTTGATTCAAGGAAATGGTCCTATTTGGATGGGCAACATTTTCATCTTCATGCTGTATTTCCTGTGTTAATGAATTGGTTTCTGATGGACTATAGAGTTTTTCGAAATATCTTTCCCATTCTTCCACCGTAATTTTTGTATTTTGTATATACTCATTTATTGTTTTTTTTTCTATTTCTCAGTAGATTCCATATTTTTTTTTGTGCTTCGTACAGATCATGTTCCATATCGTTCAAAAATTCTTCCAATGCTCTCTTTTGATTCTCTGGATATTCTCGTTAACCCTGTTTCTTACATTTTTATAATCATTGTATGTTATAGCATTGGATCTGTATTGTAGGTACGATTTTCTTTTTTCCTCAGCTGATGTCTTTACTTCTTGTTTGAACCAAGGCTTTGTGTTCGGTTTTCCCCCTTTCTTTGTAGTCCTTCTTCCAAATGCTTCTTCTGCTGCTTCTAGCATATTAGTTTTTAGTTTTGTCCAAGCCGTTTCTATGTCATCGGACTCTCGAATATCATTTGTGGCTATTTTTTCTGTTAGCCTTTGTTGATATAGATATTTGGTTGAGTCGTCGGATAGAGATTCTATATTGATTTTGCTTATTTGTTCGACGGGTTCGCTACGAAGTCGTTGCATGGTTGTTCGTATTTTTGCTATTACAAGATGGTGATTCGTTCCAGCATTGGCGGAAGCTAAAGTTCTCACGTCCTGTATTCTTGTTGGATGAATATTTCTATTTGTGATTACGTAATCAATTGTTGATCTTTATCCACGTGTATTTTCGAAGGTGTATTTGTGCTGTGGTTTATGTGGATAAAAGGTGTTATTAATTCTAAGTTCATTTTGTATGCATAGTTGTATCATTTGTTCACCACTATTGTTTATAGTTTCTTCGTTGAATCGATTTTTGATGCCAGGTATAACTTCATCACCAATTCTCGCATTAAAATCCCCCAGAACTATTATTTCATCATCACTAGGTATGTCGTCTAAAACTGTTTGTAGGTTCTGGTAAAACAGGTCTATCTCCGTTTGAGGTTTGCTGGTATCGGGTGCATATATACTTATTATGTGTGTTGATCTTGATTTTTGTAGTTCGACCGTCACTTGTAGTAGTCTGTCGTTAATATATTTCGTTTTGCTGACTTGGTTTTCAAATCTTTCATGTAGCAGTATGCCAACCCCAGATGCAGCTCTTTCAGTTTTTTCTTTGCCACTGTATATCAGTATGTAGTTTTCATATTTGTTGTTTCCTTTGCCTCCAAGAGTGCACATATGTCTAATTTATGTTTTTTTTATTTCAAGTATGATTTCTTGGTCTTTGTTGTTAAATGATGTTATGTTCCAACATCCAATTCTTAGTGAAGTCGGTTTCCGTATGCATTTAGTCCTTATTCTCGCCAGGTTGTCATGTCAAAGCTTTATAAAAACGATATTAAAAGTGTGTGAAATTAACTCTGCGAATTATACGTGTTGAGTAGTCGTTGGAAACGTACTTGTAGACAAAAACTGAGATATTTAGACTATTGTGCTTATGACTTACTGATTGGCTCCTCCTCGTGGGTTTTTCATAAGTTACTTGGCCTCTCCTGATGATATTCTCATAAAAATATTGTTTCAGCCACTATCACCCTAGTTTCATTTGGGTAGCTAAACATCTTCTGACCCGAAATGCCTGAGGATGAGCAGGATATTTCAAGAAAGGAAAAAGGTCTTAAATTTGAGAGCTAGAAACCGATGTTACCCTACTGTATCACTGAGAAAAAGCCACTCTGGCGTGCTGAAGAAGAAAGCCACTACGGCCTTCTGGCAGAAAAAAAGCCAATACGGCATTCTCGTGGAAAAAGCCCCTAAAAAATTCAAAATGGCTGCTTAAATATCTTTGTCCCTTCTCCTCGGGTCACTTTCGGGCATGCAAATCTCGACGCATTCAATGCGAACTAAATAAGTTCAAGTCGGCAACACACGTTACACACTGCCGGTTTAAAATAAACTGCTCAAAATTTTAAATTACTGTTTTAAGTTATACTGTTCAAAAATTAAACACCACTGCAATAAATATATAAATGCAAATAAAATATAAATATAGGAAGGAAAAACAGTGTCGTAACATAATCTTAAAATCTAGGAAAAAATGAATGTTAGAGTAAATCCTGCCTTTTTGCTTTTTCAATGGGGCAATAAATGTTCCTATTAGGTTTTGTGCATAGTTGCTAGGTTTTAAGATAAACGTATTTTTATTTTATCTGCTTTGTATACTGCCCTCACTTGCACCTGCAATCATATTGGATCCATTTTTATCTATATATTTACTACCTGGCAACCCAGTTTGGAGTCCTTTAAGTATTTGATAATATAGATGAGGTCTCCATTAAGATTCGAAAGATACTTTTTATTATTTTTATTTTTAGTTTTACTTACAACTTACAATGTAACGGTCTATTTTAATCATGTGGCGTCCGTGGGAAAATTGCAATAGTGGCTATCGCAAGAGAAAACATTTATCACTTGAGACTAAACAAATAGTGAAAAATGTTTACGACAGTTTGGTAAAAAGAAATTTGAATAAACAAAGTGCTTTGCAAGAAACCAGTGAACTAACAAAGACCCCAATTTCTACGATTAAGGGTACTGTAGGAAAACCATCACTTAGGAACAGGAAAAAACGGCAAATTTTCAAATGCATCATGTAGACGATTGTGAAAAAGACGTCATCAGGAGAAGAATATATTCTATGTATAAAGAGCAGTTGGTGCCGACACTAGACAAAATAAAATTAAGACTGGTGCAGGACGGGACCGACATACATTGTGGCCAATCAACCCTTCACAGAATTCTCTTAAGAATGGGATTCACATTCCGAAAAATCAACAAATGGTAAATAGTGATGGAGTCACAAAGATTACGATTCTTGTGACATACTTATTTACAAGAAATTAAAAAGCATCGATCAGAGAATTAGCCAATAATTTACCTTGATGAAACATGGTTCGATACCCATGACACTGTGCAAAAAGGGTAGGTTCACAGCAGTACAAAATGTCAGACTAACGCACCTTCAAATAAAAGTAAACGAATAACCATGTTGTATGCTGGATCTGAAAAGGGCTGGGTTTCAAATTGTCCACTCTTATCTGCAAAAAACATAAAAGATTCCAGTTTGAACTATCACGAAGACAGTTCAAACCGCAGAACTTTTTTAGTTCACACAAAACTTTTTGAAAATTCCCTTTTCAAATGTTCCCGAACAAGTGTTATAGTTATGGACAATGCAAGTTACCACAGTCGCCTACTAAATAAGGTTCCTAATGCAGCCAACACCAAATCGGAAATACAGGAATATATGTTAGAAAATGACATTTATTTTGACTTTAGTTATAAAAAAAGTGATCTTTTGGAAGTTTTGAAAGACTATAAATTGAAAAAGAAATACGTTTGTGATAGTATGGCTGAGAAAATGGTACACACTGTTTTGCGGCTTCCTCCGTATTATTGTGTGTTTAATCCAAGTGAACATATTTGGCATCAAGTTAAATAAAAAATATTTGTACTTCTTATCCACTTGTTTTTACATGCATCTATAAATAAATATCTCCAAAAAAGCTTATAATTTTATTTATTTGCAATAAGAATAAAATTCTTAAGTTCATCTCTGCAACACATCATAAACAAAAGGTCAGAATTTTTATATTGCCCACTTAAATCGGCAAAAATCAGGATCTATATTTTGGGACAGGCTATACAATATATACTGTAAAAATACTATATAGATAATCAGGGGCCATTTATAACCAGCCCCTATTCATGTAATTCACTAACCCTCCAAGCTTTTATGTAAATTTCCATGAAATTTTGTAAACAAGATTACATGGATATATCGAATATACTACACAAAAATATGTAATTATAACCACATATTTGTATAAAATTTTATTATTTACCAGAATACTTTACATTTAAAATATTGAAATTGCTTTTTATTACGCTACCTAATGAAGGAATGGGAAAATTAAAATAACCTAAAAACAATGATGAAATTCTTTATTAGCGTATAATTCTATACACAATTAAAAGACACAAGAACTTATGTAAAACATGCCTATTTCAATGAAATCTTCTTTCAAATTTGCAAACTGTGCTTTCAAAAATAAAAAACAAAAAAATTTACAACATTAATAATATATATAAGGATGGATTGATAAATCTGGTAAATTTCTACGATTTTTTTTTATGGGTCTAGCACACGTGCTGCTGGGAAGTCCCTAAAGCGCTACAGGAGCGACACGTGTGCGGAGAAAGCGATTCACGTTGTTCTTGAATCGCTGTAAATTGTACTCGGTGGGAAACACAGTCTTGGGGAAATTATTCCAAAGGGATGATGTTCTCCATATAAAAGGCTACTTGAAAAGCGTTGTACGAGGAGTAACAAGCTGAACCTCATACGGATGTGAAGTATTAGCGCGACGTGTACTCTAACATGCACTGCTCTGGGAAGAATTAAGCGGGCCACATCCTTCGAACAATTTCTATGAAAATGCTGGTACAATAGGCTCAAGTCGCCGTTCTTCGATGTTCCAGCAAATCAAGGCCGCCGATAAGTTCTGGGTCTCCAATCAGACGAACAGCTCTTCTCTGAATAGAATCCAACAAATGCAGTGTATGTTTAGGAACGGCCCCTAAACATGGGAGCAGTATTCCATAGTTGGTCGAATTTGAGCTTTGTAAAGAATTAACAATTGTTGTGGAGTGTAAAGTTTTCTGGTTTGAAATAATATTCCCAACATTTGAAAAGCTCTCCTTGCTATGCCTGCAAAATGTTCATGCCAGGATATATTTGCTCCAAATTAACGCCCAACAAATTGAATGACGTTATTAGGGGAATGGAGTGCCCCGCCATAACCATGTAGGGTTCAGCAACGTTAACTTTTTTAGAAAAAACTGCCGCCTGGGTTTTTGTAGCGTTAAATTCCACTTGGTTTCTGTCACCCCAAGATAGAATTTCTTCCTGGTCTTTGTTAAGTTGAATGACTTCCTGCTGTCTGCTCGTCAGAATAGCCGATGTCCGAGCGTTCAAAGTGAATGAATAGATAAGCGTACTGTCATCTGAATAAGCTGTAGATTGTATTCTCGGTCTTTTCCAGCAGATCGTTAATGTAAATGAGATAGAGAATAGGAGACAGTATGGAGCCTTGAGGTACACCGGCGTTGATAGTGAAGGTGTTAGAAAGAAATCCGTCGACTGCTCTCTGAGGAAACATGAGAGCCACAAACAGAACTTTTCAGACATACCATAAGAGCGTAGCTTAGCCAACAGTCCATCATAACAAACACGGTCGAATACCTTGGATATGTCAAGAGAAATCGCTCGAGATTCTCCAAAGTGTTCAATTGCGTTGTTCCAAACGTGTGTTACATAAGTCAGAAGATCTCCTGTTGATCTATTTTTACGAAAGCCATATTGGTGATCGCTAATAATGTTAAATCCTTCAAGATATTTTAGAAGATGCTGATTGATAGCCTTTTCTATGACTTTTGATATTATTGAAAGCAGTGCGATTGGTCGGTTTGGCAAGGTCTTCTTGGCTTTTTTAGGTATCGGCTCAACTGTGGCACATTTCCAGCAGAAAGGAAATATTTCCTTTCTGTATGATAGATTGAAAAGTCTACAAAAACTGGTGTTAGTTCCCTCGCACAATTTTTGAGAACTGTGGTATTCCGTCAGCGCCAGAAGTCTTTTTAGTGTCTAGCTTCATTAAAATACTCTTTATGATACGCTGTCTGAAGACAACATCGGGCATCCTTGACTGCAATATGATAATAGTAGGTGGTGTTTTTTTGGAAATCGACAGTAGGATGTGAAGCAAAGAGTTCAGCCAACAAGTTCGCTTTCTCAGCAGGTGTGGTTTACAATAGAATTATCTGGCCGTGTGAGTGGTGGTATGGTGGATTTGGTGAAATTTTGACTAACTGCCTTAGCAACTGCCCAAAAGGACCTGAATTGTGTGTGTGTGTGTGTCTCCTTGGTTTCGTCGATAATACCTTTGCATCTGTTCTGAGCACACCATTGTCGGTAGGCAAGATGTTTAAAAGCAACAGCTTCTTTTCATTTTCGGTCAAACCAAGGCTTGCGTTATTATATTGGGGCTTCGAAAAAAGGAAGCTTGTGTTGCAAAAATGTAATCTTTAAATTTATGTTAAATAATACAAAATTTTTCTTGTTTCTTGGTGAAAGTTTCTCCATTAGGTTATGTTAGGTTCGAGGTAATTGAAATTAGTTCATCCATAAGATAATGTTAAATTTAAATAATAATGGTCTACATGATTTTTGTTACACATAAACTAGTATGTGATGTATGCTTACCTACCTACCCCAATTAAAAAACCCGCCAAAATTTTTGTTCAATCACCCTCAGTTTTTTTGGTAATAGTGACAGTCACTTAAATTACGTTATAAGAGGAATTCATTGACAACATTATTTTGTACTTAAGCCATCTTGGAAATAACAATTATGCTGGCGAAGGATATTTATATTTGAAAAAAAAGTTCTCTAAAATTAGTGACGCTAAAATTAAAGAGCGAATATTGGTTGAACCACAAATTAGAGAATTAATTAAAGACCCTATCTTTGAACAAAAATTAAATTCACTGGAAAAACCCGCCTGGATATGTTTCAAAAATGTGGTTAAAGATTTTCTTGGAAATAATAAAACTGAAAACTACAAAGACTTGATCAGTGAATTTTTGACGACCTATAAAGCACTAGAATGTAACGTCTCACTCAAAATTCATTTTTTGGATTCTCATTTGGACTTTTTCCCCGAAAATTTGGGAGCAGTAAGTAATGAGTATGGTGAACGTTTCCATCAGGATATTTCAGCCATGGAGAAGAGATACCAAGGCAAATGAAGTCCAAACCTGTTGGCAGATTACTGTTGGACACCGAGAAAAGATATTTCAGAAGCTAAGTATCCAAGAGTCATAAAAATTATTTTTTTTTATACTATCACTATAAAATATTAATATTTGATACATTTTTTCAAAAAAATATTACAATAAAACCTGATGTGTTACACAAATTCTACTATATATATTTTATTGCTTCCAACTTATACTAGATTTAAAATATGACAATATAATCCGTTTAACAAAAAAAAAACTTAAAATTTTGTTGACCAGTCTAATTTTCTGTTATCACAAAGTAATGCGAAATTTGTATGTTTTGACTAGAACATAGCCGTAGAAAATGTGGGAAATGGTCGAAATTGGCCTGATTTTTCAGATTAGATCATTTCAGGTCAACATTCTTGTATATATTTCTGGTTTATTCGCATTCTTGAGATGATACGCTATTCTCCACGGCATGTAAAAGTAGAGTAAATTTATATATTTACTAGAAAAAGTCAAAAACAGTTGATAAATATAAAAAATTTGGTTAATTTTTTTTCAGGTCCGACTATTTTGAGTTTATGTTGGTGACCTTTTTATGATTTTGATTTGATTTATGATCATTAATAACCGTGTAACTGTGTACCCACAGGAACTGGATGAGCTGTTGAACCCTATTTGTAGTAAGTCTGTGATGTCCAGTAAAATAGGGTTAGAGAAGTTGGCTGAATTTAATGGTTGCTTAAGGGGTCTTCGACTATAAGATATTTTGTGCTAGTCTTAGTTGTTATGGGTCATCTCAGAGCCTCCCTGATAGCCATTAGCTCTGCGGAGAATATTGATGTAATCGGGTTTAGGTTAATTTTCTTAATAGTATTCCCTGCTACCACTGTCTGTATAAATGTGGAAAAAACCTATATACATTTAGTAAATGATAGAAAGATGTCCTTATCAAGGAATCTGGGCATGTCTTCTCGTCATATTTTAAGAGGCTGAGATCAGTTGTAGGCTTAATTGATGTCTATGGTGTGTATATTGGGAATTTAGAGGTTTCGTCTGCTTCGTAGTTGTGTAGGATTAAGGAATTAACTGACTAATATTGTGTTTGGGAAAATGTTTGGTGACTGATTTGAACGGTTTAGATATAGAGCACGTTTGGATAAAGTTCATAATGAATTTACTGAGGTGGCCCTTGAAATTAATTTTGCTTAGTTGTTCCATTATTATCCTGTTTTTCGTCACGTCAAGTGCGTTTTGCAGATCTAAGGAGACAGCCAATAGATGTTTGTAGCGTAAAACGATGCTCTAATATCAGTTTCAAAAGAAGGCAGATGATCTAATGCAGAAGTGTTTTTGCGAAAACCGTATTGGTGAGGGGACAACAGGTATTTCATTTCCAGGACCCAGCAAAGCCGATTTTTTGGCATTCGTTCGAGTAACTTTGTCAGATGATTGGTCACGGCAATTGGTCTGTAGCTGTTTGGATTGTTTCTGGGTTTTCCTGGCTTGTGAATAAGTACTATAGTTGAATGTAGCCATGAATGAGGGAATTCATTGTTCAACCATTAAGTGGTTGAAGAAGTTCAGAATGATTTTCAAGAACGAATGAGGCAGGTTAGTGATCATTTGTAGATGTACACCATCCGGACCCGGGGCCAATTTTCTAGCGTTGGTCAGTGAGGATTTTAGTTCACTTAGGGTGAATGGTAAGTCGTAGGGTTGAAAGAGTCTGTGATGAATGTAACATTTGGTGGTTGAGGTAATATTGATTAGTGAGATTGAATGGATGATTTAGCGCTGTGGTGTTCGGCTAATTTGTTGCAGATGGATGATGGATCGGTTATCCAGGTGTGAATTGTGTAATAATCCTGGAATGTGCCTGGGTTGAGATACCTTCATTCTTTTTATGTTTCTCCACAGATCCCTGGATGATATGTTGGCGGTGAACGATGACGTGAAGTAATGCCAAAAAGATATTTTAGTTTCTTTTATAATGCTGCTGCTGCCGCTCTTGTTTTTTTGAATTCTTTAAAATTTTCAGGAGAGGGATGTCCTTTAAAGCGGTTTAAGGCCCTTTTCCTGTTTTTGATTGTCGTGGCGTATAGCTCAGTTGAGGGATGGAGGCGGCCTGTAGAATGCACTGCGTTAGATCGAAGATGAAGGAATTTAAGTGTGTTAGGTGGGTTGATGGAGGAGTTATTTTGGCTGCATAAGCATTCGAGTCCACACGATTGAAGTTCCATTTTGGAGGGAATGGGTGGGGACAGAGATAGGTGGGGTTCTCATAATATTGGGAAATGATCACTGCCGTACGAATCATCCCGGATGCCCCATTTGAATTTGAGGAATTCTGTGGAACTGCAAATTGACAAGTTGATGGTAGAAAAGGTGCCTGAGGAGGAGCTCAGAGAGGTGAGAGCAGGTTGGTTTAGAAAGGACAGATTAGGATTTGTTACCAAGATCTCTACAAAGTTCTGGGGGAGGTAACTGTCGATCCCCAAATGGAGTTGTGGGTATTGAAGTCTACCAAGATCAGGAATGGGGAAGGCAGAGACTCAATTAGTTTTTCTAATGAGGCCTTAGTGATGGTTTGGAGGGGGGGGGGTAAGTAGCTTCCAGCCCAGTATCCAAATCGAGTGTCATAAAGTCCAGGGAGTTGTGAATAAAAATCGCACCCCCTCCCGAAGCTCTGTCAGCGTCTGATCTGTTTTTAAGGACTACACTGAGGTTTTTTATGTTGGCATTTGAAGCTTGTTTAAAATAAGTTTCTTGCAATGCGATGATGGATGATTTATGTTGACAAATTAGTATTTGCATATCCTCTTTTCTTGGTGAGAAGCCGTTTACATTCCATTGAATGATTGGTTTGAATGGGGAGGAATGGGGAATTAAGACTTTTTCTTGGTGTTCTTTGCTGAGTTTTCGTTAGGATCTTGAGATGGGGGGTAATTCAATGGATAATGTTGATGATTTACCGGATAGTTTTATTGATTTATTAACATTTTGTTTTGAATTGGATTTAGTTTTCTTTAATTGTGAGAAGGAGTTAGCTGAGAGGATTTGTGTTGTGCGATCATAACTATTTTAGAAGGAGTTGTTGAGGGAGGTGGAATTTGAGAATTGTGGGATTTAGTATGACGGGCAATTTGAGGAGTTTGGGGGAGGAATTGGGAGGGGGAAGAGAGGAGGGAAGGGATGCGGAAGAGGGTTTAAGGGGCAGGGGAGGTTGACGAAAGCGTCAACGGAAGTAAGGTTACATTAGATGGCTATTGAAGATTCTTTTTGATCTGTCCTACACTCCGATCTTCTGTATTTCAAATTCATTCTTAAATGTTGGGCAGCCCTTGTAGAGGGTGGAGTGTTCTCCATTACAATTTATACAAGTTGAAAGTGATTGTGCAAGGTTCCCCGCCGTGATTTTCATGACCAATTGTCCCTCAAATCGGAGAGAAGGAATACTTCTTCGCGAGATGGTCAAATCTTTGACATTTGAAACACCTTATTGGGTTTGGGATACACTGGCGTACTCTGATGTTATACCAGCCTGCCCTTATGGTGGCAGGACGGGAGTGTGTTTTGAAGGGTAGGATAAAGGTAGCTGATTTTGCGTGAGGGAAATTTTTGTTTTGCGGTTGTTGGGTTACACCCTACTCATTCAGGTTTTCCAAGATTTCTTCGTCCAAGCAATTTGCCAGGTCAGCGCAGGTAATGACTTCTTTAATCACATTCAGATCTTGATGCGGGTTTGTAATAACTTCATATGTGTGAAGATTCGTAAGTTTCTCTGCCAGCAGAGACTGTTTTTCGCTTTTCACTTCGATGAAAAGAGATTCATCAGCAAGTTTTTTAGTATCAGATAAGGCACCAAAGTAAGATTCTAAGCTTTTGTGGAAAAAAGGAAAGGGGAAATTTCTTTAAACGAACCATTTAGTAACTTGATTTGAAAAAATCGGTTATAAATAGGCTAGATAATAGAGAACGACTTAATTCTGGGTCTTTTGGATCCGTTAAGTAGAGGAAAATTTTTATTGTTTGAGAACATAGATGTTCCCACGAGAATCGTACGAAAATACTGTCAACCGCAGCAAAGTCTGGTCACTACGACAAAACTAGGGTACAACCTGATTGCGTCCGGTGTCAGGAGAGAGCCATTAGTGCGGCAGTCTACTTTTGACGGTGGACATGGACGGAGAGCAAAAGGACAACGAACTGGGGTACCTCGGGTGCCTTAGGTCCATAGTCTGGAATTTTTCCAGACTCCCATTAGGAAAATGCAGAGGCACAAGTTGTCCGATGAAAGGGACAACAAGAGACCAATTATTGAAAATGGGTAGTGGTGTCAGGAGAGAGCCATTAGTGCGGCAGTCTACTTTTGACGGGACATGGACGGAGAGCAAAAGGACAACGAACTGGGGTACCTCGGGTGCATTAGGTCATAGTCTGGAGTTTTTCCAGACTCCCCTGAGGTGTGAGGGAAATGAGTTCGTAAATGGACGAACAAAGAAGAGTTCAAAGTCAGACTTCATGGGCCAGAGGCTCTTCTAGGCATTGCCCATGAAAGAGTGGAAAAAATAACATCAGACTGAGTGGAGGAAAATGCCAGAGCATGCACAAGTTGTCCGATGAAAGGGACAACAAGAGACCAATTATTGAAAATGGGTAGATAAAAGTTGAAATGTTTTAGGGTGTGTACACTGACCATTGTAGACTAAGGCAGGAGCTTGCCCCAAACAGCCGAATGCCGGTTATGTATGGATGATGAAACGGCTAAGCACGTGCTATGCAACTGCTCCGCAGTCAACAGAATCAGGTTTTTTACTTTTGGTAAAGAAACCATATCACCTAAAGACTTGAAAACTACAATAATTTGATTCATTACTGGGCAGAATGTGCTTAGTGAAATTTAAGATGTAAATGTGAGCCTCAGCAGATCGAACGGTCGTATTGGAGGGCTACAAAACCCTCTCAGCTTACACCTAAACCTACTAGGTATATTCGTTGTAAGATTATTAGGCTGTTATTTGGTTATGGGAGAAGAGAGATGAAAACTCTGCATGTTGGTGAATGTTTTATTTTAGTATCAATCAAGCGAACGTCCTCGGCCATAAGAAATGATTCTCCTTCAGGGGTCAATTCCTACAAACGAGAAAGTAAGGAAGTAAATAACTAAAATCGTACTCATGAACCAGCTCACTCCTTCAGACGGTCTACACCAGGGGTGCTCAAACTTGAACTGCTGACGATCTACCTCAATATTGTTAGACTACGATCGATCGACTCTGAGAGGCTGCAAGTAAGTGCGATGCAGGATTGTCGTCTAGGTAGGGTGTACGTGGCACAGATATTAGTTTTCCGCACAATATGTATTTTTTTAGTCAAGGTAAGTGTAGGTCTGCTCTAAAATGTCAATGAAAAAACTCATAATTATTCAAAATTGCGAGTTTATTGGTTCTTACAAAACAAACGAGTTCTAATGTCTAAACTTAACTAAAGAGTGACTTTGGATGTTGAAGCGTCGCACTGCATGTCCTCAGCATACTTTTCATAAGATGGTACGTAATTACCGAGTGCTAATCGCAAGAATGATTACATATGTTCGTCAGTTAGTCGATTGCGATATTTTGACTTAATTATCTTCATTTCAGAAAATACAGACTCTCACAAGTAAGTTGACCCAAACATTGCCGTCAGTTGAAGGGCGATTTGCCTTAGATTCGGATATTTATCTTCAGATATAAAACACCAGAATTTTGTATCAAATGCTGTGGCTTTGAGATGTATATCTGATATAATATGCACTCATTTTCAACAGAACATGAGTCCATGTTAAACTGACTTGCTATTTCAGTAGCTAATTCCTCAATGTTTTTACACGAAAAAGGATAACTCATAAATGATGTGATATTTGCCAATTTACTGAAATCATAAAAACGTATTTCAAATTGGCCCAAAATATTTGATAATTCTGCCTCATAAATATCATAATTCAACTGAGGAATCCTTGCTTTCAAAGACGGAAAATTTTTCAGATCCTTTCTTCTTAGTTGATCTATCATAAGTTGCAATTTACTTTTGAATGCGTTTATTGCGCTAATCATCTCAATAATAGTTTTTCCTTTACCTTGAAGCTCCAAATTAATGGTGTTTAAATGCATTGTGATGTCTGTCAAAAATGCCAAATCAGTCAGCCATTTTCCGTTTTTCAGCATCTGAGTGTCATCACCTCTTTCATCCAGAAAAGCTGTTATTTCGGGCAATAATTCTTGAAACCTTTCTAGGAATTTTCCGCGACTCAACCACCTGATGTCCGTGTGAAGAACTAAATCAATGTGTTCAGCTGACTCACTATTTTCCAGCTGCAATTTAAAGAGCCGTCGTTGCAAGCTGCGTGCACGGATAGAATTCACAATTTTTATTGCAATGCCCATAATCTCCTCCATGTTTAGAACTTTTGAACACAAAACTTGTTGATGTATAATGCAATGGAAGGAGAAAAATGAAGGGAAATCATCATCAGCTCGACACAATGCCACAAAACCGTTTTTGTTTCCAGTCATTGTTGGTGCTCCATCGGTTGTAATGCACACTAGTTTATATATTGGTAGCTTGTAGTTTGTTACAAAATTGAAGAAAACGTCATATATATCTTCGCCACGGGTCTTTCCTTTCAGAGGAATCATTGTCAAAAACTCTTCCTTAGCCGACATGTCATTGAATACCATTCGAATAAAAATACACAGCTGGGCAGTGTCTGTCATATCGGTGGATTCGTCGAACTGTAAAGAAAAGTATGTACATTCCATGATATCACGTTTAAGTTTATCTGCCATGTCCTGACTCATGACTTCAACACGTCTTGTGACAGTCGGACGAGATAACTGAAGTTCTCTAATAGCAGACATAATCTCTGTTTTATTTTTAAAATCTCCAAATAAAGTCTCAGCCGCTTCAATAAATGCTTCCTTCACAACCAATCCATCATCAAATGGTTTCTTGTGTTTCGCCAATATATGAGATATTTTAAATGACGCAATTGTTGCAGCTTTTGATTGTTTGGCTGGTCTTGTGAACATGGTTTGTTCTTTTTTCAAACAAGTTATCAAATCACGTACTTTTCGTTTTCTTAATTCACTCTGTGACGGAAAATCCTTTTCATAGTTTTTATGAACCGTTTTATGATGCCTCTCTAAGTTCCCACGCTTAGGTATTGCAACTGACGCACGGCAAATGAGACAAATGCACTTATCCTTTACCACACAAAAGAAAAATTCTTCCTCCCAATCGTTATTAAAATGATAAGTTTTACTTTTCTTCGTCGCACTAATTTTGGACTATTTATTAATAAATTTGTATCGATGTATCGCCTTCAAGTTACAACTCAGACTGACTCCTATTCCTGCAGGCGCAACATTTATATCGGCGCGAACGAAGTCTCGAATGTTCCCGTCAAACACGCCCCCCGAAGTTTCTAGAAAAATCGGCGGGAATCAAAAACTCGGCTTTTCTTTGACAAGTACCGCGCGTTCCTTTGATAAAGCCGCCTTTTGCCGCTGGCAGGGGATTATTACGATAAAAGAAAGTATCAGGGGGTTATTCTGGCCTAATTGTGGATCGAATATATTTTAGTAGTTTATTCATTACATTTTGTTTTAGTTACCTAAAACAAAATCTGTGAATATTTCTATGTCAGAATTTTTTTCTCGAGATCGACTCAAAAAGCACTCGCGATCGACTTGTCGACAACGATCGACCGTTTAACCACCCCTGGTCTACACTCTTCAAGTACATGGCACATATACAAAGTTAACATTTTTTTTAAAAAATTAATACTGACTAACATAATTAAAAAACAGACTTTGAACAAAAAGAGATTAGATAGATAAACATACCTAAATAAATTAAGACCTAATTTATAAATATGTAACAACAACCTGAAATAACTCAACAAAAATGGCGGAATTTTCCATTTCTTTAAATTAGTGCCTTTGAATATGGTGAAGATCAGTTTATGAAACTTACAAAACTGTTATAAAATTAATTAGATTTGCAGCATTATAAGCATATTTTAAATTATGTTTCTTTTCTAAAAAATGTCAGAGCCTGTCCCAAAATATAAGATCCTGATTTTCGTCGTTTTAAGTGGGCAATATAAAAATTCTGACTTTTTGTTTACGATAGGTTGCAGAGATGGACTTAAGAATTTTATTCATTAATGCAAATAAATAAAATTATAAGTGTTTTTGGAGAAGTTTATTAATAGATGTATGTAAAAACAAATGCTAAGTACAAAGATACAGTTTGAATGAATGGGGTTTACAAGAGGGGACATATTTTATAAATAAAAATATATTTTAACTTAAGCCTAATTCGGTTTCACTATCAGCTGAGGTAATTATAAGTGGTTTTATATTATTTACATAAATATATGAATCTTCAACTTTAACAACGTGCTGAATGGAATTCTTCCAGCTTTCACAAGGTATATCATTTATAGTTTTTTTATTAATTCAACCACTGACACGCTTAAAATAGGAGAAATATTTTGTGCTCTTATTTTTACTTTTATTAATACGGAAGAAGCCGCAAAACAGGGTGTCCCATTTTTTTAGCCATACTATCATAAACATATTTCTTTTTCAATTTATAGTCTTTCAGAACTTTCAAAAGATCACTAATCAAGTCAAAATAAATGTCATTTTCTAACATACATTCCTGTATTTCCGATTTGGTGTTGGCTGCATTAGGAACTTTATTTAGTAGGCGACTATGGTACATTGTCCATAACTATAACGCTCTGTTCGGGAACATTTGGCAAAAGGAAATTTTGAAATCAATTTTCAAAAAGTTCTGCGGTCGTGTCTTCGTGATAGTCCAAACTAGAATCTTTTATGTTTTTTGCAGATAATAGTAGACAATTTGAAATCCAGCTCGTTTCAGAACCCAGCATGCAAAATGGTTATTCGTTTACCTTTATTTGAAGGTGCGTTAGTCTGACACTTTGTACTGCTGTCAACCCACCCTTATTATTGGCCAATTCTCTTATTGATACTTTTTAATTTCTTGTAAATAAGTATGTCGCAAGATTCTTAATCTTTGTGGCTCCATCACTACTTGCCTTTTGTTGATTTTTCGGAATGTGAATCCCATTCTTAAGAAAATTCTGTGAAGGGTCGATCGGCCACAATATGTATTCGTCCCGTCCTGCACCAATCTTAATTTTATTTTGTCTAATGTCAGCACCAACTGCTCTTTACGCATAGAATATATTTTTCTCCTGATAATGTCTTTTTCATAATCGTCTACATGATGCATTTGAAAATCTTTTCGTTTTTTCCTGTTCCTGAGTGATGGTTTCCCTACAATACCCTTAATCGTAGAAATTGGGATTTTTGTTAGTTCACTAGTTTCTTCCAAGCACTTTGTCTATTCAAATTTCTTTTTACCAAACTGTCGTAAACATTTTTTACTATTTGTTTAGCGTCAAGTGATAAACGTTTTCTCTTGCGATAGCCACTATTGCAATTTTCCCACGGACGCCACATAATTAAAATAAAACCTTTACGTTGTAAGTTGTAAGTAAAACTAAAAATAAAAATAATAAAAAGTATCTGTCGCATCTTAATGGGTACCTGTGATCATTAGGTCTATAATATCAAATACTTAAAGGGCTCCAGACCGGGTTGCCAGGTAATAAATATATAGGTAAAAATAGATCCAATATAATTGCAGGTGCAAGTGAGGGTGGTATACAAAGCAGGTAAAATAAAAATACGTTTATCGTAATACTTGGCAACTATGCACAAAACCCTAATAGGGTCGTTTATTGCCCCATTGAAAAAGCAAATCTTGGGATTTACTATACCTCGATTGCTACAACTAGTACACATAAAAGAGTGTTTTTTAAGTTATCCATTAGGCCATAAAAATAATATCACTAAAAAAATTCTTGGTTGTCAAATTACTGTTCCTGTTCTAAGTACTTTCGTGAAATTCTGTAAGAGTTCGTTCTGGATTTTTACTCTTGTTTTCTTCCTAAAGAGCGGAATGTAGCAAAATTTATTCATGAACGAAAATCTAGGTATAGGGCAAAGACGAACCACCTTATTTTCAAGTAAAATGTTGGTCTATATACTATCGATGGGACTGAGACTAAATTTAGGATGACCTCAGAATAGGAAGAGCGGTGTTGGTAGATCGACGAATGCAGATTCCAGGGTTTGGTAAAAAAGCTGAAGTATCCTAAACTACAATTTTCAACTTCTACATAGCTTATTACACAGGGAGAAACTGACCTGGAAAGAAATTTTTCGTAAATATTTGGGCGCTTTAAAGAAAGCTGAGAGGTATTTTTAGCGAATTGCCACCGATGACGACATTCGCGTGTTCTCTTAGGATCCTCCCACAAAATAGGAGTCGATACAATGGGTTCATAAGAGTTCTCTGCCTCCAAACAAGGCGAGAACTCCTCTTCTGAAAAATTGATATCGGCAGGGACTATAAAGGAATTTTGCTTATTGAATACATAGGCAAAGGGTCTATAATTAATAGAAGAGTTCACGGAAGGACGCTCCAAAACCTTAAGCTAGCCATTACAGAAAAATGTCCTAATTCACGGAGAACCAAAATCTTGCATGATAATAGCAAGGCCCACAAAGCCTTCCTTGTTCAGCCCATTAATGAAAGTTGAAGAGGTAAAATATTCACCACATAGCCCTGATTTGGCGAACCGAGACTTTTTTTGTACAAACATTTAAAGAAAGGCCACAGGAGATAAAAATTTTCCTAAGATGAAGAGTTAAAAGTCATTGTAGCGTCGCATTTTGAAGCGCAAACCGAAGAATTTTTTTGCGATCGGGGGAAGCAATTGGAGAAACTCTGGACTAAATGTATTAATGTGGACAGTTGTTGTGTAGATGCATATATATTTTTTTTAATTTTGCAAATTTTGCTCCTTAGCTAGGTAGAAAACTTAAAAAATACGTAGCACATGTGCTGCAGGGAAATCCCTAAAGTACTACCGGAGCGACGAATCTTCAGAAAGAGCAATACACGTTAATCTTGAGTCGCAGTAAACCCTACTAGTTGAGTAACACAGTCCTGAAAAATCATTCCAAAACGATGACATTCACCATAAAAGACTCCTCCTTGAAAAGGATTGTGCGAGTGTATTCATAGTATGCACCGCTCTGAGAGGAGTTAAGCCGGCTACATCGATTGAACATTTTCCATGAAAATACTTGTAGACTAGACTCAAGTCGCGAACCGTTTTTGGATGTTCCAAGGAATCAAGGGTGGTGGTGAGCTCTAGGTCATCAATTAGGCGAGTAAATAAAGTCAAACAAACACAGTGTATGTTTGGAAGCAAAACCCCAAACATAGTAGCAATATTCCATCATTGGCCCAATTTGCGCTTCGTACAGAATTAAAAGTTGTTTTGTAACGTAAAGCTATATAGGTCGAAATAATATTCCCAACTTTTAAGAAGCTCTCTTTGCTATACATCCAACATGTTCATGCCAAGATATAGTATATTTGCTTCCAAGTTACCGCTAAGCTAATTGTGTGACGATAATAGAGTAATAAAGTGTCCCGATATAACACTGTCGCCTGAGTTTTTGTATAGTTAAATTTTTAATGTTAATGTAAAGAAATAAGAGTATGGAGTCTTGGGGCACACTAGCGTTGATAGTACAGTAATTAGAAAGAAACCCTTGGACTGCCACTCGTAAAGGAAACACGATAGCCATAAACAAAAGCATTTTGACCAACTTCGTATATAAATGTGTATTTTGTGTACCAGAAACAACCGTAAAATTTCATTTATTCAGTGGTTGCTTCTCTCCTCTCTTGTTCAGAGAAGAAACCACATAAAATTTTTAACAATATTAAAATTTTGAAGAAACTTATAGTTTAGAAATACTGACATTTATTTACTCAAAACAGCGTTTAATTATTTATTTTTAATATTAGGTATAAGTCCAAATATTGATCTAGCTTTTAATAGAATAGCCGATATCTGTCGAAATGTGAATTAATATATTGGATAAAACCTATACAAATAAACCAATTTATTTCTCCATATTATTATAATAGCATTCATTACGCTGTCAATAATATACATTTTTTTGAAGTCAAACGACTTAGAATATTAAACGTATAATAATTTCAATATACTGTTGTCATCGGTAACGGTTTGTTGATATTAATCGTCTTAGTTACTACTCCTACTGTAAATTTAAAATAGTAAAAATACTTTATAGGAAATATAACCTTGGATACAAGGGTGGATTAAAAAGTCTTCTTAAAAACAAAATAAATAACATTGCAAAAATAAAAAGTTATTTCTCAACATAATCTCCTCCTCTTGTTTTGAACTTTACATAATACTACTTTACAAAATAAACCTTTTCTTTAGACGAAAATTGCTTTCGCACAAGCCAATTTTTGGGGATAGAAAACAGAAAAAAAGTTACTGCCAAAAAGCCAAATCTGGGGAATATGGTGGGTGGGGAACTATTTCGAAGTCCAGCTCGTGCACTTTTGTCTTTGCAACTGTCGATGTGAGCAAGCGTATTATTCTAGTGAAGAAGCACTTTTCGGCTCGCTAATCTTGGTCGCATCTACTTCAACCCACTATGCAAACGGTCCACTAAAGTGTCGTTATAAAAGCCAGTCACTGTTTTACCCTCTTTTAAACAGTCAATCATGATGCTACCATTTTGCACAGTTGCCAACATTTTTCCCGCTCATGTCAGTGCCTTGTCATCTTCGCCAACCCACTGTTTGCCGTTTTCTCTCCAAGATGTCAGGGGAGATCCACTTTTCGTCTACAATCAAAAAACGATACCAGAAGTCCTTTGGATTTTGCTGCAACTTTCCCAAACACGATTGTGAAAGGTCCTTCCTCGTGCGTTTTCGGTCTGGAGTCAACAAACGCGACACTCATCACGTACTTAGCTTTTTTATTTTTAAAACTTCATGCAGGATATTACGTATCCATTTCTATGAGATGCCCCATTCGGGCGTCCTGTATTTTGAGCAACTTTAGTGGCCACATTTAAATTCATCTATCCAGTAATAAATGGTCTTAAGTGCTGGTGCAGAATCCCCATTCACTCTTCAGTTTAGTTTCCATCTAGGCCGCAGTCAGCTTTTTTAACTGCACGATACTCGGCTTTATCCATTTCTACGGAACGTGCAACACCGATCACTTATGATAGCTGCTAACTTCGCATTGTATTTGTTTGAAACTTTCAACACAACCGTTTTGTAGAAATTGGCCAGACTTACCAATATTCATACTAAAATCTGTCTGAATGAATTACACAGGTCAACATGAATTTTGACTTCGGTAAGAGGGTATGAAATTTCGATAGATTTATCGACAGTTAGACGAAAAAAATATATGGCCTGAAAACGTTTGCTTTTGTATCCAGGGGAACGGTTGAACAGTATTTTAGAAAATCCATAGTTTAAATTTTTATTTATTGATAAATCGAAACAAATATATTTATATATGCTTTTTATCAACTTTTACTACCATATCAAATTATAAAATAGTAGAAAAAAGTTTAAAAGTGAACCCTATTACTTTTTCTTTCATGTTCATAAGTACTTTCTTTCACTAAACCTCAAATGTAGTCCCCCATCATATTTTCGTTGTATTGGCCCTGATAACGTTCTCCGAAGTTCATAATATCTTGATGAAAACGTTCCCCTTGTTCTTCTGAGTACTCCCCCATGTTGTTTTCAAATTTATCTAAATAAGCATGCAGCATATGTACTTTTAGAGACATTCTGTAACCCATGTTTTCAACTAGCTCCTGGTAATTTTCAACTACTGCTTTAAAAGTATTCCAACTTTTTTTTTGAGCACTATTAGGTAATTTTGAAAATTCTTCACTGGCAAAAAATTTTTTAATTTGTGGACCAACAAAAATTCCAGCTTTAACCTTTGCTTCTGACAACTTTGGCAAAAAGTTTTTTAAAAATGTAAAAGCTTCAAATTTTTCATCTAGCTTTTTACGAATTGTTTCATAAGCCCTAATTTGATGTGTAAACGCGGCATTAATACATTTTCAGATTCAGCAATAGGTTCACATTTAACGTTTTGTTTTCCAACACAAAATTCCGTTCTTAGTAGCCATGATCGTTGCACATAGTGTTGAGCATCCGCACTACTATCCCACAAACAGAGGTAACACGGATATTTTGTATATCCACCCTGTAGTCCCATTAAAAATCCTACCATCTTAAAATCTCCAATGAACTGCCACTTATACTCTTGATATTTTAAAGCTTCGAGTAAAATTTTAACACTTTCATAGTTTTCTTTTAGATGTACAGAATGAGCGACTGGAAGAGATGGAAATTTATTTCCGTTATGTAATAAAACGGCTTTCAAGCTTTTTGTCGAGCTGTCAATAAATAAACGCCATTCACTGGGAACACAGGGCATCCCAATTGCTTCAAACAAACCTCTTATATCGTTACAATTACAAAGTCCATCTTCTTTGGTGAAGAACGTAGCAAATGTCTCATGCCGATTTCGTTGATCTGTTATTTTGACATCAATAAGCAAATTCCATTGCTTCAAATGAGAACCCAAAAGCTCTGCCTTACTCTTCGGCAAATTCAAATCACTTATTAAGTCATTAAAGTCTTCTGAGGTAAGAAAATGGGGTTTCGGTGGTTCCTGTGACAGTATAATTTCTTCATCTTCAGTATTTTTATTTGAACTTTGAGATGAGCTTGACTGAGACAATTTTTTAGGAGGTTCAGGTACTGGAAGTTGTGGGCTATGTGAGATTGGAGCAGAAGATGAAGCAAGGTCAGGATATTCGATGGGTTTCGCATTTTTGTCTCTACGTCTTTTAGCTGGATTTACTACGCAAAAATAACAGTCATTAACGTGGTCTCTTGGCTCTCGCCAAATTCTCGATACTGCGAATTTCATACTCCGTTTCTCACCTCGATACCAATTTGAAATAAATAAAGATAAAAATAAACATATTTATATTTTTTTACTAAAAATTGTTTACCTTCTAAACATCTTTTGCAATTACTACAAGCGACATGTGGAGCGCAGGGCTTGTCTAGATTCCGAACAGGGCAGTTGAAATAGGCTTTGTAGGCTTCACAAAGCTTTGCACATGCGTTTAAATAAAATTTTGTATCTCGTACTTTAATAAATATACCACATATATAACAAAATGCATCAGCATCATATTTACACTTTCTCGACGACATTTTAAACTCTTTAAGTCCTCTACAAAACAGTCAATTGTTGTTTATTACTTAAGTGAAATCTGTAGACACTGTGTGAAATTTACGACCCGTTTATTTTTTCGCGGTATTTTTAAATATACCAGAACTATTTAATATTTCTACGATAACTCAAAAATATGTATTATTATCATAACTACCACAAAAGCAAACTTTATATGGAATATGGGTACTTCTCCTTTATTTTGGAGCACAATGAATAGAAAAATCATAAAATAAATTTTAGGACCTGATAGGAATTTAGTTATATTAATAAATATAAACATTTGTTGTATTCATCTCACAATATTATTTCAAGTTTGCTACAATATGCTTAAAGTTCATTCTATAATATAAATTTGAAAAATATTAAAAGCTTGCTCAAATATAGAAATGATTTTGGTTTCATTAAAAAATTTATTCAATCATAAAACCAAAATCATGTGCAGTGAAGGAAATTTCAACAAGAGAATCTTTAAGGAAATGATAGAAATCCACCTTGAACCGAATTCTGTTAATAAAAAAACTGACATTGATGATTTAAGCTCAATTTTCTCGAACCTATTGCAGATGGGTCAGCAAATTGAAAATTCACAAAATATATCCGACACATCTCTATAATAATAACCTAATGTCAAATTTTACAAATTTAACAAACTTTGGAAAAATTAAACGAAATTTCAACGTCATTGTCTTCTCTGATATAAATAAACCATGACTTGACCAGAGGATAAAAAGACGTTGGCCTTATAAAAGGAATGAAAAATACACAGTTGTTCGTACCATATATAACAAAATGGAGTAAACGATTTTTGTCGATATTTTCTCATGTTTTTCTAATTAATAATAATAATAATATGGTTTTTTGTTAGAAAGGAATTATCCAAAAAGCACCACTTAGCAGCAAGTAGCTTGCTTTCCTGTTGTAAACCTTACAATACTGATAATCTACTGTATTTGCAGCCCTGAAGAAGAAAATAAAATATTTTCGAAAGCTTGGCGTAACTGAAAAGGTGTTAAAAACCTTTTAGCTCTATTCCCATGGCCACTTACCCCAAAAATCTTAAGTTTGCTATATATATATATATATATATATATATATATATATATATATATATATATATATATATATATATATATATATATATATATATGTAGCAAACCGATTGCAGAAAATTCATCTGAAATATCGGAACTCAATAATAAAGCAAAAATCGACGTTAAAGAAATGATGTCTTGAATGCCGCCACTGGTGAACTCTAGAACTCCACAGTATGAAAAATTGTAAATCAGACGTAAGATTGTTGTTTAGATATGAGTCGGCTTTTCTTAAATAAATTTAACAAAAAAATATTATATTTTTGTTACTTTATTCCTCCCAGTATATTCGTCGCTAATTTGTTATCCGTATTCCAGGCTGCCATTAAAGGGTTTATGCCGCCGCCCGCCGGCTCGTTTTCTGACAAAGGTTTTATTATCTCCATGCTTGCAGCCGCGCGCAGCCCAAGTGACAGCGCCTGCTAGCAAAACTTCAAATTCACGTTTAGTTTGTTTTTTTTTCAGCGAATATTTGCAAATTTTGCAATATATTGTGGATAATGTGAAATGAAAATCAATGTTACTGTAGGTTTTTTGAAACTGGATAGAGAAATACAGTGCTGCTAATTAAGAAATTTGTTGAAAGTGTAGAATATATCACCAAGTATGATAGACTGTGTCATTCGGTACAATTGGATTAGTAGTAAATTCGTCAAAGACAACTTAGGATACTTTATATAGAAATCGATTTCACATTTAAGGTACATTTATTTATTTATTTATTTCATATGGATGTACAGTGAAAGTTCCTTATTCAAGGTTTCCTTATTCGCGATCTTAGTATTCTGAGATAAAAAGGTCGTGACAACTTTCTATATTCACGACTGAGAATTTCATTATTCGCGGAACTAACCTGATCCTGAATATTATAATTTTTTTATAGAAAAATAGGTAAAAAATAAAACAGTTGCATACGTACCTATTTACATACATCTTTACTAGCTTCTAAAACGCAATAGCATAACCCTTTGTCTTATTGTCGCTTCGAGCGCCGCACTATGGGACAGAATCGTGCGTAGCGTCTCAAAAATCTGTAACTTTGTCGTTGTAGTAAATAGCTGAAATTTGGTACGTAGTATCTCTAATGTATATACTATCAAATAATGGTACATTCGTTGTTAATTTTTAACCGACTTCACGTGTGTATTTTTTTTTTGTTCTTTTTTTTTTGTTTTTTTTTTTAATGTTTGTTCCAATATTACTCCGCCATTTGTGAACCGATTGTAAAAATTCTTTTTTTGTTTGAAAGGTATTGCTTGCAGTTGGGTCCCACAAATTTTTTTTGGAAATCGGAGGGACAAAATGTCCGTCCGAAAAATTAATTTTTGAATATCTCGGCCATTTATAAACCGATTTTCAAAATTCTTTCTTCTTTTTGAAAGAATTTGTCAACAGGCTGAACACATAAAAAAATTTCGGAAATCGGACGGATATTTTGTCCGTCCAAAATATTGATTTTTAGATAACTCTAGTGAAAATTTATGAAAATCGGAGGGAGGAAGTTGGTTTTCTTTTTTGCGAGAATTATTTTATTTATAAATATATAAAAAAATAATACAAAAATAAAAATGACACTTTTTCATACAAAAAACATAGTTTACTTAACTTATTGAATGATAATTATACAGTTTAATGATATACACTATTATTTCGTATTTTTGTTAATATTAAATATGAAAATAGTATATAATAAATGACAAACATCTATTAATCCACTACATAAAATAGAAAAAAAAAAATTGATATACAAACTACAATTTAAATATTTAAGAGGTTCTTGGCTTTGTCTAACAGTTCCTTGGCAACAGTGACTGATGGTTTTCTGATACTTGATATGTATGAGTCTGATGTAAATAAAAGACCATGAAATACGTCTTCATTCGTTGCGAACCTAGAGCACTTTCTAGCGTGACATAATCTGATATTTTTGTAATCTGTACAATTGTGCAGTAGCGCGAGTATATTCACCAAATTTTTCTGGATTTACAGCAATACCGCATGCCAAAGTCTGAAGAATAACATAAAACCTTTTAATAAGATCCTCATTAACTCTATTTCTGAAGAGCAGTAGTAGTTCTCAAAAAAACGTCGAGCTGTATTGCCGTCATTGCTATTTCTACTTCCTTGCCGGGGTTTATCAACATGCAATCCCATTCGGCTTCGAAATAGACTTTGTATAAGTTTTTTCTTGTCTTTTCTACTTTTTTTATCTTCCGCAGTTCTCGCAGCCCATTTTTTAAACGAAAGATTATATGAAATATGTAAAACTAACTCCATGCACCTAATCCATGCATGCAACGTCGACAAACCGTACTCGTAAGCATTCATATTATCTGGCTTTGATTCTTCTCCAAATTACTCATATCGCTTGGTTTAGCCCCACACACAGCTCCAGAACTTGTGTCAGTTAGAACTTGTGTAACTTTTCCATCCACCATAGTTAAAAACAGCTCGTGACTTATTTCAATTAGCTGGTCCCCCATGTGTATCTCAGAAATTTTCAAATTATTAATTTGACTCCGAATATCACCGACCACCGAACGGGTTTTCTCGGGCGTTTCTTTTGCAAATTCCATCAGAATTGGTCGGCAATATCGAATAGAAGAGCAATCCAGATTTTGCCAAAGAACCTCTTTTGTTTCTGTATCAATCAGCTTTATTGGTACCAAAGACGCTATAAATAAGTTTGCCTCTGAGACCAAGTTACTTTCATCTGTTAAAATTTATTTATATTCACTTTGTCCCAATGAACCATCACATCCCCATTTGGTAAACAACTTAAGATTTCTTCTTGTTGGGTTGTAAATATTTTCAATTTTTAAGATACGGGCAGTAGTGTGATCCAGCAAATCTTGTAAATTTACTTTAGCGCCTGTATCGGTTATTTCAATCCTGGAGGGTGGAGGATAACACAGTTTTTTTGCGTTTGTTAATATATTATATGACGGCAATATATCGAAGTTTTTGTTAATCAGACTTGCTCGAAGTAATCCGTATTGTGATTTCGAAAGATCTAAATCAGCAAAAAGACTTAAAGCTTCATCCGCCGTAAAATATGTTGCATTGCGAGTTTCATGCAACAATTTTTCCTTTATGATCTTTTTTCATCTCTATCACAATACCGCATCATTGCAACAACAAAAGCTTTTCCAATTCTCCTTCAGACCGCAATCCTTGGACGTATGCGTTATGTATATTCTCGAGTCCATATTCTTGAATTAACTCCATATTCTTCCTTTTTTTCGATTTCTCTGACAGATCTTCATAAGACTTTGATGGACGTCCACGTTCTCCAGATGTAGATTTGATATCCATTGGTATTTCGTCGAACTGTACCTTAAATTCACCATCTAACCACGTTGTATTTTTATTAAAGAAACGTTCTTTAGTTCGGTTAGATGTGGTCCAGCGATTGTTAAAAGCTGATATAAGCGATTTTTGAATACTTTTCACAACTAATTCACTTTTTGAAGACGACAAATGATGGTGTTCTTCTAAGTATTTTTGAATATCTTCTCTTTTTGTTCCATGGTCAATGAAAAATTCGCATAATACTCGTCGAGGCACAACAAATTCACTCATTTTGTTGTATAGGTACTTCGCAAATATTGTTTTTACCGAGGTTGGTAAAGACTCTATGTCGAAGCACAATAAAATACTTGTAAATGACAATTAAATCAATAACTTTTATACTTCAATTCCGTGAGAAAAATATTATTATCTGCGGGTAGTCACATATTTATCGCATTCTTATATGATATGATATGATTTCCAATAACAGTATTTCCACCTTACCTAAACTTTAATTTAGGTAGTAATCTATCTTTATATATAAAACACAAAAAATGTTTCTACCTACTCAAGGCAGCTCTACCAGGTAGTAGCAGTTCGGCAATAGCAACAAAGCCGAAAAAAATCACATGTATTTTATTGGTAGAAAATTCACCACATTGTCAAAAATCACGAGAGCTTCTCTCAAAAAACAACCACTTTATGTATGCATGTAGTTCATTCTCTCAAAAAACAACCACTTTATGTATGTATGTAGTTCAATGTGGTAGTTTGTAAACAAAATTTTGACAACTTGCTGGGATGTAAACAATAGTCACCTGTTCTAGTGATATTACCTGGTAAAGCTGCCTTGTACCTACATATCTACCTGCCTACCTATGTCCGCTATAGAGGCTAGTAGACAATATTATTCAACAATAAAATGTCAGAAATAATCTATTTTTCGAAAAATCTCCTGAATCAAATCTTAAAATTTTTTTTTTTTAAATATTTTGCATTTCCCTCCCTATCAGGTATTTTTCGTCCAATTTAAAAGGGGGCAGATTCGGGCAATTTTTTTTTTTGCCTTGACTTTTATATGAGCTGCTCTATGTGATGGTATCAAAATTATATCGGCAGACATCGCTAACTGTCAAAAGTCTACTTAAAGTTTCTAATAAGGTTAGGATATTTGATACTGCAAAAACAATCGTGTACCTCCCCAGTTTTTACATAAATGTCTACTTAAATGATTTTTAAATAAGGTACTTAATAACCATTCTAACCATATATCACACTTACATATTTGCATTGAAAATAATGAAAATATGACCATGTAAACTGGTGCAATTATGTTCTATATAATCGACATTATTTTGAGCGTCAACTTTTATTAAGAAAAAATGAGAAATAATGTATTATAAATTCTATATAATATGTATTAGACATTCAGTTAGATATGTGCATTAACAAAATATTCAATATCGAACATTCGCAAAACCTATTTTTGAGGCGGTACGCACGATTCTGTCCCATAGTGCGCCGGCTCAAGCGTTTTGAATAGTGAGTGACATTCAAAAGTTGCTTAAAGCACAAGATGACTGAAATGAACTTAGAGGAAATGAGATCCCACTGAAGTGGAAGTTACAATCAGCACTGAAAAGGTGACATTAGCCTTAAAAAAGCTGAGCGAATTTCTACGAATGGCAAATGAGCTTTGTGATGTTTTAATAAAAATTGATCCGTCTATGGAAAGAAGCCTTGTTTTCAAAAGGTAAATCGTCCATGTTACTGTTGAATATCAATCTGAGCTAAAAGAACTTTTAAAAGGACCAAAATAAAAAAAACTCTAAATTTTTTAAACGGAAATCTGATAGTAATTAAGTTAATGTTGTAAAGGAAACTTCCATTAAAACTATTCTTTTAAATTATTTTTTAATTTTGTAAACTTAGAACGTATTCCCTGTAATTCTATACAATTTATCATTTCGTATTCGCGGCATATTTACAGAAATTAACCCCCGTGAATAAGGAGCTTTTATTGTAAATTGCACACAGCACAATTGAAGTTAAATAAAATTCTCTAAATGAATTATACAAAAATACTAGTAATGGTATAACACGTCACCGATAAGGTCCCAATTTAAGGTACATAAAAATAAAAAACAAATACGTTGTTTGAGTTTAACGCTAAAAAAATCGTACATTTCCTACAAGAAAATTCGGTATTAATCTTGAAAAAGTTAAAAGTAACACATATTTGAAATTTTTTGGCTAAGTGTTAACAGCAGACTTCACTGAAAGGTCAAAGCTAGTTGTTAATGACCCAGTTGTTCTGGCGCCTTACCAATATCACCAGCAGACGTCCGAATCAAGGGATTCTTTGGGAGTCAGCTCAGTATCTGTAATTGTTTAGTATAACTAGTAGAGGGTAGGGTATTTGGTATTATTTTTGTTATTGACGTCTTTCTATTTTTTGATTCCTTCTTTTTTTTACTGATGTCTTTACCTTTTTTAGTTCTATTTTTCTCCGATTTAGCGACTGATGATTCTTCCACAATGTAATTTTTATAGTTTTTTTGGGCAGTATTTTTTGTAGTTTTGGGCATAAAGATTAAAATTTTTTTTTTAAATCCCGACGTAGAAGATTTACTATTTAAATGTGGTAATCTATTCGGAGATACTAGGTTGATAAGCAATTTGCTTGTTTTCGTTATTGATAATAATAGAAGCGTCTATTAAGATCGATGTGCTTTCATTACTTGAGTTTGTTTTAGAAAGGGAGCATTTATATTTTCAGTCTCTTTAAACAAATGTTCGGGAAAGAGGTTTTGTTTTCGGGCCAAACTCACAATGGTGTCAATGATAGCAGCTCTTAGGTAAGCTTCTGCAAATTAACTTGCAACTTGATATTGCATTACTAGTCGACCTGGATTTGTCCTCAGCCATTTTCTCTGTTGCTTGAATATAATAACTGCACATGGGTTTAACGAAAAGAGACATCCAGTGGCTGAAACCGGTAAGTAGTAAGCCTGGCAGTTGTAATATTATTGTCCCATTAGCCTTTGCTGTGTTCAACGTTTCCAGGTTCTTCGAATGCATTGTATTTCCATCAAGCAGAAGCAACATTGTGTTTTCAGGGGTTAACTTTACTACACTTACAAAAAATTTCATCCATTTAACAAATAAATTTGAGTTAACATAGCTAATGTCTGAAATGGTGACAACACTCTTAGAAGGTGTAACATTCCCCATTTTTAGATTTTTATCTAATTCTTTTGAATAAAAGCATTGGCAGCACAAATAGTGTAGCCACACCGGCACGACACAAGGCTGTCTTATTAACTTATTTCCTCTCTAACCTTTAGACTTTTTTTTGTTTTTTCTGAACGGTGGAAAATATTTTTATAGACGAAAATGTATTTTTTACTACGATTTTTTAAAGTCGAGGGTCGATTTGCCCTACTCTCTTCTACTCAGACACAGAGCCCTGCACATGAGCTAGTTCGTACAACGGCGATTTGATTTTATACATAATTTGGTACAATACAGTTTATCAAAAATTTTCGAGTTCGAAAAAAAATATTGAACGTGTTTCTACATGGCCTGAATATATATATATATATATATATATATATATATATATATATATATATATATATATACATATATATATATATATATATATATATATATATATATATATATATATATATATATATATATATATATATATATATATATATATATATATATATATATATATATATATATATATATATATATATATATATATATATATATATATATATGACTCGTGGGGTCATGGAGAAGCACATTCGACTCATTTTGTTTCAAATTTTTGCAAAATTAAAAAAAGGGGTAAAACTGCATTTTACCAAATCATTTATAAACTCAGCCTACCCATAAAAGGCCACTATTGTACGAACTAGCTCAGGCACAGACCTGTGTGCCAGTCATACGATTTTCTTCAACAATTACAGATTTTCGAATTTCAGGTAAAATTAGTCTAATAACGAATGAAAATAATAAGAGAAAACATCTAGTAAAAATAATATTTAACCATAATTTAAATTTTTTTTATCTATTATTTGAAAAGAAATGGTTCCTTGGTAATGCGCGAGCACAACCCCTTAACAGCTGATTTTCACATTTAACAATGTTTGAGTTTAGGCAAAATAAAAATTGAATTTCAAATAGGTTTTTCTCTTAACTTTTTCAAGATTAATACCGAAATGATGAACGATATTCTTGTAAGAAATGAAAGATTTTTTTAGTGTAAATGTGAAAAAAGGTATTTGTTTATTATTTTTATGTTCCCTAAATTGGTAGCTTATTGGTGACTTGTTATATCATAACTACTATTTCTGTATAATTCATTTAAGTAATTTTATTTAACTTCAATTGTGCTGTGTGCAATGTAAATCCATACAAAATAAATAAATGTAACTTAAATGTGCAATCGATCTTCATATAAAATATCACAAGTTGTGCGGGACTATTTATAACTAAACCTATATTCTAGACTTTCTACAAATTTCTTAATTAACACCAATATCTTTGAAAAAACCTGCCTTTACCCACGACATGTTGCGAAATTTGTAAACGTTTGCTATAAATAAACAAACTAAATGTAAATTTTACATTTTGCTAAAGGGCGTTGTCACTTGCCCACCGTCGAACAGAGAGCCACTAAAAGCTGGCGACAAAGCCTTTGACGTCGCTAAGAAATCCGGATACAATAAGCAAAATTTTTGCTTATTGTATCCCTATAAAAACATATGCAACTGCATTTTCCTATCATTCCTTTGCTGCATTACTGAAACGGAGTAGGTATTCTCATGGTCTGTGGTTTCATCTCACTGGATGTGAAAACCGATTTGGTTCTCGAGACTCGTAGCAGTGGATTAACTGCTCACCGGTACGTCGGGGACATCCTGTAGGAACACGTCATTCCTTACGCTGGGTTTGTTGACCATAGCTTCGTGCTAATTTACGACAAGGCGAGGCCACATGCAGCTGCATCGGTGAGGCAATATCTGACGGAAGTAGGAATATTGACATTAGACTGGCCGGCGCCTAGTGCTGATCTCAATCCAATCGAGCACATCTGGAATGAGCTCAAAAGAAGGGCCCGAGCCAGAAATCCAGCCCCTGCATCGCTGAAGGACTTAAAGGATGCGATGGCGGAAGAATGGGGAAGAATCCCACAAATAATGGTGAAAAAGCTTACCCGCTCAATGAAAAACCGGTTGGAAGCAGTAATAAGGGCTAGAGGGAGTAATACAAAATATCGACTTTGGTTTTTATCAATATATTTAATTGTTAAACTAAACTAATTTTGTTTAGTTTTCCCTTTCTCTTACCTCTTTTTGCAGTCCTTGTTCTCCGTGTTTTTCTTTTAAATCATTTTAATAAAAATACTTTGTCAAGCACAGTTTATTAATTCTCTAATTAATTAAAAGACAAAAAGCATATTTGTCTAACTGTGAAGACAATAATAATTACTACAATGACGACAAAAAGACATACATCATCGATCATTTACAAATTAACTATCCCGGTGCCGAAATTGCCATCCTGGGCGACTTTAATGTCGAAAATATGAACTGGCTTAAATATTCAAATACTACCGACGAACAAGGTCGTGAAGCTGAATCATCCTCAGTCAGTTATGGCTTATCTCAGCTTATTGACGAACCAACACGGATCCCTGATCGAGACGGGGAGTTCACCAGTCTTCTTGATCTGTTTTTAATCACCAACCCGGAGATTTACACGGTCACCGTAATCCGCCGTTATCCGACCCATAAACTGCTTTCGACATCGAGTATCCTGCCAATCAGTGACAGAGAGGCGCCTAAGCCGCGCAAGATTTGGCACTATAAATCTGCTAAATGGGAAGATCTCATAGAATACTTTCGAACTTTCCCTTGGATGTACGTTTGTTTTCGATCCGATAACCCATCTAACTGCGCCAGGGAGGTCTCCGATGTTATTTTGGCTTGTATGGAAGCTTACATCCCTTTTTCGAAGAAGGCTCCTCCAACGGCAAGCCTTGGTTTGACCGAAAATACAAAGAAGCTGTTGCTTCTAACCATATTACCTACCGACAATGGCGTGAAAATCCTAACACCATAAATTGTAACACCTTTATTCGTGCCCGGCACAGATGCAAGGGAATTATCGAGGAAACCAAGAAGGCACACAATCAATGAATTAGAAACAAACTTCTCGCTTATCCCAACAATTCCAGGTCCTTTTGGGCAGTCGCTAAGGCAGTTAGGGAAAATTTTACCAAATCCACCATACCACCACTCACACGGCCAGATAATTCCATTGCAACCATACCTGTTGAGAGAGCGTACTTGTGGGCTGAACCCTTTGCTTCACCTTCTACTGTCGATTTCCAAGGAAAAACAACACCTACTATTTCCATATTGCAGTCAAGGATGTCAGAGGTTGTCTTCAGACAGTGCATCATAAAGCGTATTTTAATGAAGCTAGACATCAAGAAGGCTTCTGGCGCTGACGGAATACCTGCCAGAGTTCTCAAAAACTGTGCAAGGGAACTAACACCAGTTTTCTGTAGACTTTTTAACCTATCCTACAGAAAGGGAATATTTCCGTCCTGCTGGAAATGTGCCACGGTTCAGCCGATACCTAAAAAAGGCAAGAAGACCTTACCAAATAACTACCGACCAGTCGCACTGCTTTCAATAATATCGAAAGTCATGGAAAAGGTTATCAATGAGCATCTTCTAAAATATCTTGAATGATTCAATATTATTAGCGATCACCAATATGGTTTTCGTAAACATAGATCAACAGGAGATCTTCTGACTTATGTGACACATGTTTGGAACAACGCAATTGAACACTAGGGAGAATCTCGAGCGGTTGCTCTTGACATATCCAAGGCATTCGACCGTGTTTGGCACGATGGACTGTTGGCTAGGTTACGCTCTTATGGTATGCCTGAAAGGTTCTGTTGGTGGCTCTCATGTTTCCTCAGAGAGCATTCTTTACGAGTGGCAGTCGACGGATTTCCTTCTAACACCTTCACTATCGACGCCGGTGTGCCCCAGGGCTCCATATTGTCTCCTACTCTCTTTCTCATTTACATTAACGATCTGCTGGAAAAGACCGAGAATCCAATCTACAGCTTTGCAGATGACAGTACGCTTGTCTCTTCATTCACCTTGAATGCTCGGACATCGGCTGCTCAGGCGAATATCCGCAGACAGCAGGAGGTTGTTCAACTTAACAAAGACCTGGAAGAAATTCTATCTTGGGGTGACAGTAACCAAGTTGAATTTAACGCTATAAAAACCCAGGCGGTAGTTTTTTCTAAAAAAGTAAACGTTGCTGAACCCAACATAGTTATGTCGGTGCACTCCATTCCCCTAGCATCGTCGCTCGTTTCAATTATGTCCTTGAACATGTTGCAGGCATAGCAAAGAGAGCTTTTCAAAAGTTGGGAATATTATTTAGAACCAGAAAGCTTTACACCCCACAACAACTGTTAATTCTTTATAAAGCTCAAATTCGACCAACTATGGAATACTGCTCCCACGTTTCGGGCTCCGCTCATAAACATACACTGCATTTGTTGGATTCTGTTCAGAGAAGAGCGGTCCGTCTGATTGGGAACCCGGAATTGACCGGCGGCCTTGATTAGTTGGAACATCGAAGAACGGTTGGCGACTTGAGTCTGTTCTACAAGTATTTTCATGGAAAATGTTCGAAGGATGTAGCCCGCTAATTCCTCCCAAAGCGGTGCATGTTAGAAATACACGTCGCGCTGGTGCTTCACATCTGTATGAGGTTCAGCTTGTTACTCCGCGTACAACGCTTTTCAAGCAGTCTTTTATATGGAGAACGTCATCCCTTTGGAATAATTTGCCCAGCGCTATGTTTCCCACCCAGTAAAATTTGCAGCGATTCAAGAACAACGTGAATCGCTTTTTCTGCACACATGCCGCTCCTGGAGCACCTTAGGGACTTCCCTGCAGCACGTGTGCTAGACCCATAAAAAAAAATACTTCTCTGATGATAATGACAATAGTTTGATAATAACAACAATTGTCTTACAATGATAATAATTGTTCAATAAAAATAAACAGAAAATAAATAGACAGATACCGCAGATATCCGTTTGTTTAAAAGATAATAGATAAGGGGATATCGCAGATATGCGTACGTTGATGGTTTATCATTTTAAAAGAATCTTATGAGTGAATGTTTCATTGTGTTGAATTATTCTAATATTAAACGTTTAAGGTAAATCAGTGGCTTAATTGCTTTTTCTTTGATTTCAGGTATGACATCTTGATCTTGATTCATCGAATAAGGCAAAAACAGTTACATATCATCATATATCTTTATTAATTTATAAGTAAGAAGTTAATTATAAATACTGTATCGTCCAGACTATTTCAAATAAGTACCTTAAATAACATTGTGTTGTAAATAGTCAATTGTTAAACTAAAGGTTGTAACATTCATTTTTTCCTAGATTTTAAGATCATGTTACAACACTGTTTTTCTATCAATAATTTATATAATACTTGCTAATTTAAGTTAAGCAGTGAGTTTAAATTTTTGAGTAGTGTAATTTGATTACGCAGTGAGTTAAAATTTTTGAGCAGTGTAACTTAAACTATATCAAGCGCATGTTATAAATTTATTTTATTTCGTTTGCATTGAATGCGTCTGATTTACGATTAGGACGGGCATCATCGGTCCTTGTTTCTCAAGTCGTGAGTTTAACACTCCCGTCTCATTTTGCGTTCCTGAAGTGAAACAGTACCTTTAAAAAATTTCACTCTGACGCAGAAGAAGGGAGAGGATATATAAACGGTCGTTTCGAATTTTTAAATGCTTTTTCCACCATGAAACAGTAACGACTTTGAAACCAGTAACGACTTTGTGGGTTTCTTCTCCTGCACGCCAGAGTGTTGTTTTTCTCAGTGATGTAGTAGTGGAGTAATGGTTTCTAGCTCTAAAGTTTAAGGTCTTTTTCCTTTCTTGAAATATCCTACTCATCCTCAGGCATTTCGGGTCAAAAAGTGTTTAACAACCCAAATGAAACTAGGATGGTAATGGCTGAGACAATATTTTTATAAGAATTTCACCAGGAGAGGCCAAGTAACTTATGGAAAACCCACGAGGAGAAACCAATCCGTCAGTCATAAGCACACCAGTCTAAATATCTCACTTCCTGTCTACAAGTGCGTTTCCAAGGACTACTCAACAGGTGTAATTCGCGGAGTTAATTTCACAAACTTTTAAAATCGTGTTTTATCAAACCTTTTATTAAAAACTTAGTAATCCTGATTTAAAGACTAGTGTACACTCTTCTAGCTTAAGGGGTTTTTAGTAGAAGTAATTTTTAAGAGTGTAATAAAGTTTGGAATTTTTATTTTGTTAATACATATACCCTTCTATATTTACCACCCGCTTTTTCTTTCAGGACGCAACGGCTGTACGTAAATTAATTTTATTTCAACAAATAAATAACTCTTCAGTATTTTTTCATTTTTTGAGCTGAACTTAGTTTCTTTTTATCGTAAAATGAATGGTGCCCAAAAAGTACAACCAAATTTTAAACAACTATAGAGACTATTTTCAAAAGGCGTACAAAAATGACCCCGATCTCCAGTAAAAAAAACTAGCTAGCTAATATCTTAATTCTGTCCTCTATTAGTATTAATATCCACTCAATCCATTCTCAAAATTAAGATAAGGGGCAAATAACGGCTTCCATTTAATGAATATAATCTTTATTAAAAATAAAGAAGGTTGGGGCTATACAAAATAGCGCTCCAACGTGAGGCTATATAAAAAAAAAAAACGGCCCCGCTTCTAGACGATATAAGGTTGAATAATCAAGCATATATGAGGCTATGAGCGCAACAGTGGCCTAACCCACATTTTTCCTTATTATTCTATTGAAATTAATGTTTAAGTAGTCCAAAATTACAACAATAGCAATTATTTATGACAGAAAAACAAAATTGTTGATTATCAGAACTTATTACTGAGAAAAATTTGCAAAAAATATTACAAAAAAAGAAGTTGCATTTATCTCCAATAGGGATTCTTGGGGGTTAGGCCACTATTGCGCTCATAGCCTCATATATAAAAACATTAATATTCCAATTGTACAACAACAACACAGGTCATTAACATTATAAATTAATCTAAAAATTTTATTAAACGAATCTTTATTATTGCCAATCGCGCTTCCATTTTTTGGATATCGTAAGTTCTTGTTGAGGCCGTTTATTTTGTTCTTTTATTTTAGATAAGTTTAAACAAGATGCGAAAATTGTGACATCTAAACAACAAAAAATAATTAAAACAGATTTATTTTTAAACTTATGTATACTTGAACAAGCCTCAATATTTTTATCACCTGTATGGTGGAATGACCTTTAATTTCGTTGTTACAAACTTAAAAGAATATTACTGTGTTTATTCAACAAATGCTTATATCTGTTGATAGAGATAAAATCTTTGGAGTTAATTGTGTATTTACAATACAAAATGCACAAATCAGTTCGTAATGTAAGCAAACGCAGCTCACGGCGTACTCACCACTGGACTGTGCCGGCTTGTTTTCCCATTCCTTCTTGAAGCCGTCAATGAAAGAATGTAAGTTGCTAGGACTTGACTAGTGGTATAGCCTGTCCTAAAATATAAGATCCTGATTTTTTGCCGTTTTAAGTGGGCAATATAAAAATTCTGACCTTTTGTTTATGATAGGTTGCAGAGATGGACTTAAGAATTTAATTCATTAATGCAAATAAATAAAATTATAAGTGTTTTTGGAGATGTTTATTTATAGATGCATGTAAAAACAAATGGGTAAGAAGTATAAATATACAGATGAATGAATGGGGTTTACAAGAGGGGACATATTGTATAAATAAAAATATATTTTAAAGCCTAATTCGGTTTCAATATCACTGGCATCAGTGATAATTACAGTGGTTTTATATTATTTACATAAATATATGAATCTTCAGCCTTAACAACGTGCTGAATGGAATTCTTCCAGCTTTCATAAGGTATATCATTTATAACTTTTTTTTATTAATTCAACCACTGACACGCTTAAAGTAGGAGAAACATTTTGTGCCCTTATTTTTGATTTAACTTGATGCCAAATATGTTCAATTGGATTAAACACACAATAATACGGAGAAAGCTGCAAAACAATGTGCCACTTTCTCAGCCATACTATCACAAACATATTTCGTTTTCAATTTGTAGTCTTTCAAAATTTCCAAAAGATCACTTTTTTTATAACTTAAGTCAAAATAAATGTCATTTTCTAACATATATTCCTGTATTTCCGATTTGGTGTTGGTTACATTAGGAACCTTATTTAGTAGGCGACTATGGTAACTTGCATTGTCCATAACTATAACACTCTGTTCGGGAACATTTGACAAAAGAGAATTTTGAAACCAATTTTCGAAAAGTTCTGCGGTCGTGTCTTCGTGATAGTCCAAATTAGAATCTTTCATGTTGTTTGCAGAAAACAGTAGGCAATTTGACACCCAGCCCTTTTCAGATCCAGTATGCAAAATGGTTATTCGTTTATCTTTATTTGAGGGTACGTTAGGCTGACATTTTGTACTGCTGTCGACCCACCCTTTTTGCACAGTGTCATGGGTATCGAACCATGTTTCGTCAAGGTAAATTATTGGCCAATTCTCTGATCGATACTTTTTAATTTCTTGTAAATAAGTATGTCGCAAGATTCGTAATCTTTGTGACTCCATCACTACTTGTCTTTTGTTGATTTTTCGGAACGTGAATCCCATTTTTAAGAGAATTCTGTGAAGGGTTGATCGGCCACAATGTACATTGGTCCCGTCCTGCACCAGTCTTCATTTTATTTTGTGTAGTGTCGGCACAACTGCTGTTCATACATAGAATATATTTTTCTCCTGATGACGTCTTTTTCACAATCGTCTACATGATGCATTTGAAAATCTTTCCGTTTTTTCCTGTTTCTAAGTGATGGTTTTCCTACAATACCCTTAATCGTAGAAATTGGGGTTTTTGTTAGTTCACTGGTTTCTTGCAAAGCACTTTCTTTATTCAAATTTCTTATTACCAAACTTTTTTCATTATTTGTTTAGCGTCAAGTGATAAATGTTTTCTCTTGCGATAGCCACTATTGCAATTTTCTCACGGACGCCACATAATTAAAATAGAACTGTTACGTTGTAAGTATCTTTCGAATCATAATGGGGAGCTGTGGTCATTAGGCCTATATTATCAAATACTTAAAGGGCTCCATACTGGGTTGCCAGGTAGTAAATATATAGGTAAAAATAGATCCAATATGATTGCAGGTGCAAGTGAGGGCGGTATACAAAGCAGGTAAAATAAAAATACATTTATCGTAATACCTGGCAACTATGCACAAAACCTTAATAGGGTCGTTTATTGCTCCATTGAAAAACGAAAAAGGCAGGATCTTATATTTTGGAATCTACTATACTATCTCAAGATTTGTATACGCCCACAGACAAATTTACACCTCAGGAAGGTCGGTTTCTTTTTATTTGTTAAAAATCATTATCTCGTTAAAATTATTAGCTGGGCTTCATATAGTTATGTCTTTCACATGAATGGTGAGAGATTACCCCAAGAAACATATTTCCAAATTGATTTATCAGATTTAAGTGATATGTCCATAATTACGAGGATGGATGAAATCGGTTGTAAAAACAAGGTAAATAAAATATTTTTAGCAAAAACAAAAATTTATTTCTCAACATGATCTCCATTGAGCTCAATACACTTGATTCAGCTAATTTTTAATTTCTTTATTCTTTCAGAAAAAAACATGTTTCGAGCTGTTCATAATATTCGTTTACAGCACAGAGAACTTCTTCATTTAATGAACATTTTTTCACCCAAGTAAATTTTTGAGGTTCGGGAACAAAAAGAGTCACTTAAGACTGGGGAATAAGTTGAGTGGGAAACTATTTCAAAGCTCAGCTCGTGTACTTTTGCCATTGTATCGGTGGATGTGTAAACACTCGCATTGTCCTGGCGAAACAGTACTTTTGCATGCTAATCTTAGTCTCTTCTGCTTCAACTCACTCTGTAAACGGTCTAATAGTAATGCGTCAGTCACTATTTCACCTTTTTCTAAATAGGCAATCCTGATGATACCCTGTAAGTTTCAAAATACAGTTGCACACCACTTTTCCCGTGGATTGAACTCTTTTCGCATTTTTCGATGCACTTATGCCTTCACCAACTCACTGTTTAGACTGCTGTTTTGTCTCCAGGGTTCCGGGGTATAATGGTGGATCCACATTTCATTTACAGTCACAAAATTACGTCAATAGTTCTTCAAATTACTCGGCAAGTTTTCCAAACACGATTTTGATGATTATACAGTTTTACAGTTTATTTATGTTATTAAAATGTATTTTATTCAATTTTATAGTTTTCTGGCAAACTTTAAGTGTGTTTCTTGAAAAGATATTTAAGAAAACACATGTCTCACTTAAAAGACACAGAATTTTTTTTTTATGCCTGTGTTATCAAAGGTAATCACTTTCAATTAATCTACATCGTATAGAGAATATTCCAGAATTTTTGTTTAGTAGAGATAGGGCAGCGACTTTTGGCAATTTTTTAAAAATAATTCAAAGAAAAGTTTGCGCGAGTATTACATCATACATGTCTTTGAACTTGTGTTTTCACAAACTTTTATTTGACAACTCACTCGATGACCTTGCACAAATTTTTCATTCCACTTCCGATTTCATCCCCTAAAACTAACCCTTTTAAGGTAAAATTTAACTTTCAAAACTACGTGGCTGTAACTGAATCATCAATTCCTATATTTATGACAAATTTCAACTTTTCATGTCAAATAGTTTCGGGGAAAATCGAGTGTCACAGACGGACGGACGGACACCGAAGTGATCCCATAAGTGTTCCGTACCGAACACTAAAAATTGATCCTAACTAACCCTTTTCCTTATCTATACCGTAATTCGAAAATAATAAATATATTGAACACATAATTCAGTAGGTTATCCTTATGCCTCATTTTAGTTCAATATAATAGGTCCAGGTTCCAAGATAACGATACAAATTGTTTAAAATTTACGCTTTCTGTTATGTCAGAAGTTGATCTACTCGGATAGTAAATAAATAATAACCGGTCAAGTGCAAGTTGACTTTGCTCAATTAGTACCTTGATTGCTTTTTAAAAATTTTTGTTACGGAGGTATAAAATGATCAATGACTTCACAAAACACACCCCAAATGAGTTTTCAACAAAGTTTGTTTCCGATCTTTACTGAAAACTGATGACCTTGAATTTTTATTTTTTTTTTGAATATTAGATAAATTATTAAGGTAATGCACTCGTCCAATATACATGCCGTGAGAATATTCTAGAATTTTTTCAAAAATATTTTATCATACTTTTCGAGATAAGGGGGAGAGGGCGATTTTTCACGATTTTTTAAAAATAATACAAAGAGAAGTGTGCGCAAGTATGACATTATACGAGGCTGGTTTGAAAAGTCCGTGCAAAAATAAAAACTACTTATGTGTTTGGGGTAAACCTTTTTTATTTTTCGAGATAGTCTCCTTTTAGGCTTATACACTTCGTCCAACGATGTTCTAGTTTGTTGATCCCTTCCGAATAATAAGATTTGTCCAAGTCTACAAAATATCCATTAGTGTCTGCAATCACCTCCTCGTTTGAATAAAATCTTTGTCCCGCCAGCCATTTCTTCAAATTGGGGAACAAATAGTAGTCCGAGGGAGCCAAGTCTGGAGAATAGGGGGAATGTGAAACGAGTTGGAATCGTATTTCCATTAATTTTGCGACCACAACTGCTGAGGTGTGTGCTGGTGCGTTGTCGGGATGGAAAAGGACTTTCTTGTGGGCCAATCGCGGGCGTTTTTCTTGCAGCTCGGTTTTCAAACGGTCCAATAACGATGAATAATATTCACCAGTAATAGTTTTACCCTTTTCCAGATAGTCAATGAGGATTATCCCTTGCGAATTCCAAAAGACCATAACCTTTCCGGCCGAAGGAACGGTCTTCGCCTTTTTTGGTGCAGATTCCCCCTTGGTAATCCATTGTTTAGATTGTTGTTTAGTCTCAGGAGTATAGTGATGTATCCATGTTTCATCCACAGTGACGAAACGATGCTTAAAGTCCTCCGGATTCTTCTGGAACAGCTGCAAACCATCCTTGCAACACTTCACACGATTCCGTTTTTGGTCAAGCGTGAGCAATCGCGGCACCCATCTTGCGGATAGCTTTCTCATGTCCAAATGTTTATGCAAAATATTATGTACCCGTTCAGTCGAGATGCCCACAGCACTAGCAATTTCACGCACCTTAACTCTTCTGTCATCCATCACCATATCATGGATTTGATCAATGATTTCTGGAGTCGTAACCTCCACAGGCCGTCCAGAACATTCAGCGTCACTTGTACCCATATGGCCAGTCCGAAAATTTTGAAACCACTTATAAACTGTTCTAATCGAAGGTGCAGAGTCACCATAATGTTTATCAAGCATCTCTTTAGTCTCCTGAGGCGTTTTGCCTTTCGTAAAGTAATGTTTAATCACCACACGAAATTCTTTTTCGTCCATTTCTTGAAAATCACTCGACTTCCTTGATTCACACGAATGCCCAAACACAAAGAAATAGACCAATATGGCTGAAACTTTGTGTGCATTCATTCAAGAGATGCTACTACCTAAACATGACCTCGATACGCGCCGGTGGTGCCATCTCTCGGACTTTGCACGGACTTTTCAAACCAGCCTCGTATATATTTTTAAACTCGTGTTTTTACAAGCTTTCATTTGACACCTCACTTGACGATGACCTAGTAAAAATTTTTTTTTCACTTCCTATTTTATCCTCCAAAACTAATCCCTTGTAACATTCATTTATTCCTAGATTTTAAGATCATGTTACGACACTGTTTCCACCTATAATTTATATTTTTTTTATTTTACTTTACTCACTTTTAAGCAGTGTATTTTAAAACAGTGTTTTGAATTTTTGAGCCGTCCATTTTACCGTGTGCATTGCGGGTTACCTACTGGACTTATTTAAGTTGCTTCGAATGCGTCTGATTGGCTAAAGATTTATATCCGGCAAGTAGCCATCTTGAAGACGTGATTTTAAGGAAGGGAGTAAAATATTTAAGCGCCCTGATAGCATTGTTAAAGGCTTTTTCCAGCTGAGATGCAGTAAAGGTTTTTTCCATCATGTAGCCGCAGTGGACTTTTTAGATCATCAAGCCGCAGTAGGCTTTTTTTTATCAGCAGGACGGAGTAGGCTTTTTCCATCATGTTGCCGTAGTAGTTTATTAGTAATGTGGTACAGCAGAGACGATTTTTAGCTTTGAAGTTCAAGGCCTTTTCCTTGAAATATCTTGCTCATTCCCAGACATTTCGGGTCAAGAAGTGTTTAGCAGCCCAAAAAGAACTGGGGTAGCAAAGGTTGAGACAATATGGTTATGAAGATCTCACCGGAACAGGCTAAAGAACTAACAGAAAAACCGTAAGTCATAAGTACATCAATCCATAGATCTTGCTTCCTACTGACAAGTGCGTTTACATCGTCTATTCAGGACGGGTAACTCGTGAAGTTAATCCCACGAACTTTTAACATCGTGTTTAGCTAACCCTTAGTTAGAATCCTGATTTAAAGACTCTATATAATGGTACCATCTACTAGATTAAGGGATTTTATTTAGTAGTAGTAGTAAGTGTAGCGAAGTTAGAACTTTTAATTTTGTCATTAATAAACCCTTTTTTTATTTTTTTAAGTGTTTCACTGAATCACCCGTTTTATCTTTCAGGATGCAACGGTTGTACCATATAAAATTTTTTTAACAACAACATAACTCTTCAGTATTTTTTCATTTTTTTAAACTGAAGTTAGATTCTTTTATTTTTTAAAATGAATGGTGCTCAAAAATCTGTACAGCCGAAATTTTTAACAACTATAGAGACTATTTTCAAAAGACGTACAAAAATTATCTCTTATCCACATTCTCTACAAAAAAAAAAACTGAGCTCCCTCAATCCATTCTCAGAAATTAAGATATACATAAGGGGCAAATAACGACTTCTATTTAATATATATATATATATATATATATATATATATATATATATATATATATATATATATATATATATATATATATATATATGTATATATATATATATATATATATATATATATATATATATATAACAAGGATTTTCTACAGCTCACGCTGTCTTCCTTCTCTCAGCCTTTGATTCCATCCGTTTCTATCTTCTCAGTCTCCATCTGTTAGACCCCTGTCCTCCATAGCCTCGTCCACATCGTCTCTCCACGATCGTCTGGGTCTTCCTCTTTTTCTTATCCCTATAGGGCTCCACTCCGTTATTTTCTTTATCCACCTATTTTCTTCGCTTCGTCTTATGTGTCCATACCATTTTAATCGTTTTTTCTTCAATGGTGTTTATTGCGTTCTCTTTGATGTTCATTCTGCCTCTTATTTCTTCATTCGTTATTCTCTCCATACGTGTCACTCTACTCCATCTCTACCGCGTTAATTTTAGATTTATTTCTTCTGTTGATCGTCCATGTTTCTGACTCGTATGTCATTATGCTTTGTATTATTGATTTGTATATGCGTGTTTTGTTTCTCTTTGTAATGTGCTTATCCAACAGGCTCTAATTTAATTGCCTTATGCATGTTCGCGTTTGTCCTAATCTAGCTTTAATCTTTTCTTCTGATGTTGCGTTTTTTGAAATGATGGTTCCTAGATTTTTAAATCTATCGGTTCCTTTGATTATTGTTTCGTTATCTACTTCTAGATTCTCCACGTTTCCCTCCTTTGTTGTTAGATATTCCGTTTTATCAGAGTTTATTGCTAATCCTGCTTTAGTGTATTCTTCTTTCAGTTTTCTTACCATATAACTGAGGTCTTCCTCACCTTGCGCTATGATTACTTGGTCGTCTGCGGAACTTAGAGTATATAAGTAATCTTCTCGTATTGGGACTCCCATTCCACTACATTTTTGCTTCCATTTTTTTAATGTTTGTACGAGGTATACTTTGAATAGTGTTGGGGATGTAGAGCATCCTTGTAATAGGCCTTTTGATGTTTGGAGTCTCTTCCCTATTTTATGTCATATTTTTATGTTCACTGTGTTGTTTTCGTAGAGAGCTTTTACTGCGTATATTAGTTCTTTGTCATTGCCTTTCTTATGTCTATGAAGGCTAGATGAACTTCTCTATTCTTTGCCATTTTTTTTTTTCCATTGTTTGTTTTATAGTGTATATGTGCTCTATACATGATTTTTCCGGCCGTAAAGCTTGCTTGGTCTTCTCCAATTTTTCCTTTTATATTTTCCTCCATGATATTTTTAATAATTTTTTCCATACAAAAGTCCCATACTCGATATTATGCTTAGGCCTCTATAATTTTTGCATTTTCTGCGGTCTTCCTTTTTAAATATAGATACTATATAAGCTTTGGACCATTCTTCTGGTATTTTTTCTCCATTTATCGCTCTGTGGAACATGTTTCTCAGCATTCGATGTAGTTTATTAGACCCGTACTTAATCATTTCATTTACCACACCCCCAGGCCCTGCTGATTTATTGTTTTTGAGTGTTTTTATTGTCTTCTTTACTTCTTCATAGCTTAGATCTATCTCTTTTATCTCCTTATTCTGTTCTTCTTCAGGGTTCTCTTCTTGGAGTTCTTGTCTATCTTCTGTTAGCAGCTTCTTATAATATTCTTCCCACTCGCTTTCTGGGATGTACTCTATATACGTCTTCTCTCTATTGTTAGTCCTTAATGCTTTAATTATTCTCCATGACTCTGTACTTCTAGTTCCTCCTATATACTATTCTACATGTTCGCACGATTTTTTCCATCTCTCGTTCTTTCCTTTGTTTATCATCCTCCTCGATTCTGCATTTTTCTCTTTATATTTCTGTAGATCTTCTTCTGATTTTGTGTTCAGCCATTTTTCGTATAATCTTTTTTTCTCTTTATAGATTCTTTGGTTTTTTCACAGATTCTAATTTTATGTTTCTCATTCTCGTTGTCTTCTTTACCTAATGCTTCTAGAGACGCCTGTTTGATGCATTCTTTTATATGGTTATGTGGTTGGAGGTTGTCGTAGTTAAATTCATTTAATTTTTTATCTAATCGTCGTCTATATAGGTCTCTTATCATTTCGTCTTGCAGTAAGTGTATTTTGTATTTTATTGCTTTGTCTGCTTTTTCTGTTATCTCATTAGTATTTCTGTTTTCTTTATCTATTGTTTCTTTTTGCTTTATTGTCTTGTACCACTGTACTTTTATATTTGCTATTAATAGTCTATGGTCTATTCCACATTCTGCCCCTCTCTTTACTCTTACGTCTTTTATTTTGATAGTGGTATCGTTTTTAATTATAATGTAGTATATTATTGATTTTAAATTTCGTGTTTCTTGCATCCAAGTATATTTGTGGATGTCCTTGTGTTTGTAGAATCCGTTTGTTATTTTGAGACCGTTTAGTTCACACAGCTCTATTAGTCTCTCTCTGTTGTCGTTAGTAATGTCTTCTCCGAATGGTCCTACGGTATTGTCCTTTGTTTTCCTTCCTGTTCTCCCATTCAGATCTCCCATTATTATTAATTCTTGGTTTTTCTTTACTTTTTGTGTTTCTATTTCTAGTGTTTCCATGAAATTATCTTTTTCTCTTATAGTGCTGTCTTCTGTTGGGCCATATACTCCTAATGTTACCATGTCTTTATTTATTTTAAATATAATATTTATTAAAAGTAAAGTAGGGCAAGACCTTTTAAAATAATGCTCCAAGTGAGGCTAATAAAATAGGCCCCGTTTTAAGAGGTTACAAATTTACGCCTCAACGTGCGGGCGTTATTAAAAGGTTACAAAATTGCGCCCAAACGGGAGGGCACTTTTTTTAACACGCTACACCCTTAAACCAAAATTTAACTTTCAAAACTACACGGCTCTAATGAAACCATCAATTCCTATATTAGTACCAACTTTCAACTTTCTATGTCAAATAGTTTAGGAGAAAATCGGGTGTGACAGACGGATGGACGAACGGACGGACACTGAATTGATCTTATAAGTGTTCCGTACTAAACACTAAAAACTAACATTAGGCGTATTTTGCTTCGGGTAATTTATTAGAATAAATTTATTGTCACAAACAATATCATTAGTTTTAAACAGATGGGTTTGAAATTATAAATAAATTTATCTTCATCAACATTTCAATATATATTTATTGCTGTTTGGGTAACTACATTTATTTCTAATGGTCAGTATTATATTATCATCGTTAATATTCACTTGGTACAGCTTTATTCCTAAAGCTGTATAATGAATTTGAAAGGAACGAATATATTTTTGATAATAGGCATTGTATTGGCAATATATCCACCAGATTACTGTAAATCAAAGATACTAAAATCATTATATAGGTTATATGTAGTAATTCACATCACTGTTTGCAGTCTAAATACTATTTATTTAAATTTTGTATTAAAAATGTTTGACAGTTTCCACTGGATCTTTAAAATTATGTACAGTTTATCCGACATTTGTACATTATGCAATAATATTATTATATCAATAAAAATCTGTTTTAAAGGAAATCAAATCTGTTCCATGATAAGAAGTTTAGATTTGCTTACAGATAATATATCCATGGAAAAGACATTAAAAATTAGTTCAAAATTAATTAATCTGTTATGGTTTTTATCTGGAGTAACTGCATTTATATTTATCAGTTTTGAGTTGTTTGCGCGAATACCAAATCCTCTATTAGCATTAACTGGTTCCCTCTTTCTTAGACAAACAACCGTATTTCATGTATATTGTTTAACAATCTTAGCTGCTAAAAATCTTTTGAAAAAGTTTAATGATAGGTTAAGATTTTCAAGAAGTTCAAGGGATATTATTAAATATTACTGTTGGCATATTAAAATGTTTTAACTTAATTGAAGAAATTAACGGCATATTTGGTTCCTTCATTGCAGCATTTATATTCTTATGGATGAATTGGATTATTGCAACTACTGTACCAATTATACTGCAACGACCTACATTTTCCAGAACAAATCTCTATGGAGAAATGATAGTTTTGTTCTATGTCGCAGTAAGTATTAATCTTTATTACGGGAAAAAAATTAAGGGAATTAGACTTAAGAGAAATTTATCGCTTGCATTTTATGAGATTATAAAACTCAATATTTTTATAATGTTTCTTGAATGCAAACAAAAAAAAAATTGTTCAATGGCAGTTTAGGAAAATCTCATAAATTTCTTTTAGTTTTAAATAAAAAATTAACTTCTGATCCTTCTTCCTTATTTGTATAGGCATAATTGCCTTTTTAATACCGTTTTTTGCCTACCTTACATTGGAAAAGGGTACACAGGCCAAAAAAAAAATAGTTCTAAAAATTTTTAAAACCAATACGTCTAAGTGTTATGTATTTTTGGGTGCTGAAAACGTATCTGGTATCAGTTTTTTTGTATCACCCACAGTTCTTTCACAATATGACATCGATTAAATTTCAAAATAGGGAAAATTAAATAACTAAATTATAAATTAAATGTTTTTCTTTTCAACTTAGAACCAAGCAATTCTGCTTTTTTTCCTTAGGCAAACCCAAATCTTGCACTAAATCATTTAACTCAGCTTGTGTAAACAACTGTGGTTTTAAATTTTCTAAAGAACATTGAAACTCATCATCATCCGGCAGACTTTCATTAAATTCGGGACTGGACTGTAAAACGTCATCAATAGACTGAGGTGGCTCAGGGACAGGAAGTCCCGGTCCATATCCTAATGGCCGATTAGCTGAAGTAAACTTAGAATAGACAATTACTTTTTTATTTTTGGAGTTATATCCAGAAACATTAACGTTGCAAAAAAAAACAATCATTTGAATGATTTTTTTGCTCTCTCCATACCATGGGTACTGCAAATCTAAAAGTTTCCTTTTCTTTCTTATACCATTTCCTAAGATCCTCGACACAAACATAACATACTTTGTGAAGAGCCAAACATTTTTCTTGATTACCGATTTCTACACCAAAATATGCAAAGTATACTTTTTTTATAAAGTCAGTAATGTTTCTTTGATGTTTTTTAACTACAAACTCACCATATATACAACAAAAAGTGTTGGAAGAGTTTGAATTAAAGCACATGGGTTAAACATTGCAATGCGAGGTTATATTAACTGGAAGAAAACAAACAGCTGTGACATTTATTGGAGCTGCCAACCTAATAACATTTAATTTTACTGCCAACCTTATAAAATTCTGATTTTATTACCAACCTAATAACATTCGAATGATAAAAAATAAACTTTTTACATTTTGAATATTAAAATATGAAAAATTGGTGGGTGAAACGACTTTTTTGTTAATTTTGGGAATCAGCACACCAAAAAAACATAGGAATCAGGTAAAATTATTAAAAAAGATTTTTTATCGCTGGCCTGTGTTATCTTTGCGACTCGGAATCTCAACTAGCTAGGTGTATCACGACCATCTGTACTTTCCGTGAAAAAACAAAAATCATTTTATTAGTCACTTTATACTGTCAAACACCACTAGCTTTTTGTTAATCTATTGTTATCGTCTAATTATTATATATATTTTTTTAATTTTGGTTAGACGTTTGTTTTAGATCAGGGAGGTTTCCATTGTTATTTTGGCCGGTATGGAGGCTTACATCCCTTTTTCGAAGAAATGCCCTTCCAACGGCAAGCCTTGGTTTGACCGAAAATGCAAAGAAGCTGTTGCTTCTAAACATCTAGCATACCGACAATGGCGTGAAAATCCTAACATCATAAATCGTAACACCTTTGTTCAGGTTATCGACGAAACCAAGGAGGCACACAATCAACGGATTAGAAACAAACTTCTCGCTTGTCCCAACAATTCCATGTCCTTTCCGTCAGTCGCTAAGGCAGTTAGTCAAAATTTCACCAAATCAACCATACCACCACTCACACGGCCAGATAATTCTATTGCAACGACACCTATTGAGAAAGCGAACTTGTTGGCTGAACTATTTGCTTCACATTCTATTGTCGATTTCCAGGGAAAAACACCAACTACTATTCCCATAGTGCAGTCAAGGATGCCCGATTTGTTTTCAGACAGCGTCTCATAAAACGTATTTTGATGAAGCTAGACACCAAAAAGGCTTCTGGCGCTGACGGAATATCTGCCATAGTGCTCAAAAACTGTGCGAGGGACCTAACACTAGTTTTCTCTAGACTCTTCAACCTATCCTACAGTAAGGGAATATTTCCTTCCTGCTGGAATGTACCACAGTTCAGCCGATACCTAAAAAAAGGAAGAAGACCTTGCCAAATAACTACCGACCAATCGCACTGCTTCCAATAATATCGAAAGTCATGGAAAAGGCTATCAATCAGCATCTTTTAAAATACGAAGGATTCAACATTATTAGCGATCACCAACATGGCTTTCGTAAAAATAGGTTAAGATTAATCTTCTGACTTATGTAACACATGTTTGGAACAACGCAATTGAACACTTTGGAGAATCTCGAGCGGTTGCTGTTGACATATCCAAGGTATTCGACCGTGTCTGGCACGATGGGTTGTTGGCTAAGCTACGTTCTTATGGTATGTCTGAAAAGTTCTGTTTGTGGCTCTCATGTTTCCTCAGAGAGCGTTCTTTACGAGTGGCAGTCGACGGATTTCTTTCTAACACCTTCCCTATCAACGCCGATGTACCCCAAGGCTCCATACTGTATCCTACTCTCTTTCTCATTTATATTAACGATCTGCTGGAAAAGACCGGCTCAGACGAATATCCGCAGACAGCAGGAAGTCATTCAACTTAACAAACACCTGGACGAAATTCTATCTTGGAGTGACAGTAACCAAGTAGAATTTAACGCTACATAAACCTAGGCGGCAGTTTTTTCTAAAAAAGTTAACGTTGCTGAACCCGACATAGTTATGTCGGGGCACTCCATTCCTCTAACATCGTCACTTAAATTGTTGGTCGTTAATTTTGGAGTTAATATGTCCTGGCATGAACATGTTGCAGGCATTGCAAGGAGAGCTTCTCAAAAGTTGGGAATATTATTTCGAACCAGACAGCTTTACACTCCACAACAACTGTTAATTCTTTACAAAGCTCAAATTCGACCAACTATGGAATGCTGCTCACATGTTTGGAGCTCCGCTTCCAAACATACACTGCATTTGTTGGATTCTATTCAGAGAAGAGCTGTTCGTCTGATTGGATACCCAGAACTGACCGGCGGCCTTGATTCGTTGGAACATCGAAGAACGGTTGGCGACTTGAGCATATTCTACAAGTATTTTCATGGAAAGTGTTCGAAGGATGTGGCCCGCTTAATTCCTCCCAGAGCGGTGCATGTTAGAAGTACACGTCGCGCTTGTTACTCCTCGTACAACGGTTTTCAAACAGTCTTTTATATGGAGACCATCATCCCTTTGGAATAATTTGCCCAGGACTGTGTTTCCCCCCGAGTACAATCCCCCGCGAACGATTGCAACGATTCAAGAACAACGTGAATTGCTGTCTCCGCACACGTTTCGCTCCTGTAGCGCTTTAGGGACTTCCTTGTAGCACTTTCATGGTGCTCCTCAGTCAGATTTTTCCCTCTTCAGAAGCACCGAAAGGATGTTCTAAGGTCATCGTAGATTCTGGGATTATGCTCAAAATCAAGAGTTCTCTCCTTAGGAAAAAAAAAGAAAGAAAACATCGGTTCCAATTAAAAGAACAACAACTTTAGTTTATCCTCGGTTATTTTTTTTTTTTCAAAAGTTATACCGTAAGTCCAGCTCGAGGCCGATATCTTCCAATTCATAAAACCTTATAAAACTTTCTGCAATTTTCATAGGCAATACATAAAACGCATTTTTTGGATGCGCATGGATACAAAAAATTCCGGAGGTAAAATAGCCCCCGTTCGGATCTCCGGGTGGGGGCTGGTTCGGGGGCGTCGACATGCAGACATCATAATTTTAAAATAGATTTTTGGAACATATGAGGTTTAAACTCTAACATAAATTCAATTCATCAACACCTGTAATCAAATAAACCTCATGTATTCGGAATAAAATTTTAAACAAATGTTTAAGATCACCACTTATGTTTATTATATTATTGCTGACAATTGTTTCGACACACTGTGTCTTCTTCTGGAGCACGATGTAAATTAACTAAAAAAGTATGTTCTAGAATATATAGTTTACCTAATTACAAGTACTAAATTCATTAACAATATTTACCTTAATATCTAGAATAAGTTCAATAAAGAAGACCCTCCCCCAGCTAATTGAACCTTGAGTAATAAACCTGAGGATTTTTTTTTCTGGTTAATTTCTACCTGTTCTAAAGAATTCAGTAATTTTCCTTTCTTTCCATTATGCAAAATTTTGAAATCTTCATTGAACGTATGATTTTCATCTGTTAAATGTTTAACGTAATGAGATTTGGTATTTTTCATTCTATAGCTTTGTTTATGTTCCTTTATTCTTTTATAAAAAGCTCTGCCTGTTTGTCCTATATACGTTTTGTTGCAAGTGCCACAGCAAAATTCGTAAACCCCCGTTTTATTTTCTTTTTTTGTTTTACTTTTATTATTTTTAATATGTCGAGCTAATGTGTTATTTGTACGGAAAGCGATATTTACATGATTTTTATGGAAAAAATTTTGAATTTTATTAGTCAATCTCGAGCTGTTGCTCTTGACATATCCAAGGCATTCGACCGTGTTTGGCACGATGAACTGTTGGCTAAGCTACGCTCTTGTGGTATGTCTGAAAAGTTCTGTTTGTGGCTTTCATGTTTCCTCAGAGAGAGTTCTTTACGAGTGGCGGTCGATGGATTTCTTTCAGCAGGAGGTCGTTCAACTTTCTTTTTCTAAAAAAGATAACGTTGCTGAACCCGACATAGTTATGTCGAGACACTCCATTCCCCTAGCATCGTCACTCAAATTGTTGGACGTTAATTTGGGAGTAAATATGTCCTGACATGAACATGTTGCAGGCATAGCAAGGAGAGCTTCTCAAAAGTTGGGAATATTATTTCGAACCAGAAAGCTTTTCACTCCACAACAACTGTTAATTCTTTACAAAGCTCAAATTCGACCAACTATGGAATACTGCTCCCATGTTTGGGGATCCGCTCCCAAACATACACTGCATTTGTTGGATTCTGTTCAGAGAAGAGCTGTTCGTCTGATTGGAGACCAGGAACTGACCGGCGGCCTTGATTCGCTGGAACATCGTTGGCGACTTGAGTTCTACAAATATTTTCATGGAAAGTGTTCGAAGGATGTAGCCCACTTAATTCCTCCCAAAGCGGTGCATGTTAGAAATACACGTCGCGCTGGTGCTTCACATCCGTATGAGGTTCAGCTTGTTACTCCCCGTACAACGCTTTTCAAGCAGTTATATGGAAAACATCATTCCTTTGGAATAATTTGCCCAGCGCTGTGTTTCCGAGTACGATTTACAGCGATTCAAGAACAACGTGAATTTTTTTTTTTTCCGCACACATGCCTCTCATAGAGCGCTTTAGGGACTTCCCTGCAGCACATGTGCTAGACCTATAAAAAAAAGGCATACATTCTTTTACAAACCGTAAGGATTTGAGGAAGAAAAGTCTTCAAATTTTCGATTTGCCTGAAAAATTGTTTATCGCTTTTATATGTGATATTAGTCGACGCGTGTATCCGGATTTTTTTTCCATATGTATATTTTGCAAAATATGAATGTTATAAATTATCGTAGTCAACTAATCGGCGCCGGCGGCACATTAGAGAAGCAATATCTCCGGTTCTATTTATCTATGAACTTCTTTCTTTCGCCATTTTATTGATCTTTATGTTCGCATTCACAAAGTAACACGTAGGCTAAAAGGTTTTTGGTTTGACACATAGATGTCGTCCTTTCCAAAAAATCCATATGATTTTTAGGAAATACCAACCTTCAAACGATACGTGTCAAATTTTCAAGATATTTCGACAATTAGTTTACAAGTTACAGTGGTTTTAGTGACGCTACTGTTAATATTTTCAAAATAATGGAAAAAAAATCGAATTTCATGTGTCGATAAACACTGTTTTTTGATGGGAAAAAATACCGTTCAAGCAAAGCAGTGGCTTAATAAGTTTCACCGGGACTCTGCGCCTGGAGAATCACTCATCATTTACTTGTATGTTGAATTTAAACGCGGTCGTACAGATACAAATGTTGCTAAACTCTCTGGACGCCCAAATGAGGTGGTACACCGGTAAACAAAAAAAATCCACAAAATTGTTTTGGATCATCGTAAAGTGAAATTGCGTATCAGCTATCTGGCACCATAATGATATCAAAAGAACGTGTTGGTCATATTTTGCATTAACATTAGGGTATGAGAAAGCTCTGTTCAAAATGGGTACCGCGTTTGTTCACAGAGGACCAAAAACAACAACGTGTTGACGATTCTGAGCGCTGTTTGGACCTGTTTAAGCGCAACAAAAATGATTTTTTTCATGCGATATGTGACAATGGATGAAACAAGGAAAACCGCCAGAAGCGACCAAAGACACAACAGTCGGCTAGGAAGGTTTTGGCCTCTGTATTTTGAGATGCGCATGGAAAAATATTCATCGACTATGCTGAGAAGGGAAAAACCATCAATAGCGAATATTATATAAAGTTATCAGTGCGTTTGAAGGCAGAAATCGCAGAGAAACGGCCTCAAATAAACAAAAAAAAGTGCTCTTTCATCAAGACAACGCTTCGTGTAACAAAGTCAGTGGTTACGATTGTAAAATTGCTTGAATTGAATTTCGAATTGCTTCCTCATCTACTGTATTCTCCAGATTTGGCCCCCAGCGACTATTATTTATTCGTAAACCTCAAAAAAATGCTCGCAGGAAAGAGATTTGGCTCCATTGAAGAAGTTATCGCCAAAACTGAGGCCTTTTTGAAAGCAAAGACAAATCCTTTTACCAAAAAGGTATAGAAATGTTAGAAAACTGATTGTATCGCTCTTGAAGGAGACTATATTGATGAATAAAGTCAAAATTTGCAAAAAAAAAAATGTGTTTTAAGTAGCTATACCAAAAATTTTTTAACCTACGTGTTACAACCGTGAATAATTGTTTACTTATACAAAATAATAACAATGAAATTGTTAAAATAATCTTTTCATGCTTGCCCCCACAACTTATAAAATCGAAAAAAAGACCATTATATTCGCTATGTTTTAAATTTCGGATGGTAGTAGCTTCTACTTGATGGAAATATTTAATAAAAGACTGTTTTTAGTCAATTTCCACTGGTTTATTTATAAATGTGATGACGCGTTTCGCTGTCAATGCAGCTTCTTCGGATCTACATTTTACACTGTCAAGTTAGGGGTTTTCGGTTTTCTTTATTGAATTTAAGTTAGGCTATGCCTTTTACTTATATTTATGACAGATTATATTCCTATACTACTTAACCTAGGTTCTATACAGTAATCCTAATTAACTTAACCTAGGACATTCGAATTTAAAATACATTTGTTGACTAATCTAACTTAACTAGAGCTTAATTCTAAACTAATCTAGAACTTAAATCTAAAATTAATCTAGGTTACAATCTTCATGGGGGTGGGGGAGGGCCATCGTCTTCGTCGGATATGGGGTCAGAGGGTCTTGGATAGTGATGGCGGGCGTTGGCGGGCACGTGGAATGCGCTCCTTATGATGGCGTTTGGGTGTTGTAGCGCCTTTGCGAAGAACTTGATGTTGGTGGACCTCATGTGTGCCTTGATTGTTGGCACACCGAGGTCTCTATGCAATTGACGGTTTCGGACGAACCATGGGGCTCCCGTGATCATCCTCAGGGCCTTGTTCTGTACTGCCTGAAGTTGAGCTCTGCGTGTCTTGGTGAGTTTAGACCAAGTAGGGCAGGCGTGTGTGAGTCCTGCCCTCACGATGGTTTTTTATAAATTAGCAGCTTGGTTTTTGGTTGCAACTTACTGGACCGGCTGATGATTGGGTACAGCTTGCCCAGTAGTTGCTTGGCTTTCTTTGAGGCAGCACAGACCTGGTCTTTCCAGATGAGGTGTTTATCATACTGGATTCCCAGGTACTTGATGGTGGTTGCCCATTGGATGCGGGATCCCTGGAGCTGGAGTTGTCCATAAGGAGTGCCGTTGCCCTTGGCGAAGACGATGGCCTGTGTCTTACATGGGTTTAGCCGGATCTTCCATCGGTCGAACCAGGGGGCGAGGACGTTCAGGTGGCGCTGCAATCTACTGGTGATGATTCTGTAGCTGCTGGATTCTGCTATGATGGCTGTGTCGTCAGCATACAGGAGTAGGGTAGTCTGATCCGATTTTGGAATGTCGGCTGTGAAAATGTTAAAGAGGTGGGGGGAGAGGACGGAGCCTTGAGGGACTCCGGCTCTCATGGCCTTGACTTCGGAGGTGGCCTTATCGACTCTGACTTGGAAGGTTCTGTCAGAGACGAAGGATTGAATGAGTTTGTTAATGAAAAGGGAGAAGTTAGGTTTAATGTTTACAATTTTATATAATTCCTTAATTATAATATTACACCTATTTAAATTATATTGATATTATTGGAAAACCCACACAAAAATGGTATTAGGAGAATAAATTCAATAATGGTGAATTGTTTAAATCTACCTGGCCGTTGTGCAAAGTACCTATAGTCAACCGATTTATTTGCATTGTCTCTAAAAGGTTTAGTTTTAAACCTTTTTGTTGGGTACGTAAAAATTTGAAATTCTTATTAAATGTGTGATTCTCTGTTAAAAGATGATTAGCATATGTTGAATTAGACTTTCTATGGATGAAACTTTTTTCGTTTTCTGTAATTCTTTGTATAAATGTTCGTCCAGTTTGTCCTATGTATGCTTTGGGACATGACCCACATGTTAATTGCTATACCCCTTATTTATTATCTTTATTGATTTGCGGTTTGTAGTTTTTGAGATATTTCCCTTGTTTGTCTTGTAAGCTATGTTGAAATTTTTTTGATTTAAAAATTTTCCCAGTTTTTCTGTTGGTTTACCGAAATAGGTTGAGCATTTAAATGTGGTTTTTCTGTGCTTAAAACATGGGTATATTTCTGGGATTGCTTTGTTTCTAAGTTGTTAACGGCTACTTGTTTTATGTGGTTTAGTCTGTGTATCACTATGTTTTAATCTAAAGAATCCATATTTTTGAAAAGCGAGGTCGCGAGCACGCGCGCATAAAGTTCTAACGGGGTCTCGTTTACGTTTGCGCCCATTTCTTACTTTTGAAAGGTCATCCTTTTATATCAGTACTTCTATATGAAAATTATATATACATTATCCATAAAACGAACAAGTAAAAAGTGATCCTTGTTATTAGACTAAATGTTCAAAAGCACACTCATCGAAAACTTAGAAACGTAATTAATGAATTCTAGAACAGAGACAAACTCAGCTGAAATTGAATATTACTATTTTTTTATGATAAAAGACGATCGGGGTATTAGATTACATCAAGAAACTATAAAATATTGTCATAAGCACATTTATTTGCAAGGATATGATATAATAATACAATAATACTATAATTTTCGCCGATATGTTACAAAGTAAGTACTTATTTCATAACTTCAATTGTATGTTCCTGCAAAGGAAAATGCTTTACTTTTGCTTTTTTGATTGGTATCATGCAATGACATGTCAACGTCCCTTTTATAGTTAGAGCCATTATAAATTTTGCCTCTAATTTTTTTTACTTCTTCAATGTATACTTTATTCTCTACAAATTTCAATGACATGTTAGGAAGAGACTCAGTTGCCTATTTAAATAATTCTTTTGGCGTTTGCATTGGATTGATTACTCTTTGAAGGCTGGTTCTAGCAGCCAACTTTTGCAAAGTCCCACTGAAGCCATGGGATGATGGAAAAAAGTGCCACTCTGTAGCTAAACCAAAATCTTTCATATGATGCGAATAATATGTTTTTTTGTTTTGTATTGCGCACTTGCCTCATTAGAAAAATAAGTAATTTTTTAAATGTTTTTGTTAAAATCTACTAAATGTTTTTGAAACACATGAACGGCAATTCTATCGTGAGGCAAACATTCGGATGTAACTACGAAACTTTTCGTTTGAGTCATCATGCCTGTAGTAAATTGCAAATGGGTGCATTGTTGCCTAGTTGTTATTTTGATGAATGCCTTGCACAGAATCTTGAACAGCAAAGCATAATTCTCAGAAAAATCACAGATTACAATGCATTCTTTGTCTATCAACTCTTTTTTTTTTATTGTTCATAAAATCATTTTGTTTTTTACAAGAAATGAATGCAGTAGACTTTCTAAACCTGTCTTTAATTTCTCTAATTATTCATCAATTGGGGATACCATCACTTGCAAGGTGGTTCTATCGACGTTTATCAATTGTCTGTAAGTGATTTCATCAATAAAATTGTTTCCTAATTCGTAGATAAGATGTGTTGCATCAGGTCACTCAAAACACGTTCCAAAATAACAATTTGTCGATGCTTCAACGTAAATCATACGTCTCAAACAGTCATGATAACTTTTTATTGTGTTGAGAGTATCGGCTGTAAGTTTTTTATTTGACTCTTCGATTAATAATTGTACCTTCTCATGGATAGCACAAACATAGACTAAATGGGTGCCACTTGCACCTGCTAGCGCGCAATGTTTTGGCCGAATTTGGAAAAACTACATTTGACTTGACGGCCATTTTGTCATGAACCATTGATAAAGCTCTTTTAAATTTAACAACAGTAATCTTTTTTGCACGTGAACGTGTCATTTACTTTCATAGGAACATAATCTTTTTTTTTTCTGGCATCATACGGCATCTTCGAGCTAGGATCGGATGAAGTTCCTTTTTCTTCGCAAGTTTTCTTTGCACCTGTGATTATGTAAATCCTAGCGGAACGAAAATGATATTAAATTTTTCAAAAAGGCCAGTCTTTAAAAACGGCCAAAATTTTAATTTGTATTCCACGTTTTTTGGTTGTGTTGAATTCGTCTTTTAAAATTTGCAATATATCATTTTCATCAACGCTATTGTCATTTGCATTGATAGCAGTATGGAAAATTTTTCCTGGAATTGCTTCAGATATCTTTTTCATTTTTTAGACGAATAGTGCTTTTGAGAAACTTTCCTCTTTTTGATAGGTGTAGTTCCGATCAAATCCAACCCCTTGTTGATTGCATCAGTTACTGCAGAAATCGTTTCTTTGTCTTCCTCAAACGACACAGGACTTTACGGGATAAGATCCATGTCCACTTTATTATTTATCGAACCATTACAGTGGGTCATCAACTTCTTCGTGCTAAAAATATATATTTATACCCACATCAATATACCTGTTTAAGACACTATGAAATAAATTTACTCTATCTTGTACGATAATAAAAATAACAACAACGAATAACTTGATAATTTTTTTCTTTTAATCAAAATTATCGCACAGAAAATTCGGAAAAGTTAGTTGATTTATTAAAAATTTTGTTAATGAAAAAAATCAAATGCTTTTTCAATAGCATTTTCATTTTCATCATTCGGGGTACAGTATTAAAAGGAATAACGATTTTGATTTCGCCTTTTTCTTATTTTAAAACATAAAATATTGATTTTTATTACGATTTTGAATGCGGTGTCGTATCAATTTTTAATCGATTTCAATTGCCTTACTCATGTATCAACATAGCACATTAACCAATTTGTTTCGTTATATTAAAAAAATATAATTACATTTTTGAGAAAAATATCGTTACGACATAGATGAAATTAGCTCGTAAATTGTTTAAATTCCAGTTCAGAAATGTGATTGTTAAGTATAAATAATAATAAAACATACCTTTTGGTTAAATTGAGACTCATTGCTATTTTCACTGTTGTTACGTAATTTGACAAATTACGGCAGCACTTGTTGCAATTTTTTTGTTCAAGAGACTCTTCTGTTGCAGGCTTATTTAATATCAACAAATTGACTTTCCTGAGAGTCTTACTATGTCGTAGTTTTTGATGAAAAATTAAAAAGATTGAGACATTTATCCTTCCTGATTTTCGAACCTTGTAAAAATTTTGATGATTTTGGCATTTTGTTCTTGAAACGTCACGATTTTCACTGAATTCTGATAATAAATACTACACAAAAAAGCGTTGGGTACATTTACTTCGAAACAACAAAATGCATCAGCTTGCTGAGTAAGGCTGATTACAAGTTCAGGCACGTTCGGATCTGTCACGTGACGCGTTAATAGTGATAAATATAGGTTTTTAGATTAAAAGGTAGCAAATATAATGGTATTTTTTTTCGATTTTATAAGTTGTGGGGGCAAGCATGAAAAAATTATTTAAACAATTTCATTGTTATTATTTGTAATAAATAAACAATTGAAACATTCCACGGTTATGCTTTCCGAAAGCCAACATAAAAAGCAATAAAATGGCGAAAGAACGAAGTTTATACGATAAATAGAACCGGAGATAATGCCTTTTTAATGTGCCGCCGATTAGTGGACTACAATAATTTACGACATCCAAATATACGGGGTGAATCAACGATAGAGTAAAGTTCATTATCTCATCTGTTTCGAGAATGACGAAAAAATGTTAAATCCAATAGTTTTAGGGAATGTTAAGGTGCACAGTTTAAAATTATTTCTGAGTATACAGGGTATGTTAAAAAGTGTGGCCGATATAACATATGTTTTTTTAAATGGAACATTCTATTTTTTCAATTTATTTTTAAATTTTGCGTAAAATTTTATAAATTTTTTGTTAATAATCTTATATACCTAAACTTAGTAGTTTTTCTAATATTTCAATTTAAAAAAAAATGCTAGTTTTCAGTTTTGTAAAAAATTGCCAGTAGCAAGATTGTTTCTGAAGGTGGAATACTCATAATTGGTACGAGCGTTCTATAGAGATGAAAAAAAAGATATATGTAAAGAAATTTGAGTTAGATGCTATTGAGTGTTCAAAATAAATTTATACATTTCGACTATTTTAAATTGAAAAATCTCAAACTTTTTAAATGGCACACCCCGTATATTATTATTTTTTCTGATAGACTTTACAAAACCTTCCAACTCTCATTAAGTATGTCTTATACCTATTTCTAATAGTTTTCGATTTATTTTGAATTGTTCAATTTTTACCCTTGTTTTTAATACACTTACGCTATAACATCATAGTTGTCAAAACAAAACAAAAATGTAGGTAATGTCAAATTTTGACATGTCTATTAAGCAAGTAAAAATAGTGCAATTTGTTGTAGTAAGTGACGTATAATATAATAGTTATGGATTTTCCTAAAAATTGATGATGGTTTATGTACTGGGCGAGGCGGGAAAAATTGTCTTTTGGCAGTAAGGCTTTACGGAGCGACGTACACTAATAGACGTATACCATCTAGAAAATCTTTTCAGTACTTAATGGAACGGTTTGATGGTAGTAGTAGCGATGAGTATACGAAACGGAGAGTAGTAAACCAGAATGCTACCAATGAGGAAAAAGAAATGGAAATTTTACTTCATGTTGAAGATATTCCCCAGGTCAACATCCGTCAACTAGCTGGCTTATCTGATACATCCCAATCTACGGCTAATCACACCACGAGAAAATACAAGTATCATCCCTTTCAAATGGAAACTACTCCGAGGACTTCAAGACCGTGATTTTGAACAACGAGTAAACTTTTGTACCACCATGAATGGAGCAATAGAGGCGGATCCAAATTTTTTATCCAAAATAATGTTTTCTGATGAAACTACTTTTCACAGTATTGGAGCAGTGAACGCCCTTTATGCTAAGGAAAGTGAAGGAAAATATAATAAAACGACTAAACATGTGTATTCAAGTAGACGGGCATATTTTTGAACATTTATTACGTCATAATAATTAATCATTAGATAAGTTAAACTATATTAGAATAATTATTGACTATTTGTTTATGTTTTAACAATAGATTAAGTGTATTAAAAACAAGGATAAAAATTAAAATTTCAAAATAAATCGTAACTTATTAGAAAGAAGTATATGATATACTTAATAAAAGTTGGAGGTTTTTGTAAAATCTCTCAGAAAAAATAATAATATGCAGGATGTGCCATTTAAAAAATTTGAAATTTTTCAATTGAAAATAGTCGAAATGTATAAATTTATTTTGAACACCCTGTAGCAACTAACTCAAATTTTTTTACAAATATGTTTTTTTCATCTCTATAGAACGCTCGTACCAATTATGAGTATTCCACCTTCAGAAACAATGGCGCTACTGGCAATATTTTACAAAACTGAAAACTAGTATTTTTTTTTAAATTGAAATATTACAAAAACTACTAGGTTTAGGTATATATCATTATTAATAAAAAAGATATAAAATTTTACGCAGAATTTAAAAATATTTGAGCTTTGGCACTATGACACTAGACAACAGTTATCACCATTACACCAAACACTTTATTTTTGCACCCGATACGCGTTTCGTTAACCATGTTAGCGTCATCCGAAGTGATGATTGATTAAATCTAAGAATAATAACTGGTCAAGTGCAAGTTGAACTTGCACAATTAGTGTTCCGTACACTGATTGCTATTAAAATAAAAATTGTTGTTACGGTGGTATAAAATGAACAGTGACTACAAAAAACACACCCCAAATGAGTTTTCAACAAAGTTTGTTTCCAATCTTTACTGAAAACTGATGAAATTTTTGTTTTTTTTTTTTTTTCATATACCAGATAAATTATTAAAGATAATGCACTTGTAATAATTTTCATTTAATCGACTATTTAATTTAGAAATAAAATCTTCTACATTCGATTTTTTTGTATCGAAATTACGTCTCACCAAGTACAGTAATTTGCTTCATTACGAGGCAGGAACTGCTTGGTAAAATCTAAAATGTAGGTGTGAGTCTTATCAGATCGCAGAAGAGAGACGAAAACTTTGTATGTTCGTGAATGTTTTATTGTAGTGTCAATCAGGCGAACGCCTTAAGAAATGGATCTCCTTCGGGGCTCAGTTCCTACAAACGAGAAAGTAAATAACAAAAATGGTACACAGGAACTAACTCACTTATTAAAAGGGTCTACATTCACCTAATAATCAAAAAAGTTTACCATGATCAAAGAACCTGACAATTTTCTTTTAATTGACACTGACTAACAGAATTAAATAACCGGTCAAGTGCAAGTTGAACTTGCGCAATAGTTTCCCGTCCGTTGATTGCTTCTGAAATAAAAAATTTTGTTACGGAGATATAAAAGGATCAGTGACTTTACAACACACACCCCAAATGAGTTTTCAATAAAGTTTGTTTCCGATTTTTACTGAAAACTGATGACCTAGAAATTTTTGTTTTTTTTATATCCCAGACAAATTATTAAAGGTAATGCACTCGTGATAATTTTCGTTCGATCTACACTCCGTGGAGAATCTTATAGGATTTTTTCAAAATTTTTGAATCAATACTTTTCGAAATAAAGACAGCGATTTTTCGCGATTGTTTCAAAATGATACAAAGAAAAGTGTGCGCATGTAAGACATTATACACGTATATATTTTTGAATTCGATGACCTAGTAAAAAAGTTTTTTTTTCACGTGCGATTCCATCCCCCAAAACTAACCACTTAAGTCAAAATTTAACTTCGAAAGCTACACGGCACTGATGAGGCCATCAATTCCTATATTAGTTTCAAATTTCAACTTTCTGCGTCAAATAGTTTCGGAGAAAATCGGGTGTGACAGACAGACAGACACCGAAGTGATCTTAGAAGTGTTCCGTACGGAACACTAAAAACAGATTTTGAACAAAAAGATAATAAAACGCTAGATATTAAACACACTTAAATAAATTAAAACATATTTTAAAAATATATAATAATAACCTGTGGTGAAACTCACAAACCGTTATACTCGTAAAATTAATTAAATATTCAGCATTTTAAAGATATATTTAAATTATATTTCTTTAGAAAAAAAAATGTTAGGTGGATTGTTCTAACCAGTAAACAGACGAGAGTGTTTTTTTAAGTTATCTACTTAGCCAAAAAATGATCTCATTCAATAAATTTTTTGTTGTCAAATTACTTTTGCTGTTCTAAGTACTTTGGTGAAATTCGTTGTTTTGCGGTTTTTTTACGATTTCTTCTCTTTCGAAAAATGAGTCAAAATAACAGAATGTAGTAAAATTTATTCACGACGGAAAATCTAGGTATATGGCAAAGACGGCCCATCATATTTTCAAATAAAATGTTGGTCTTTATAGTATTGATGATTCCGAGACTAAATTTAAGACGACCCCAGAACAGGAAGAGCGGCGTTATTAGATCGACGAATACATATTCCAGTGCGTACTAAAAAACTAAATTACAATTTTCAAGTTCGACATATTTTCGAATTTATTACACCAGAGTAGAAACTGACCTGAAGACAAATTTCTCAAGAACATTTGGGTGCTTTAAAGAAAGCTGAGCGCGTACTATTGAGATCCTCTTACGAAGAAGGAGTCGATAAAATAGGTTCATAAGGGTTCTCTGTCTCTAAACAAAGCGAAAATTCCTCTTATGAAAAATTGATAGCGGCAGGAACTGTAAAGGAATTTTGTTTATTGAATATGGAGAAAAAGGGTCTATAATTATTGGAAGAGTTTGCGGAGGGGCGATCCAAAACCTTAAGCTGGCCACTACAGAAAAACGTCTTAATTTATGGAAAACCAAAATCTTTCACGATAACGGTAAGGTCCATGAAGCCTTCATTATTCAACCTACTAATGAAAGCTGAGGATTTACTGAGGTAAAACTTCCACCCTGATTTAGCGAACTGTGCCTTCTTTTTGTATAAACATCTGAAGAAAGACCTCAGGAAATAAAAAATTTCCTGAGATGATAAGTTGAAAGCCGCTGTAGCACCGTATTTGAGGCACAAACTAAAAAATTTTTTTTAGATCGGATGAATTAATTGAAGAAACGTCGGACTAAGTGTGTTAATGTGAATGGTTCTTGTGTAGAAACATTTTTTTTTAATTCTGCAAATTTTCCTTCATCGTAGGTAAATAATTTAAAAAATTCTTTTTTTATGAGCAGAGCACATGCTGCGGGGAAATCCCTAAAACGCTACCGGAGTAATGCATGTTCAGAAAAAGCGATACACGTTGGTCTTGAGTCGCAGTAAACCGTACTAAGTGGGTAACACAGTTCTGAAAAATCATTCCAAAGCGATGAAGTTTTCAATATAGACTGCTTGAAAAGGGTTGTACGAGGAGTGACAAGCTGAACCTTAAACGGATGTGATGTATTAGTGCAACGTGTATTTCTAACACGCATTACTCTGAGAGGAATTAAGCGGGCTACATCAATTAAGCATTTTCCATAAAAACACTCAAATCGCCAACTGTTCTTCGATGTTCCAAGAAATCAGCGGTGCTGCTAGGTCTCAAATCAGGCGAACAGCTCTCTTCTAAATAAAGTCCAGCAATGGCAGTGTATTTTTAGGAGCAGAGCCCCAAACATGGAGGCAGTATTCCATTACTGGTCGAAATAAAAATTGTTGTGTAGTGTAAAGCTTTATAGTTAGAAATAATATTCCAGCTTTTATGAAGTTCTCGTTGCTATGCATCCAACATGTTCATGCCAAGATATATTTGCTCCCAAATTAACGCCCAACAAATTGAGTGACGATGTTAGAGGAATGGAGTGCCCCGACATAACTATGTCGGGTTCAGCAACGTTAACTTTTTTAGAAAAAACTGCCGCCTGGGTTTTTGTAGCGTTAAATTCCACTTGGTTACTGTCACCTCAAGATAGAATTTCTTCCAGGTCTTTGTTAAGTTGAATGACTTCCTGCTGTCTGCGGATATTCGTCTGAGTAGCCGATGTTCGAGCATTCAAAGTGAATGAAGAGATAAGTGTACTGTCATCTGCAAAGCTGTAGATTGGATTCTCGGTCTTTTCCAGCAGATCGTTAATGTAAATGAGAAAGAGAGTAGGAGACAGTATGGAGCCTCAACAAATTGAGTGATGATTGGGTTCCGTAACGTTAACGTTTTTAGAAAAGTTGCTACCTGGTTCTTTCCGGCAGATCGCTGTACATGAAAGAGAGTAGGAGGCAGTATGGTCACCCTTGGAGCACATCAGCATTGACAGTGAATGAATTAGAAATAGACCCGTCGACTGCCACTCGTAAAGGACGTTCTCTGAGGAAACATGAGAGACACAAACAAAAGCGGTTTGATAAGCTTCGTATATTAACGTGTATTTTGTGTATCAGAAGTGACCGTAAAATTTGATCTATTCAATGGTTGGTTCTCCCTCTCCTGTTCAGAGAAGTAATGTATATAAGCTATTTTAACAATATTGAAATTTTGACGAATATTATAGTTAGGAAATATTGACCTTTATTTCCTCAAAACCGCGTTTAATTATTTATTTGTATTATTAGTGGAACTATTACATGGAAAATACAAATAAACTAATTCATTTCTATGTATTATTATAATATTGCTCATTGCGTTGTCAAATAAAGTACATTTTTTTGAAGCCAAATGCCACTTAGAATATTAAATGTATTATAATTTTAACGTGCTGATCCATGGTACTATTAATAAAATGTAAATTTTCAGGCCCTCCAGCGGACGCGCATTCCCAAAGCAAAACGCTGCCACCCCCTTGTCTCACCGTAGGACAAATGTTTTTAATATCGAATGCGCTATTCTTCTTTCTCTAAACTTCATCAGACCCAAAAAGGTTAATTTTAGTTTCATTACTAAAGATTACAGATTCCAAAACCGCTTTTTGCGATTAGCTTCCGAAATTAACGACTTCTTCCTGGCTGCGCATCCCTTATAGCCTACCCTGTGTAAACATTTTTTCACTGTTTGTGAACAAATATGTTTCGAAAATAGTTCCCGTACTTCTTCTTTTAATGTTGTTATCGGAAATTGTTTCAAAATGAATATATTTATAAAAAGAACCAATATTTTGTTGATGTTAAGCGTCTTACCTACTACTCATATTATAAATTTAAAATAATAAGACCACTTTATAGGATATATAACCCTATACGAGGGTGGACTGAAAAGTCTTCTTGAAAACAAGGTAAATAACATTTTTTTGCAAAATCTCAATTGAACTCAACACATTTGGTCTAGCGAGATTCCAGATTTATTATTCCCTAAAAAAATTGTTTTGAACCTTGCATAATACTTGTTTAAAACACAAGTCTCTTCTTTCGACGAATCTTGCTTTCCCTCAAGCCAACTTTTGGGGTCAGAAAACAAAAAAAAAAGTCACTGCCAAAAAACCAAATCTGGGGAAAATGGTGGGAGAGGAACTATACTTTTGCCTTTGCAACTGTCTTTGCATCCACTTCAACTTACTATACAAACTATCTAATAACGTTGCGTAATAAGAGCCAGTCACTTTTATACCCCCTTCTAAACAGTCAATCATGATGATAACCTGTAAGTCCCAAAAAACAGTTGCCAACACTTTTCCCGCCCATAATACTGTTCTCGCTTTTGTCGGTGTACTTTCATCTTCACCAACCCGCTGTTTTAATTGCCGTTTTGTCTACGGGGTGTAATGGTGAATCCACTTTTCGTCTACAGTGACAAAAGGATGCCAGCAGTCCTCTGGATTATGCTGCAACTTTTCCAAACACACCTGTGAAATGTTCTTCCTCATGCGTGTTTGTTCTGGAGTCAATAAAGGCACTTCAGCAGTATATTATCTATCCGTTCATATGAGATGTATACCATCTCGGTAATCTCATGAAGCTTCATGCGACGACCTTCGATCGCGGTACCATGAATTTTAACTACTATTTCTTCAGAAGGAACCTCAATTTTGCCTCCTAAACGTGCAGCAACTCCAGTGGCTACGTTTAAATTTATTTATCCAGTCGCACTGATGCAGAATCCTCATGAAGTTTCTATATGGGATGCAGTCCACTTTTTTAAATGAGAATGCACTGCACGATACTCGGCTTTATCGATTTCTACGAAACGTGTAACAACAGCAGCTAACAAAAACCTTCGCATTGTACCTGTTTAAAACTTTCAACAAAATCGTTTCGTAGAAATTTACCGTACTTATCTACCCTTGTAGAACTAGTGTTACAATCTATACCAAATATTTACCAGATGTACAAGTATGAAATGCGGATTTTTTTCTAAAAAAACGTGTTAAATTCGGAAGAATGATAAAAAGTGCTTTATTCAAAGTATGCTCCATCGCTTGTTATATATTTTTCTCATCTTTCGGGCAATTTGTGGATACCACGCCAGTAAAAATCTTCCCTTTTTGCTGCGAACCATTCATCGAGCCATTTTTTCACATCTTCGTACGAACCAAAGTGCTGCTCAGCAAGTGCGTGACCCATCGATGCAAATAAGTGGTAATCGGACGGAGTCAAGTCTGGTGAGTAAGCTGCATGGGGTAGAACTTCCCAGCTGAGTGCTTCCAACGTGTCGCGAACTGATTTTGCCGTATGTGATGGAGCATTGTCATGAATAAAAATGACTTTGTGTTGCCTCTTTCGGTATTCTGGCCTTTTTTTAAGCAGCGAACGGATCAAATCTGTCAATTGTTGTTGGTAACGTTTAGTATTAACCGTTTCCCTAGGTTTTAACAGCTCATAATAGACCACACCCCTCTGGTCCCACCAAACATAGAGCTTCGTCTTTTTGCCAAAGCCATTCGGTATTGCGGTCGATATGGATGCTGCGCCTAGGGTCTACTCATGTTTTTTTGCGCTTTGGATTCTCAAAATAAATCCACTTTTTATCCCCTATAACTCTACTATGCAAAAACGACTTCCTTTTATACCGACTCATGTGGTACTCATCTACCGGTCTTTTGAATCTTTCCCATCTCTCGTAGCTGATTGGAAACAGCTTCTTGACTAACGCCCAATTGCTCGGCGTTGTTTTTGTGTTTGCGAATCATCTTCATCCAACAATGCTTGCAATTCCACATCTTCGTATTTTTTTGGCGGTTTTCCACGTTCCTTGTCTGCAACATCGAAGTCAGGACTTTTGAAACGCCGAAACCATCGTTCACATGTATCTTGCGATGGAGCATGTTCACCACACTTTTCCAATTTATCACTCGTGCGCGTCTGACACTTTTTGATGACACAACAAAATGGCGCAGTGTCAAATCTTAATAGCGAAAACTGCATTGGTGCACCATCTGTTGTCTGAAATCCGGATTTCATACTTGTACACCTGGTATACGAATGTCTGTCAGAATGAATTATTACCTGATAGGATTATAGTTATATTAACAGATATAAACATTCGTTGTATTAATCCCGCAATATCAAGTTCATTACAATATGCTTAAAATTCATTCTATAATATAAATTTCAAAAGTATTAAAGGCTTGCTCAAATATGAAACAAATTTAAAGATATTAAATTTTGAATGGTATTTCACTTCTAACAAAATTTGTTTATATAAATTGCCTTTATAAGCGAAAGGGAGTATCGTTACTGAATTTGAATTTTATTTTGTTTAAACTACATGCCATAATCTGAGTAACTTGTTTAATATCATTCTGAAATAACATATGAGGACTGAATGTATGAATATGTTGAAAATATATAAGAATTGATTATTAAAGGAAATATTTTTTTTCCACTTTATTAGAACATAAAAATACTCTGGGTCGGTCCCTATGGAATTCCTAATTTGTGACAATTTTAGATGCCTTTTTTGTATAAAAAGTTTTAACTCAAAATAAATTGGAGTCTGCCAAAATCTTTAAAAACTATATCAATTTTAAAATCGGGTATCCTGTGGTAGCTTAAAGTCCCTTCATGGACGATTTTACTGACATTTCGATGGATTCTCATACATCTTTTTCAAAGCGTTGATCACTAAACGATGTCTTGGCGTTGAATGTCAACGTCAAGTCATGTCAGGACGCTATCGCCAACAAACCCATCGTAAGAAATGACGTGTTCCTGCAGGATTTTCTCGATATACCGGTGAACAGCTGATTCACCGCTACGAGTCTCATCAGTCATGAAAACCAAATCAGTTTTCGCATCCAGTGAGGTGACTCCCCACACCATGACAGAATCTTCTCCGTAGGCGACCCTTTCAGTAATGTAGCACTGCGCATAGTGCCGCCCAACGCCTCCTATAGGCTCCTCTTCTTCCATGATTGCCATGTAGGCACATTCGGAACTCGTCGGAGAATAAAACGAAGCATTGCTTTAAGGTACAATCTACATGTTCTTGAGCAATTTGGATCCGATAGCTGGTCTCTTCGGAGGTAGATTAGCTTCTTTAAGTCTTCTTCTGATTATCCAATGACTGACAGCTCAACCACGAACTTGTCGGAGCTCCTGTTGCACTTCAACGCCGATCAAGTGACTACTTCTTAGAGTGTGTTGCCAATGATGTGGTCGTCTCGCTCCAAGGTACATTTTCTTCTTCCTGATCCTGGTCTCTGTGTAAAGGCGCCAGTCTCTTGGTACCATCTGTAGACTCTGGAGACTCAGGTACTGTTGCGCAACGACTACACGCTGGCTATGCCCTTCTTGGAATAGGGCAACGACTTGTGCCATTTTTTCCGGTTTGGTATCCATTTTCCGATGAGCAGGTTAGTGAGCAGGTATAGCAGAGGTGTTGACGGTTCAAGTTCCGATAAAGGAATGATAGGAAAATGCAATTGCACGTGTTTTTATAGGGAAGAATAGCGCGCAACGAGTACATTGCTGAACGAACAAAAACTGTTCTATTGAGTAGAATCTTTTTAATCAGTAAAACTTTTTGCTCTTAGGTAGGCGATACTCAGGCGAATATCCGCAGGCAGCAGGAGGTCGTTCAACTTAACAAAGACCTGGAAGAAATTCTATCTTGGGGTGACAGTAACCGAGTGGAATTTAACGCTACAAAAACCCAGGGGGCAGTTTTTTCTAAAAAAGTTAACGCTGCTGAATCCGACATAGTCATGTCGGGGTACTCCATTCCCCTAGCATCGTCACTCAATTTGTTGGGCGTTAATTTGGGAGAAAATAGGTCCTGCCATGAACATGTTGCAGGCATAGCAAGGAGAGCTTCTCAAAAGTTGGGAACCAGAGAGCTTTACACTCCACAAAAACTGTTACTTCTTTACAAAGCTCAAATTCGACCAACTATGGAACACTGCTCCCATGTTTGGGGCTCTGCTTCCAAACACACACTGCATTTGTTGGATTCTATTCAGAGAAGATCTGTTCATCTGATTGGAGACCCGGAACTGACCGGTGGTCTTGATTCGCTGGAACATCAAAAAATGGTTCGAAACTTGAGTCTGTTCTACAAGTATTTTCATGGAAAGCGTTCGAAGGATATAGCCCGCTTAATTCCTCCCAGACCGGTGCATGTTAAAAAAACACGTCGCGCTAATACTTCACATCCCTATGAGGTTCAGCTTGTTACTCCGCGTACAACGCTTTTCAAGCAATCTTTTATATAGAGAACATCGTCCCTTTGGAATAATTTGCCCAAGGCTGTGTTTCCCACCGAGTACAATTTACAGCGATTCAAGAATAACGCAAATCGCTTTTTCCCGCACACATGCCGCTCCTGGAGCGCTTTACGGACTTCCCTGTAACACGTGTGCTAAACCCATAAAAAAAATTCAAATGTTTTTGGCATTATTGAAAAGTGTAGAAAAACAGCATTCTAATGGCACCAAAAATAATACCACTGTTTGAAAATTAAATTCAAGGATCAGTATTAAATGAAGCAAAATCGTTTAAGTCGATTTTTTTTGCTTACCAGTATATATATATATATATATATATATATATATATATATATATATATATATACATATATATATATATATATATATATATATATATATATATATATATATATATATACATATATATATATATATATATATATATATATATATATATATATATATATATATATATATATATATACATATATAATGAAAAATTTGTGTTAGAAATAGGGGCGACCATATAGAACATGAATTATAATTAATAAAAAATATTAAATTGCAAGGTTTTTTTGTTTTATTTGTGTATTTTTCGTATTTTCACCTAGAACTAAAAATTTACCTTTTGCTACCCGAGCCCGCTTTAGGTGTCATTCTGTGTACAGTTTTCCTATTAAACTCCTAGTGTTATACCTTTTTTGATAGCTAAAATGACGTAAAAGTTTTTAAAATAATTTGCAGAATAACTTCCATACTTTTTTTTTTTTATTGATTTAAAGTAGGAAACACTTGGTAAAAATTCGTAATTTAGAAACATTAACAAGCCGCCATTTGAAACTGTTAGTAACTTTTCAAGCAATCTTTTATATAGAGAACATCGTCCCTTTGGAATAATTTGCCCAAGGCTGTGTTTCCCACCGAGTACAATTTACAGCGATTCAAGAATAACGCAAATCGCTTTTTCCGCACACATGCCGCTCCTGGAGCGCTTTACGGACTTCCCTGTAACACATGTGCTAAACCTATAAAAAAAATTCAAATGTTTTTGGCATTATTGAAAAGTGTAGAAAAACAGCATTCTAATGGCACCAAAAATAATACCACTGTTTGAAAATTAAATTCAAGGATCGGTATTAAATGAAGCAAAATCGTTTAAGTCGATTTTTTTGCTTACCAGTATATATATATATATATATATATATATATATATATATATATATATATATACATATATATATATATATATATATATATATATATATATATATATATATATATATATATATATATATACACATATATATATATATATATATATATATATATATATATATATATATATACATATATAATGAAAATTTTGTTGTTAGAAATAGGGGCGACCATATAGAACATGAATTATAATTAATAAAAAATATTAAATTGCAAGGTTTTTTGTTTTATTTGTGTATTTTTCGTATTTTCACCTAGAACTAAAAATTTACCTTTTGCTACCCGAGCCCGCTTTAGGTGTCATTCTGTGTACAGTTTTCCTATTAAACTCCTAGTGTTATACCTTTTTTGATAGCTAAAATGACGTAAAAGTTTTTAAAATAATTTGCAGAATAACTTCCATACTTTTTTTTTTTTATTGATTTAAAGTAGGAAACACTTGGTAAAAATTCGTAATTTAGAAACATTAACAAGCCGCCATTTGAAACTGTTAGTAACTAGTTCAAATTTTTTTGATGGTTTTTGATACTTGACATACAGACTAACTAAAAATAACCAAAAAATCGCACTCGAGAACCTCTAATAAAAAAAAATTGATACAAAATCTTTAAACTTCAATATCTCGAAAACGGTTAAGTTTAGGACACCATGTCATAGAATCAAATCGGTCAGAAACGACCTAAACTATAACGTCCTTAATTATCTAGGACGTCTTTCCCTGTAACCCTGTATATATATATATATATATATATATATATATATATATATATATATATATATATATATATATATATATATATGTATATATATATATATATATATATATATATATATTTACACGTATATATATATATATATATATATATATATATATATATATATACATGGTGCTCTCACCGACCTGGAAGGCCATATGTTATGTCAATGCTCCTTGTAATTTATATATTTTCTAATAAAAGACAATCTCAAAATATGCTTGAAGGGTAATGGTTAACTAAATTTCCAGTCTTACGCCTTGGACTCAGTAAATGGTTATGAACAATAAAATTTAATTTTAATTTTAGGTTCACATTACATCTTTAGCAGTGATCGGCGAAGAATTAACAGAAGAGATAAACAAAACAGTACATATTTGTTATAATATCATGGATAGAATATCTCATCGTAGAGAGTACTACGAAATCCATAAACAACTACGAATTATTGCTGACAAATCGTTCCAGATGAAAAAGAAAAAATTAAATGCTGGAGGATTTTTTTTTAATAGATCATTCGTTATTTATATTTATTTTTAGTAATGCATGTAACTATGTAATAGCGGTGTGTCAGTTCGTAACAGAGTCCACTAATTAATTTCAAGAATTATTGAATTATAGATAGGAAAAATTATGAGACAAATTAACCCAATTTTCCATTGACTTTTACAGAAATATTTACTTTTACCGAAAAAAGCTAAACAACTAACATTTATATTATAAAGTTAAATACGTCCATGTCCATGTCCATTACTTTAATTTGAATACATTTATGATACTGCATTATTATTTGTGTAACTCTTCATAATATTTAATATGCAATGTATAATTTGGCGCCTAGGCAGCGTCATCCAATTGACGTTGTTGTCTAAAATCATTGACAATCCTTTAGTTTTGCTAGTATTGTTGGGAATTATAGGACGTTGGTGTCTCAAAATATTTACACACATCTATATCTTAAGTAGGTTACATTTTTTATTGAATACTAATTATTATTTAATTTAAATTATTAATATATGTAATTATATCTGCCAAGAATGATGGAACTGTACTTCTGAGAAACTATTTTCAAAGTTATTTATGAGATTAAGATGTCTGCCCACGCATTTTTATTTTGTTAATAATACTAAATTTTTTATTTTTACTTTAGAATCTACTGTTTAAAAAGTTTGAAGAAAAGGACCCCGCACAAATTAAGTGGATTCGTGCCCCCGGTGAAATTGGCTGAAATTCGGATATGTTGTTCGTTCCGCCATCCTGAGCAAAAGTCTCAATGGGCACAAAGCTCAATTTTGCGAATTTTGGCTTCTAGGGAGCTCCAAAGTTCCACGGATTTAACATTATTTACTACTTGAAATAAGGTATTCTTATCAAAAGTTTAGTATTTTTTTGCCTTAAAAAAAAGTACTTTTTTATGATTTCGAGGTCGCTGAATTCAAATCAGATGTCAAATAGACGATATTGACAGTTGACAGCTGTCAACTAGCTGTCAAACAACAAGCAATAGTCAAAATCAATAAAATCCACATGTTTATATGTGTTTTTGAAGTTGCTGAGTTCAAAACTGATGTTAAAAAATCGATGACAGTTGACAGCTGTCAAAGTCAAATAACTGTTAAATAGCATTTAGCAATTGAAATTGATAAAATTAACATGTAAACATATGTTTTTAAAGTTGCTTAATTCTGAGCTTCATTTAAGCCTGAGCTTATAAAGGCCATAGGAAAGTATGCCGTACCTGCAAATCAAATATTTTCTCAACCTGTAACTCATTTATTTAACCACTGTCATTAGCTACAACCAGGGAAAGCCACGTAGAGGCAGACAGTCGGATTTTTTCCCCTTTTTGTCTGGTGTTGTCATAGTATGTGTGTTCTTGTCTGTAATATAAAAATATTTTAGTCGTATACGTTACTATATATTATGCTGTAGATACGTCATGTCATAGTCATAGTAATTTTTTATTAAGGTCACAAAAAGTAGTCAAGTAGGTTTGTATTTGTATTTTATTTCATGGGCATTGTCACATCATGTCAAAGTCACTGTATTCTTACGTCAAGTCAAAGTCAGTAATTTTTTATTAAGATCACAAAAAAATAGTCTAATCAATTGTAAAAAGTGCGCCTCTGATTACAATATTATTAATATTTTTAAGCTTCATCAATTATTTCAATACCGTTGGCATCTTCTTGCGATCTATTTGCTGCATCACGTGAAGTATTTAAAAGGCTTTCATCTGGGTATCTTATGTTGTCTTGGTGCCTTGCATATCCTAGGTACCATAATATACTGGCAATATGAGCACAAGTTCCTAATGTCCGAGCACCAGATTGGCAAGTGCAATAATAGTCATCAATAAGTTCTTCTCCAGGGTTTAATTCATCCTCAGAAATGAAAGAAATGAACACTTGGTGACTGGTGCGATTTCGAAATCTTGAATATATTTGCAGTCTCATAACATTATTCATATCAAAATGTTCATCTATCTGAATCTCCTCTTCGTTTTCTCTCTGAAGTATATCTTGAATATATGAACATCCAAGATTAATTTGATAAATCCCAAGGGTTAAATCTTTCAAAAATTCAATACTTAGCCTTGGAAACCTGGGAACTTGTTCATTGTTTAGGCGAATCCACTGAGCACGTCTATATTGCAACCTGTTACGCACCACAATATCCTGTAGGTTATTTCTTCTATTCCTTCGCTGCAATATTTGCCTTGCCATGTCAACAGTTGCATTTTCCATAGTGATTAGTGGATGGTACCGATTAATCAAGGCTCCAGCAATTCTATAGTAATCACCAATGTATCGAGCATTTTGAATATTAAACACATTTTGAAACATTTTAAATATACTTCTTATGTGACCATTTCTGGCTTCAACTACCCATCTAACCTTAGTAATGATACGATTTTCATTAGCTACTTCAGTTATAAACTGCCTTTGTCCCCGTTCAAGAAAGGCTGGCATTCTATGTTCGATACCTAATTGAGCCAATAATGGTATTATATCTCTATAACCCCTATCAACTATCATAATGTCGCCACCTCGAAACCAATCACGTAAGTTTTCAGTGTCCCTTTCAAATTCACTTCTTAATATATCGGCATCGTTATTTTGTGAATCTGAGAAATATGGTCCAAGAATAGACAAAATATAACCATCGGGAGCTACAATGAGTGTTGGTTTTAATAGAGGTCTACCTTTATGCATAGAATAAGATTGACGAAGGATCCTGAAATTGCTACTTTTATGTATATAAGCATAAGTAGCGTCACATATTACAATAGCCACTGGAATATCAGGCTCATTATTGTACAATTCGTTTGCAAAAGGAGTAACATGGCTTGCGATGAAGTTTTCTCTTGTAATTGCTGAAGTACCAATATTATGTGGAACAAACCTTAATATTAGTGACAATCTTACAGAACATATAGCCATACTTACGGCTTGACCTAAAAATGCATCCGATAAACCTTGTCTCATCTTACAGAGAAACATCATAAGATCTTTAGGATGAACATATCTTAATCCTCCATCCGTAGGGACTGGATCACAAAACGTTAAAAGATCGTCAAATTGAGCTTTATTGACAGAAAATAAACAACCAAATTCTTCTTCACTCAGTTTATCAGGATTGAATAATTTATCTTGTTTTGAGCAGCTTGACGCATATTCTCTAACAAATTCTGGAGATCAGTACCTGTAATAACGTAAGGGCGATTTACATAAGTTAACCCAAGAATTAATGGCTGAAAAATATATCTATTTCCATTAAGATGGTTCGCGCAACACCTAATACCATCAGGTATATATATATATATATATATATATATATATATATATATATATATATATATATATATATATATATATATATATATTCGCTTCTACAAAAACATTAGATCTACATTCAGATGATAATTTTGTAGTACCTTCAATAGCTCCACAGATAATACAAGCTCGATTTTGTCGCTGATTTACAACATTTAATCTTAAATGGGTAGGATCATTTTCGATGATTTGTAATTCAGTAATAATTGATTGGTTACAATTAAAGCAAATTCTGGTTTCTTCCACAACCTCAGCATCAGCAAAACCATTAGCAGCTCGTCTAAGAATTGCTATTTGATTTTTATCGATATTGTTACCCATCCAGGGCATTTGCTGTAAACGATCTAAGCGGTCACAAACAAAACAAGAGACTTGAGCATTTCGTGCGCGATTAGCCATATTAACAAAATCGCAAAAGTAAGAATACACAATTCTCAGTAAAAAAATGTAGGAAAGTTTATATGAGATTATGAAGTAGTTAATGATTTAATATCTATCAAGAAAAAAATATTTAAAACTTTTACAAAACGAAGGAAATAAAAATATTTATTTATTCCGTCTTATATGATCTTCAAGTTGATTAAATAAAAAATAAAAAACCGGTCAAGTGCAAGTTGAACTTGCACAATTAGTGTTCCGTACGTAGATTGTTTTTAAAATAAAAATTTTTGTTAGGGTGGTATAAAATGATCAGTGACTTCACAAAACACACCCCAAATGAGTTTTCAACAAAGTTTTTTTCCAATGTTTACTGAAAACGGGTGACCTTGAAATTTTGTATTTTTTTTAAATACCAAATAAATTATTAAGGGTAATACACTTTTTGATCAGTACTTTTCGAGATAAGGTAGGGGACAGCGATTTTTTAAAAGTAATACGAAGAAAAGTGTGCGCAAGTATTACATTATATATATTTTTTTTACTCGTGTTTTCACAAGCTTTCATTTGACATCACACTCGATGACCTAGTAAAAAAAAATTTTTTTCACTTCCGATTTCACCCCTCAAAACGAACCCCTTAAGTTAAAATTTATGTTACGGTGGTATAAAATGATCAGTGACTTCACAAAACACACCCTAAATGAGTTTTCAACAAAGTTTGTTTCCAATCTTTACTGAAATCTGATGACCTTGAAATTTTTGTTTTTTTTATGTACCATATAAATTATTAAAGGTAATGCACTCGTGATAATTTTCGTTCAATATACACCCCGTGGAGAATATTCTAGAATTTTTTCGAAATTTTTTGATAAGTACTTTTCGAGATAAGGCCCGGGACAGCGATTTTTCGCGAATTTTTAAAAATAATACAAAGAAAAGTGCGCGCAAGTATAATATTATATATATATTTTTTAGTCGTGTTTTCACAAGCTTTCAATTGACACCACACTCGATGACCTAGTAAAAAAATTTTTTTTCACTTCCGACTTCACCCCCCAAAACTAACCCCTTAAGTCAAAATTTAATTCTTAAAACTACATGGCTCTGATGAGGCCATCAATTCCTATATTATTACCAAATTTCACCTTTCTATGTCAAATAGTTTCGGAGAAAATCGGGTGTGACAGACAGACAGACAGACAGACAGACAGACAGACAGACAGATAGACAGACACCGAAGTGATCTTATAAGTGTTCCGTACGGAACACTAACAATATTATTTTTATTAGTTGTCCAGAAAAATGGATAGTTCTAAAAAGAACTGATTTGGAATTTAGTTCTGAGAAGAACTGTTTTGATTTTAGCTCTAAAAAGAACTGTTTATGCTTTAAGTTCAGAAAAACTATTATTTACGCTTTAGCTATGAAAAGAACTGATTGAATAATTTCAAAGATACTTCTTATAAAAAGATTCAATGATCATGACCGATATAAAGTTATTTCAAAGTACATATTATATGTGAAATTGAAAAACGCATTTCATTGGCGAGAAAAGAAAAGTATATTATTTTATCAAGAATCAATATTTATCCTTTTTTATCCTTAATTATATTAGGTATTTTAAACTCTATTATATTAATATTTTATTTTTCTGCAAAAATTATGTTTAATTTTGAAATCAGATTACTATAGAATTGTTGGAGCCTTGATTAATCGGTACCATGCACAAATCACTATGGAAAATGCAACTGTTGACCTGGCAAGTTCCCAGTGACACATACGACTAAAATATTTTTATATTACAGACAAGAACACACATACTATGACAACACCAGACAAAAAGGGGAAAAAATCCGACTGTCTGCCTCCACGTGGCTTTCCCTGGTTGTAGCTAATGACAGCGGTTAAATAAATGAGTTGAAGGTTGAGAAAATATTTGATTTGCAGGTACGGCATACTTTCCTATGGCCTTTATAAGCTCAGGCTTAAATGAAGCTCAGAATTAAGCAACTTTAAAAAACATATGTTTACATGTTAATTTTATCAATTTCAATTGCTAAATGCTATTTAACAGTTATTTGACTTTGACAGCTGTCAACTGTCATCGATTTTTTAACATCAGTTTTGAACTCAGCAACCTCAACAACACATATATACATGTGGATTTTATTGATTTTGACTATTGCTTGTTGTTTGACAGCTAGTTGACAGCTGTCAACTGTCAATATCGTCTATTTGACATCTGATTTGAATTCAGCGACCTCGAAATCATAAAAAAGTACTTTTTTTTAAGGCAAAAAATACTAAACTTTTGATAAGAATACCTTATTTCAAGTAGTAAATAATGTTAGATCCGTGGAACTTTGGAGCTCCCTAGAAGCCAAAATTCGCAAAATTGAGCTTTGTGCCCATTGAGACTTTTGCTCAGGATGGCGGAACGAAAAACATATCCGAATTTCAGCCAATTTTACCGGGGGCACGAATCCACTTAATTTGTGCGGGGTCCTTTAGTTGAATGACATTTATTATTGAAATATGTAAATTTTACATAAGTTTACGTGTGTTTTTAGTTTTGTGTATAATTTTATACACAAATAAAGATCTTCACCTTTATTTAAGATTTATTTTAATTTTCCCATTGATATAATAAAACGTAATTTAAGTATTTTAAGTCTAAAATATTCCTTTTTCATTAAATATTTTTCTAGTATATTCTACATATCTATGTAATGTTGTTCACATAACTTTATGGAAGCTTACATGAGGGCTTGGGAAGTTACATGGGTATAATTACATAAAAAAAATCTATGATTATTATTTTTTACATTATATGAGGTTCTCTATATAATCGAGTTCTCGAAAAGAGTGATACGGAAGTGAAAAGTTGCGTCCAATACGGATGTGTGTATTTCTAGCCTACATCACTTCTAAGACTGAATTTACTGAGGATATTTATTAATTTGTATAAGTTTCCTATAACTATAACTCGAAGTAAGAGTACTGTCATTAACAAAGCTATAGATTCAATTTTTGGTCCTTCTCATCATATCGTTATGTAAATTAGAAAGTGAGTCCTAGGTGTATCGATGTTGTTCGTAGAAAAAAACATCAGGTGTCACTTGCAAAGGTGTGGAACTAGTCACATAATAAAACATTTAAATTCAAAAACGAATAAATTAAACAAATTTTTTTGTTAATACCTTTAGTCTAGTCAGTCGGGTGTTAAAAAAAAAGGTCAACCGTGTATTTTGGGTAAGATACGATTTTATATTTTTTGATCATATGGGGGTCCAATGTAAGGTTAAATTTGAGTTTTCGGGGTTGGAGGTGCACTCATTTAGCCGCCATACGTCATATTAAAAATAATGGTGTAAATGTTTTTTTCATATATCTCGGTAACCGTAGGTCTGCCAAATATTTTGTAGGTTTTACAATAGTCTAAAACTTCTTTTGATAACTTTCTATTGTTTCAATAATTAGAAAGCTATAAACAAAAATTAATGTAAATTTAGGGGATGAAAAACTGTTTTTATTAATAACTTTTTTTGTATTAATTTTAATAATTAAGGCCATTAGCCTAATCAATAAGCCTATCATTGCTAATGACTGTCCCACTTTTTGGCTATTGTAAGTTCTTATTGAGGCTATTGGGTTTGGTATTTCCCATGAGATTAAACAAGCTGCTAAAATTGTGACAACTAGTCATAGTAAAATATAATTACAGCTAATATAGGCCGTTCCGGGTTGTTAATGCAATGTAATTAAATCAACCAAACATGTGAATTTTCAAATTCGTTTTTAAACTTGTGTTGGTATTTGAACAAGCTCTCAATATTCTTATCGTTTATATTTTGAAATGACTTTACGGTGTTAATTCAACAAATGCCTAGATCTGGTAATAGAGATAAAATCTTAATAGGTAATGGGTTATTAAGATAGATATTGTTTAATACACCATTAAAATATACATAAAATTGCAGAATTTTTATTTTTCACAAAGTTCTACATAAGTATTTATTATTACCAAGAAAATTTTAAGAACCTGTGTTCAAGTTGTAAAATTACACATATAGTACGAGGCTGGTTTGAAAAGTCCGTGCAAAAATAAAAACTACTTATGTGTTTGGGGTAAACCTTTTTTATTTTTCGACATAGTCTCCTTTTAGGCTTATACACTTCGTCCAACGATGTTCTAGTTTGTTGATCCCTTCCGAATTATAGGATTTGTCCAAGTCTGCAAAATATCCATTAGTGTCTGCAATCACCTCCTCGTTTGAATAAAATCTTTGTTCCGCCAGCCATTTCTTCAAATTGGGGAACAAATAGTAGTCCGAGGGAGCCAAGTCTGGAGAATAGGGGGGATGTGAAACTAGTTGGAATCCTATTTCCATTAATTTTGCGACCACAACTGCTGAGGTGTGTGCTGGTGCGTTGTCGTGATGGAAAAGGACTTTCTCGTGGGCCAATCGCAGGCGTTTTTCTTGCAGCTCGGTTTTCAAACGGTCCAATAACGATGAATAATATTCACCTGTAATAGTTTTTACCCTTTTCCAGATAGTCGATAAGGATTATCCCTTGCGAATCCCAAAAGACAGTCGCCATAACCTTTCCGGCCGAAGGAACGGTCTTCGCCTTTTTTGGTGCAGATTCCCCCTTGGTAACCCATTGTTTAGATTGTTGTTTGGTCTCAGGAGTATAGTAATGTATCCATGTTTCATCCACAGTGACGAAACGACGCTTAAAGTCCTCCAGATTCTTCTGGAACAGCTGTAAACCATCCTTGCAACACTTCACACGATTCCGTTTTTGGTCAAGCGTGAGCAATCGCGGCACCCATCTTGCGGATAGCTTTCTCATGTCCAAATGTTTATGCAAAATATTATGTACCCGTTCAGTCGAGATGCCCACAGCACTAGCAATCTCACGCACTTTAACTCTTCTGTCATCCATCACCATATCATGGATTTGATCAATGATTTCTGGAGTCGTAACCTCCACAGGCCGTCCAGAACGTTCAGCGTCACTTGTGCCCATATGGCCAGTCCGAAAATTTTGAAACCACTTATAAACTGTTCTAATCGAAGGTGCAGAGTCACCATAATGTTTATCAAGCTTCTCTTTAGTCTCCTGAGGCGTTTTGCCTTTCATAAAGTAATGTTTAATTACCACACCAAATTCTTTTTCAAATCACTCGACTTCCTTGATTCACACAAATGCCAAACACAAAGAAATAGACCAATATGGCTGAAACTTGGTGATCGTTCATTCAAGAGATGCTACTAACTAAACATGACCTCGATACGCGCCGGTGGTGCCATCTCTCGGACTTTGCACGGACTTTTCAAACCAGCCTCGTATAAATGTATTACCACAATTTTTTCATAACGGTGTGTACTATTTGCAATATAAAATGTATAAATCAGTTAGTAATGTAAATAAACCCAGAACACGTCATATTTACCACTGCGATGTGCCGTCTTGATATCCCATTATTTTTGTTGAAGCCGTGGATAAAAGAATTTAGGTTGTTAGTCGTGCTGTTGCTGTTAGGAGTTGACTAGGGTAGAGTCTCAATATTTGTAGACGCACGCTCACTCGTACGCACGAACCCATGCACACACGCACTCGCACACGCACACATGCACGCACATACACATACACAAGTGGGTTGTCAATAATTACCATGGCTTATTTCTCAATATAATCTCCATCGAACTAAATACATTTAATTCAGCGAGATTAAAATTTTTTGTATTCCCACCGAAAAAAATATATTTCGAACTCTTCTAATACTCGTTTACAGTACAGACAAACCAAAAAAGTCACTTGGGGCCAAATCCGGGAATGGAGGAGGTATGGAACTATTTAGAAGTCTAGCCCGTGCACTTTTACCATTGCAACGGCTGATGCGTGAACACTCACATTGTCCTGGTGAAGGAGCACTTTTTTGCCCGCTAATCTCGGTCGGTTCTGGTTCATCTCATTATATTATATAATGCTCCGATAATTCTGCTTAATAAAAGTCAATTACTGTTTCATCTTCTTCCAAAGAGTCAATCACTTTTTCCGCCGATAAAATTATTTTATCGTTTTTCGGTGCAATTTCACATTCGCCAACCCACTGTTTTGACTGCCGTTTTGCCTCCGGGATGTAATGGTCTATACACATTTCGTTTACAGTCACAAAATGACGCCAGAAGCCCTTTAGATTAGGCTGCAACATTTCTAAACACGATTTTGAAATGTCCTTTCTCGTGCGTTCTTGGTATAGAGTCAACAAACGCAGCACCCATCGCGAACTTAGCTTTTTCATTTTTAGAACTGTACGCAGGATAATATGTACCCGTTCATATGAGGTACCTACCATCTCAGCAAACCCACGAGTCGCATCAAGCCTAATGCGACCATCTTCCACCACGTTGCTATGAATTTTATCGACCATTTCTTCAGAAAAAACCTCAATCGGACGTTCTGAACGTGAAGCATCTTTGGTGCTGGTACGGCCACGTTTAAATTATTTTATCCAATAATAAATGAGTGTTGGTGCAGAGTCCCTATGAACTTCTTTAAATTTACTTTCTATCTGGACCGCAGTCGACTTTTTTAAATAATAATGTTTCATCACTGCACGATAATGGGCTTTATCTATTTGTACGAAATGTACGACACCGATCACTTACTTTAGCTGCCAACAAACAACTGCACCTTGCATCTGTTTGAGACTTTGAACACAATCGTTATCACGCCGCCCAATATTCATGCCGCTTAAATAAATTTCCCGTCATATCGTAGATGTTTACTAGATTTATCAATCCACCCTCGTATATATTATTAATGTTATAAATGTTTTTGTTTTTATTTTTGAAAGTATAGTTTGAACATTTGAAAGAAGATTTCCTTGAAATAGGCAAGTTTTACATAAGTTCTTGTGTGTCTTTTCATTGTGTGTAGAATTATATGCTAATAAAGAATTTCATCATTTTTTTAGGTTATTTTGATTTTCCCATACCTTCATTAGATAGTGGAATAAAAAGCAATTTAGGTATTTTAAATGTAAAGTATTCTTATGAACAATAAAAATTTTATACAAATATGTGATCTTAACTGCATGTTTATATCCATGTAATCTTGTTTATAAAATTTTATGGAAGTTTACATAAAAGCTTGGAAGGTTAATGAATTCCTTTATAATTGCATGAATATGGGATGGTTATAAATGGATCCTGGAATATCTATATAATTATGTTTTACAGTATATATTATAATAAAATAACCGGTCAAGTGCAAGTTGAACTTGTACAATTAGTGTTTCGTACGTTGATTGCTTTTAAAATAAAAAATGTTGTTACGGTGGTATAAAATGATTAGTGACTTCACAAAACACACCCCAAATGAGTTTTCAACAAAGTTTGTTTCCAGTCTTTACTGAAAATTGATGACCTTGAAATTTTTGTTTTTATATATACCAGATAAATTATTAAAGGTAATGCACTTGTGATAATTTTTGTTCAATCTACACCCCCTGGAGAATATTCCAGAATTTTTTCAAAATTTTTTAATCAGTACTTTTCGAGATAAGGTGGGGGACAGCGATTTTTCGCGATTTTTTAAAAATAATACTAAAAAAAGTGTGTGCAAGAATTACATTATATATATAAATATATAATATATATATATATATATATATATATATATATATATATATATATATATATATATATATATATATATATGTATACAGTAATACCCCGCTTAGCGCGACCCCGTTACGCGCGGTTTCACTATAACGCGAATTTCAAATTTCGCGCTCATGTAGTCATTAACTTCTCTATGGTCGCGGGGGGATCCCCGCTTTCTCTGAATATTCTCTTTGAAGAATTGGGAATTCCCTGTCCTTCGACTTTGTTCTATGGGGATTTCCTCGTTCGTTTCGTGTGTTCATTTGTTCCGTAATGTTAGTTCGGTCGGCTGGCAGTTTTGTTTTAATATTTTTGGAGATACATACATACATAATTTAACCCTACGTTAAAAATGCCGCCTGTAAAGAAAAAAGAGCGTAAAAGCGTCACTTTGGAATTGAAGATGAAAGTGTTAAGAAGAATGGAAAATGGAGGCAAAGCAACAATTGTTGGGAGAGATTTTGGACTCTCAGAATCGACTGTGAGAACGATTTATAAAAATCGGGAAAAAATTAAAATCTCCAGCGAAGGTTCAACACCTATAAGTGCAACAAAACTTTCTCGTTCGAGATCATCTATCTTAGAAAGAATGGAGAAATTACTGTCAGTCTGGATCGAAGATTTGAATAAGAAGAACACACCACTAAGTCAAGATCTCATATGCACAAAAGCAAAATCTTTGTATGAGATGCTGAAAACAAAAGAAGGAGAAGGGAGTGCCACTCCGACTTTTGCTGCCAGCAGAGGCTGGTTCCATCGGTTCAAGCAGCGTTCTAATCTTCATAATATCCACATAACAGGCGAGGCGGCCAGCGCGGACATTCAAGCTGCAGCTGAGTTTCCAGACAAGTTTCAAGACTTCGTTAGACGAGAGAAAATTCCTGCTTGTCTCATCTTCAATGTTGATGAGACCGCACTTTACTGGAAAAAAATGCCATCTCGAACATTCATTTCTAAGGAAGAACGTCAAGCCAGTGGTTTCAAAGCTGCGAAAGATCGACTAACACTTCTGCTGGGTGGTAATGCCACTGGTGATTTCAAACTGAAACCTTTACTAGTGTACCATTCAGAAACACCCCGTGCAATGCGAGGCACAGACAAGACAAGTCTACCAGTTGTGTGGCGATCAAACAGAAAGGCGTGGGTTACACGGGAAATTTTTCAAGAATGGTATTCTAATAGTTTTGCCCATCAGTCAAATCATACTGTGACAGAAATGGGCTTGAACCTAAAGTTATATTACTCTTAGACAATGCCCCAGGACATCCAACCTCACTTGATACGCCCAGAGACTTAAAAGTGTACGTAAAGTTCCTTCCACCAAACACTACGTCAATATTACAACCTATGGACCAGGGAGCAATAGCAAACTTCAAAGCTTATTACCATCGCCGCACTTTTAGCCAACTAATTCATGAAACTGACGGGGAAGGAAGACAGTCTATGCGAGAGTGGTGGAAGTCATACAACATTATGAAGTCTATTCACAACATAAAAGAGGCTTGGAAGGAAGTTAAAATGAGTTGTATGAATGGGGTGTGGCGTAATCTTTGGCCAGATGTAGTGGAAGCACCTAGAAGAATTGTCCAGATGCAGAGACAAGTGCTTGAAGACATTGCTGCAATGATTGAGGGGTCTGAACTTGAAGATGTCACGGTAGAAGATCTCGTAGAACTTGTAGCAACGCACGACGATCCTATTAGCAATGAAGATCTGATCGAGTTACAGAATAATCCTATCTACGATGAGGAAGAACAAGTAGAAGAGAAAGTTTTATCTTCAGGGGGGAAATACAAAATGCACTTTCAAAAATTTATTCAGGTTTGGACATATTGCAGAGTATAGACAATAATGATGACCGTGTCTTGACCGTGTGTCAAACAATTAAAAACAGTGTTGGGTGTTATGAACGTATTTTACAAGAACGTAAACAAAACGTTACCCAAAAGACAATAGATGTATTTTTCCGTAAAAAATAAGAGTATGTATTGCATAAAGTGTTCTTAGAATTAAAGTGATTGATTAAAATGATTTGTATTTTTTTGTATTAAATTTTGGACTATGTTTAATCATAAACCTCGATATACGCGAATTTCAGTTAACGCGATTTTTTTCGGAACGTATCCCTCGCGTAAAGCGGGGTATTACTGTATATATATATATATATATATATATATATATATATATATATATATATATATATATATACACATATATATATATATATATATATATATATATATATATATATATATACACATATATATATATATATATATATATATATATATATATATATATATATATTACTCGTGTTTTCACAAGCTCTCATTTGATACCACACTCGACGACCTACTAAAAAAATTTTTTTTCACTTCCGATTTCACCCCCCCCCCCCCAAAAAAACAAACCCCTTAAGTCAAAATTTGACTTTCAAAACTATACGGCTTTGATGAGGCCATCAATTCCTATAATATTACCAAATTTCAACTTTCTATGACAAATAGTTTTGGAGAAAATCGGGTGTGACAGAGAGACAGACAGACAGACAGACAGACACTAAACTCATCTTATAAGTGTTCCGTACGGAACACTAAAAAGAAAGTATGTAACCGGCCAAGTGCAAGTCGGACTTGCCCAGTTAGTCTTCGGTACCGTGATTGCTTTTAAAACAAAAATTTTTGTTACTTGGGTATAAAATGATCAGTGACTTCACAAAATAAACCCCAAATGAGTTTTCAACAAAGTTTGTTTCTGATCTTTGTTTTTATATACTAGATAAATTATCAGTGGTAATGTGCGTGTAAAAACTTTCATTTAATCTACACCTTGTGGAGAATATTCCAGAATTTTTTCGAAATTTTATGTTTACTAGTCTTAGAGAAAGGGTGGGCAACGATTTTTGGCAATTTTTTAAAAATAATATAAAGATTTTGGTACCCGAAAAACTGATTGCTATTATAGTTTCCTATTAGTTATAGTATGTAAGCAGTGGATGTCTTTTATTTCTATCACGTCTTGTTGTTAAAGTACACACCGATAACCTTTTCTTAACCTACCCTCATATTGTTCATATTAATAAATGTAATCGCTAGATAATCTATTGAGAGGATACGTTCATTTCTTGTTAGTTTCTTTGGGGTTACCTGATTAGAGTGTAATAATACAATATTAAAGATGAATACTGAAAAAAGTAGTCGTCGTCAGTGCAAAACTTCACCAAACAAGTTTTGTTACGTGTGTGGACAGTACATTCTCAAGTCTCAAGGAAAAAAAATATCTTAAAAAGTATGTACTGCGTATTTTCTATATTTTGGGCGTACTGTACATCAAGATAAACCCTGGATTCCGCAACTGCTTTGTGTATCATGTTATGCTACTCTCCTGTCGTAGTTGAACGGAAACAAAAGATCTATGCCATTTGCAGTATCAATTGTGTGGCGCGAACCTAGTAATCATTTTAACGATTGCTACTTCTGCATGACTGACGTACGAGGATTTTCAAAGAAAATTAAGCATAATATCGAGTACCCTTCTGTAAATTCTGTATCAAAACCAATACCATATAGTGAAGAGATGACCCCTCCTTTGCCTCCTAAGAAAAGTCAAACTGAAGAGTTAGATATACTAAGCCATGAAAATAACAATGGACAAGACATGGAAGTTGACAACCAAGATCCAGACTTTTTACCCTCTTCAAGTGATCTATGCCAACCGCATTTAATTCAACAACGGGAATTAGAAAATTTGATACGGGACTTGAATTTGTCTGTTAGACAAGCCGAATTACTTGGATCAAGACTACAGGAACGACACTTGTTGGCACCAGATACAAAAATATCTGTACAACGAAAACGAAGTAAAGAAATGGCAACTCTTTACTCTAGTTCAGAAAACATATGTTTTTGTAATGACATTGTATCTTTGATGGGTGAGTTAGAAATTCCCTATGATACAAATGAATGGCGTCTTTTTATTGATGGTTCGAAAACAAGTCTGAAGGCAGTTTTACTTCATAATGGTAATAAATATCCGTCAATACCAGGGGCTTATTCAACTGTTTTAAAAGAGACATACGAAAATATGAAATCATTATTGGATTTAATTAAATACAAAAATTTTAAGTGGAAAGTGTGCGCTGACCTCAAAGTAATAGCTATGTTACTTGGTTTGCAAGGTGGATTTACTAAGTACTGCTGCTTTCTTTGCATGTGGGACAGTAGAGCTACTGATAAGCACTATTTGATCGAAGACTGGCCAAAACGAACGGAATTTGTGTGTGGGAAGTCAAACGTAAAATACTTACCTTTAATCAACCCCGAAGACGTCATTTTACCTCCTCTACATATAAAACTCGGCTTAGTGAAGAATTTTGTGAAAGCGATGGATAAAAATGGCGAAGGATTTTTTTCCAAGATTAAGTGACGCAAAGTTGAAAGAAGGTACTTTTATTGGTCCATAAATACGAATATTAATGAAAAAAACAACAAATTTGATCAAACACTAAATGACGAAGAACTATGCGCTTGGACATCATTAAAAGTCGTGATAAAAGGTTTTTTTTTTTTAGGAAATCATAGAGCCGAGAATACAGAACTCTTAGTGAACGATTTGTTAAGAGCATACAAAAAGATGGGTTTCCGAATGTCATTGAAAATTCATTTCCTCCATTCCCACTTCTCTTTTCTTCCATCAAATCTTGGAGCAGTGAGTGATGAACAAGGGGAACGATTTCATCAGGATGTGAAAAGGCTTGAGGAACGGTTTCAAGGTCGTTGGGACGTAGCTATGTTGGGAGATTACTGCTGGCTTTTAAAACGAGAAAGTATTTCCCAACATAAGAGAAAAAGTTAAATATTTTTAACTTTTAATGTACAATATAAACTTTTTACCATATATTTTTATATTTAGTTGTGTCCAAATGTATTAATAATAAGTTTTTTTTTAGCAGTTTTATTCGAATTATTGGAGAATTTAATGAAGCTACGTGTACACTGTACTTTACTCCTTAATTATTTTACTTAAAATTGTTAACTATCATACCTAAAAAACAGTACGTGATAGACAAAAAGTACTTATGTATTCTTAATAAGTGGTGTGTATGAATAAATAAACAGGAAAAATTTAAGTGGGTACTTAATTTTTTTTTAATTTGTAACGCAGTGATTATTACATCACATATATCTTTAAATTAGTGTTTTCACAAGTTTTCATTTGACATCCCACTCGATGACCTTGCAAAATTTTTTTTTAATATTGCACCCCTAAAACTAACCCTTTAAGGTAAAATTTAACTCTCAAAACCACTTGGCTGTGATTGAACCATCAATTTCTATATTTGTGACAAATTTCAACTTTCTATGTTTCGGGAAATACATGTGTGTCACAGACAGACGGATCCCATAAGTGTTCCGTACTGAACCCTAAAAACTGATCTTAACTAATCATTTTCCTTATCTATACTCATATTCGAAAATAATAAATATATTGAAAACATAATTCAGTAGGCTATTTGTATATCCTTACGCCTCATTTTAGTTCAATTTAAGGGGTCAGTTTACTTTAGACGCCCGAAAAAAAAAGGTATTTTGCGAATTTTTCTAGTGATATCTATTATAAATATTGAAGTAATTCTTTTTGAGCTGTATTAATACACTCTGGAAATATAAGAAAAAAAATTATTGTTTTTACATAGCTTTTTTTTTATGAAAAAATACGAGGCGAACATAGAATGTCAAAAAAACGTGTGTCAGTGACGTTGACGTTTTTTCAGGTTTAGCTGCTCTGAAACACAGAAACCAAAAAGATTTACAATCTGTAGGACTGTGGGTATGCCCTGAATTAGGATTATTCACTTTTATGCAAAAATAACAAAATGGTGGATGTTAAAAAAAAAAAGTGAAGGCTTTTTTTGCTATTTTTTATGCAAAAAAAAATAGTAAAAATGACAATTTTAACTTTATTCTAGTTCCGACCATAGCCATATATGTGTTGAATATGTGGTAAAAATTTCGTAAAGATATGTTGAACGGTTTCAAAAAAAACTTCAACGCCGCATGCAAAAACGTTGTTTCGAGAAACAACGCGTTTAAAAACTTACCTGAACTAACTTCGAAACACGATTCAAAACAACAGTCTAGCTATGCCTGAAAGTCTTCTTTTGCTCCGAAAAATTCAATAGAAAAGCCTCATACTGTGCATAACGGTTTATAATTGCAGTAGGGAGCAGCTGTGTTTAGCAAAGTAGAAAGCTCGTAAGAGGGGCAGAGCGAGCGCGCGTGCGGGGACGAGCGTTCGGAGACCGATTTAATAACGTGCTCAAATATATAGAAGGAATGCTCGGATCTTTATAAAATTTTGGGTAAAACATTTTTGATGGTATATACTTTCGAAAACGGTCATAAAAAAAAAGAGATTTTTTTCAAAGTGGTAAAGCAGACTGACCCCTTAAGAGGTCCAGGTTCCAAAATAACAATAAAAATTATTTCGTAATTTATACTTTCTGTTATGCCAGAAGTGGATATTTTCGGATAGTCAATAAAAAACTAACATTATGATCTTTAATTTCTCATTTGGAAATTGTAACCTGTTAGAGTCTAAAGAAATAGCAATTTAATACCGATATCTCAAAAACAATTAACTATAGACACAGGGAAAGTAGTTTAATTTATATTTAGAGTTTTGATTACGATCCAAATATGTAAGGGGTAGCGATACAATCTGCAAACGCTACATCTTCTAAAATATTTTTAAAAACTATAATATCATCTAATTTGCTTATAACTATATTTTATGAGAAATCTTTTGTGATTTTTTTGGATACTTCTAATAGATTCTGAATCTTAAGGACTTTGTATATTATATAAAAGTATGCTAAATGGTCTATATGAGTTAATATCATATAACATACCCTCGTGAGCAAAATAATCGACTTTTTTACTTCATTTAATACCGATCCTTGAATTTAATTTTCAAGCAGTGGTATTATTTTTAGCATCATTAAAACGTCTGATTTTCTACTCTTTCCAATAATACTTAAAACATTTGTATTTCCAAAAAGTTTTACTGAATAAAACGGTTTTACTCAATAAAAATGTTTTTGCTCGCTCAGCAACGTACTCGTTGCGCGCTATTCATCTCTTATAAAAGCACATGCAACTGCGTTTTCCTATCATTTCTTTATCGGAACTTGAACCGTCAACATCTCTGCTATATCTGCTCACTAATTACGTTATCGGAAATTGGATACCACCCGGAAGAAGAAACGGCACGAGTCATTGCCCTATCGTAAGAAGAGTATAGCCAAAATGTAGTCGCTACGCAATCGTACCTGAGCTAGTCACTTGTCTCCAGAGTCTATAGACGTGTATCAAGAGACTGGCGCCGTTACACGGAGACCAGGATCAGGAGGAAGATGGTGTACCGCGGAGCGAGATGACCCCTTCATCGTCAACACAGCTCTAAGAAATCCTCACTTGACCGACAAATTCGTGGTCGAGCTGTCAGTCATTGGTCAGTCAGAAGAAGACTTAAAGAAGCTACCTAACTCCGAAGAGACCATCTAACAGACCAAAACTGACAGCAGCTCATCGACAAGCGCGACTCAGATTTGCCCGAGAACATGTCGACGGGGACCATCAATGAGATCAATGGCGCTCCGTTTTATTCGCGGACGAGTTCTCAATATGCCAACATGGCAATGATGGAAGAAGACGAGTCTAAAGGAGGTCTTGGGAAGCGCTAAGCGCAGTACTGCATTACTGCGACGGTCGCCACGGAGGAGGTTCTGTCATGGTGTCTGGAGGCATCTCACTGGATGCGTAAAAACCCATTTGGTTTTCGTGATGATAAGACTCATAGTGGTGGGATTAACTACTCACCGGTACGTCAAGGAGATCTTGCAGGAACACGTCGTTCCTTACGCTGGGTTAGGTAGCAATAGCTTTGTGCGGCAATTACTTAGCGGAAATGGGAATACCAACATTAGACTGGCCTGCGAGGAATCTTGGCCTCGATCCAATCGAGCACATGTGGGATAAGGTCAAAAGAAGGGTGCGAGCCATAAATCCAGCCCTTGCATCGCCGAGGGACTTAAAGGTTTGCGATGGCGGAAGAGTGGGGAAGAATCCTAGAGACAGTAGTGAAAAAGCTCATCTGCTCCGTAAAAAATCGGCTGGAAGCAGTAATAAA
>CM032452.1:21352846-21524692 GCA_019049505.1 Pachyrhynchus sulphureomaculatus | reverse complement strand
AAGCTTTCATTTGATACCACACTCGACGACCTACTAAAAAAAAATTTCACCCCCCCCCCCCCAAAAACAAACCCCTTAAGTCAAAATTTGAATTTCAAAAACTATACGGCTTTGATGAGGCCATCAATTCTTATAATATTACCAAATTTCAACTTTCTATGACAAATAGTTTTGGAGAAAATCGGGTGTGACAGAGAGACAGACAGACAGACAGACAGACACTGAAACTCATCTTATAAGTGTTCCGTACGGAACACTAAAAAGAAAGTATGTAACCGGCCAAGTGCAAGTCGGACTTGCCCAGTTAGTTTCGGTACCGTGATTGCTTTTAAAACAAAAATTTTTGTTACTTGGGTATAAAATGATCGGTGACTTCACAAAATAAACCCCAAATGAGTTTTCAACAAAGTTTGTTTCCGATCTTTGTTTTTATATACTAGATAAATTATCAGTGGTAATGTGCGTGTAAAAACTTTCAGTTAATCTACACCTTGTGGAGAATATTCCAGAATTTTTTCGAAATTTTATGTTTACTAGTCTTAGAGAAAGGGTGGGCAACGATTTTTGGCAATTTTTTAAAAATAATATAAAGAAAAATTTGTACGATTCACTGCGTGACATGATTTTGGTACCCGAAAAACTGATTGCTATTATAGTTTCCTATTAGTTATAGTATTAAGCAGTGGATGTCTTTTATTTCTATCACGTCTTGTTGTTAAAGTACACACCGATAACCTTTTCTTAACCTACCCTCATATTGTTCATATTAATAAATGTAATCGCTAGATAATCTATTGAGAGGATACGTTCATTTCTTGTTAGTTTCTTTGGGGTTACCTGATTAAGAGTGTAATAATACAATATTAAAGATGAATACTGAAAAAAGTAGTCGTCGTCAGTGCAAAACTTCACCAAACAAGTTTTGTTACGTGTGTGAACAGTACAATCTTAAGTCTCAAGGAAAAAAAATATCTGAAAAAGTATGTACTGCGTATTTTCTATATTTCGGACGTACTGTACATCAAGATAAACCCTGGATTCCGCAACTGTTTTGTGTATCATGTTATGCTACTCTCCTGTCGTGGTTGAACGGAAACAAAACATCTATGCCATTTGCACTACCGACTGTGTGGCGCGAACCTAGTTATCATTTTAACGATTGCTACTTCTGCATGACTGATGTACGAGGATTTTCAAAGAAAATTAAGCATAATATCGAGTACCCTTCTGTGAATTCTGTATCAAAACCAATACCATATAGTGAAGACATGACTCCTCCTTTGCCCCCTAAGAAAAGTCAAACTGAAGAGTTAGATATACTAAGCCATGAAAATAACAATGGACAAGACATGGAAGTTGACAACCAAGATCCAGACTTTTTACCCTCTTCAAGTGATCTATGCCAACCGCATTTAATTCAACAACGGGAATTAGAGAATTTGATACGGGACTTGAATTTGTTTGTTAGATAAGCCGAATTACTTGGATCAAGACTACAGGAACGGCACTTGTTGGCACCAGATACAAAAATATCTGTACAACGAAAACGAAGTAAAGAAATGGCAACTTTTTACTCTAGTTCAGAAAACATATGTTTTTGTAATGACATTGTATGGGTGAGTTAGAAATTCCCTATGATACAAATGAATGGCGTCTTTTTATTGATGGTTCGAAAACAAGTCTGAAGGCAGTTTTACTTCATAATGGTAATAAATATCCGTCAATGCCAGTGGCTTATTCAACTGTTTTAAAAGAGACATACGGAAATATGAAATCATTATTGGATTTAATTAAATACAAAAATTTTTAAGCTGACCTCAAAGTAATAGCTATGTTACTTGTTTGCAAGGTGGATTTACTAAGTACTGGTGCTTTCTTTGCATGTGGGACAGTAGAGCTACTGATATTTGATCGAAGACTGGCCAAAACGAACGGAATTTGTGTGTGGGAAGTCAAACGTAAAATACTTACCTTTAATCAACCCCGAAGACGTCATTTTACCTCCTCTACATATAAAACCCGGCTTAGTGAAGAATTTTGTGAAAGCGATGGATAAAAATGGCGAAGGATTTTTTTCCAAGATTAAGTGACGCAAAGTTGAAAGAAGGTATTTTTATTGGTCCATAAATACGAATATTAATGAAAAACAACAAATTTGATCAAACACTAAATGACGAAGAACTATGCGCATGGACATCATTAAAAGCCGTGATAAAAGATTTTTTTAGGAAATCATAGAGCCGAGAATGCAGAACTCTTAGTGAACGATTTGTTAAGAGCATACAAAAAGATGGGTTTTCCGAATGTCATTGAAAATTCATTTCCTCCATTCCCACTTCTCTTTTCTTCCATCAAATCTTGGAGCAGTGAGTGATGAACAAGGGGAACGATTTCATCAGGATTTGAAAAGGCTTGAGGAACGGTTTCAAGGTCGTTGGGACGTAGCTATTTTGGGAGATTACTGCTGGCTTTTAAAACGAGAAAGTATTTCCCAACATAAGAGAAAAAGTTAAATATTTTTAACTTTTAATGTACAATATAAACTTTTTACCATATATTTTATATTTAGTTGTGTCCAAATGTATTAATAATAAGTTTTTTTTAGCAGTTTTATTCGAATTATTGGAGAATTTAATGAAGCTATGTGTACACTGTACTTTACTCCTTAATTATTTTACTTAAAATTGTTAACTATCGTACCTAAAAAACAGTACGTGATAGACAAAAACTACTTATGTATTCTTAATAAGTGGTGTGTATGAATAAATAAACAGGAAAAATTTAAGTGGGTACTTAATTTTTTTTTAATTTGTAACGCAGTGATTATTACATCACATATATCTTTAAATTGGTGTTTTCACAAGTTTTCATTTGACATCCCACTCGATGACCTTGCAAAAATTTTTTTTTTTTTTTTACTATTTTAACTCTCAAACCCCTAAAACTAACCCTTTGAGGTAAAATTAACTCTCTAAATATATTGAAAACATAATTCAGTAGGCTATTTGCATATCCTTATGCCTCATTTTAGTTCAATTTAAGGGGTCAGTTTACTTTAGACGCCCGAAAAAAAAAAGGTATTTTGCGAATTTTTCTAGTGATATCTATTATAAATATTGAAGTAATTCTTTTTGAGCTGTATTAATACACTCTGGAAATCTAAGAAAAAAAAATATTGTTTTTACATAGCTTTTTTTTATGAAAAAATACGAGGCGAACATAGTATGTCAAAAAAACGTGTGTCCGTGACGTTGACGTTTTTTCAGGTTTAGCTGCTCTGAAACACAGAAACCAAAAAGATTTACAATCTGCAGGACTGTGGGTATGCCCTGAATTAGGATTATTCACTTTTATGCAAAAATAACAAAATGGTGGATGTTAAAAAAAAAGTGAAGGATTTTTTTGCTATTTTTTATGAAAAAAAAAATAGTAAAAATGACAATTTTAACTTTATTCTAGTTCCGACCATAGCCATATATGTGTTGAATATGTGGTAAAAAATTTCGTAAACATATGTTGAACGGTTTCAAAAAAAACTTCAACGCCGCATGCAAAAACGTTATTTCGAGAAACAACGCGTTTAAAAACTTACCTGAACTAACTTCGAAACACGATTCAAAACAACAGTCTAGCTATGCCTCAAAGTCTTCTTTTGCTCCGAAAAATTCAATAGAAAAGCCTCATACTGTGAATAACGGTTTATAATTACCGTAGGGAGCAGCTGTGTTTAGGAAAGTAGAAAGCTCGTAAGAGGGGCAGAGCGAGCGCGCGTGCGGAGACGAGCGTTCGGAGACTGATTTAATAACGTGCTCAAATATATAGAAGGAATGCTCTGATCTTTATAAAATTTTGGGAAAACATTTTTGATGGTATATACTTTCGAAAACGGTCATAAAAAAACTAGATTTTTTTCAAGGTGGTAAAGCAGACTGACCCCTTAAGAGGTCCAGGTTCCAAAATAACAATAAAAATTATTTCATAATTTACACTTTCTGTTATGCCAGAAGTGGATATTTTTGGATAGTAAATAAAAAACTAACATTATGATTTTTAATTTCTCATTTGGAAATTGTAACCTGTTAGGGTCTAAAGAAATAGCAATTTAATACCGATATCTCAAAAACAATTAACTATAGACACAGGGAAAGTAGTTTAATTTATATTTAGAGTTTTGATTACGATCCAAATATGTAAGAGTAGCGATACAATCTGCAAACGCTACATCTTCTAAAATATTTTTAAAAACTATAATATCATCTAATCTGCTTATAACTATATTTTATGAGAAATCTTTTGTGATTTTTTGGATACTTCTAATAGATTCCTGAATCTTAAGGACTTTGTATATTATATAAAAGTATGCTAAATGGTCTATATTAGTTAATACCATATAATATACCCTAGTGAGCAAAATAATCGACTTTTTTACTTCATTTAATACCGATCCTTGAATTTAATTTTCAAGCAGTGGTATTATTTTTAGCATAATTAAAACGCTGATTTTCTACTCTTTCCAATAATACTTAAAACATTTGTATTTCCAAAAAGTTTTACTGAATAAAACGGTTTTACTCAATAAAAATGTTTTTGCTCGCTCAGCAACGTACTCGTTGCGCGCTATTCATCTCTATAAAAGCACATGCAACTGCATTTTCCTATCATTTCTTTATCGGAACTTGAACCGTCAACATATCTGCTATATCTGCTCACTAATTACGTCATCGGAAATTGGATACCACCCCGGAAGAAACGGCACGAGTCATTGCCCTATTGTAAGAAGAGTATAGCCAAAATGTAGTCGCTACGCAATCGTACCTGAGCTAGTCAGTTGTCTCCAGAGTCTATAGACGTGTATCAAGAGACTGGCGCCGTTACACGGAGACCAGGATCAGGAAGAAGATGGTGTACCGCGGAGCGAGATGACCGCTTCATCGTCAACACAGCTCTAAGAAATCCTCACTTGACCGGTGTTGCGGTCCAGCAGGAGCTCCGACAAATTCGTGGTCGAGCTGTCAGTCATTGGTCAGTCAGAAGAAGACTTAAAGAAGCTAACCTAACTCCGAAGAGACCATCTAACAGACCAAAACTGACAGCAGCTCATCGACATACGCGACTCAGATTTGCCCGAGAACATGTCGACTGAACCATCAATGAGATCAATGGCGCTCCGTTTTATTCGCGGACAAGTCGTCAATATGCCAACATGGCAATGATGGAAGAAGACGAGTCTAAAGGAGGTCTGGGAGCGCTAATGCGCAGTACTGCATTACTGAGACGGTCGCCAACGGAGGAGGTTCTGTCATGGTGTCTCGAGGCATCTCACTGGATGCGAAAACCCATTTGGTTTTCGTGACTGATAAGACTCATAGTAGTGGATTAACTACTCACCGATACGTCAAAGAGATCCTGCAGGAACACGTCGTTCCTTACGCTGGGTTTGTTGGCAATATCTTTGTGCGGTAATACTTAGCGGAAATGGGAACACCAACATTAGACTGACCTGCGAGGAATCTTGGCCTCAATCTAATCGAGCACATGTGGGATAAGCTCGAAAGAAGGGTGCAAGCCAAAAATCCAGCCCTTGCATCACCGAGGGACTTAAAGGTTGCGATGGCGGAAGAGTGGGGAAGAATCCTAGAGACAGTAGTGAAAAAGCTCACCTGCTCCGTAAAAAATCGGCTGCAAGCAGTAAAAAGGGCTAGAGGGGGTAATACAAACCACAAGGTTTTTATCAATAAATTTAATTGTTAAACTTAAAATTTGTTTAATTTTTCCTTTCTCTTGCCCTTATTTTCAATCCTGGTTTCCTCCTTCAATCATTTTAATCAGTAAAAAGCATGAGGTATGCTATGGAATTTGGTATCATTAGAAAGAGAATAGAATGGACTTTCAAATAAAACTAAAATCCATAAAAACATATGAACACTAAATTATAGGATCCCTGTTAAATGATGTCAAATAGTTTGAGTCGATTTTTTTGCTCACCAGTGTAATATCATTAGTTTAAAACAAATGGCTTTCAAATTATAAATAAATTTATTATCATGAGCATTTTTAATAAATACTTATTGATGTTTGTGTAACTCTGTGAACTTTTAACGGTCAGTATAGTATAATCATCGTTAATATTCACTTGATACCGCTTTATTCCTAAAGCTGCATAATGAACTTCAAAGCAATAAATATATTTTTGATAATAAGCATTGTATTGGCGATATGTCCATCAGATTATTGTAAATCGAAGATAGTAAAATTATTATACATGTTATATGTAGTAATTCATATCACTGTTTCCAGTCTAAATATTATTTATTTAGATTTTGTAGTACAGATATTAGACAGTTTCCCCTGGGTCTTTAAAATTATGTACATTTTAACCGACATTTTTGTTTTATGCATTAATATTATTGTATCGATAAAAATTTGTTTTAAAGGAAATCAAATCTGTTCTATGATAAGAAGTTTAGAATTGCTTGCAGATAATATATCCATGGAAAAGACGTTAAAAATTAGTTCAAAATTAATTATTCTATTATGGTTTTTATGTGGAGTAACGACAAATATGTTTATGAATTTTGAGATGTTTGCAATAGTACAAAATGCTCTGTTAGCATTAGCCTTTACTTCCCTTTGGCTTAGAGAACAAATCGTAATTCTTGTAGCTTGTTCAATCATCTTAGTTACTAAAAATCTTTTGAGAACATTTAATGACAGATTAAGATTTCCAAGAAATTCAACTGATATTATTAAATATTATCGTTGGCATATTACAATGTTTAACTTAATTGAAGTAATTAACGACATATTTGGTTCCATCGTTGCAGCATTTATATTCCAAGGGATGACTATGATTATTCTAACTACTGTACCAATTATATTCCAGCACCGTATACCTTCTAGTACAAATCTCTATGAAGAATTAACATATTTGTTCTACTTTGGAGTAAGTATTAATCTTTATTACAGGAAAAAAAAATGATGAAGACTTAAGAAAAATTTATCGCTTGCATTACATTTTAAAATGTTTCTTTAATGAACAAAAAAGGAAATTCCGCAATGGAAAAACTCCTATAAATTTCTTTTAGTTTTGAATAAAAAATGATATAAGATAATCAAGATATGGTATAGTTAGTGAACGCCCTAAGTAGTCATTATCAAAGTCTGATGGCAGATTGATGTGGTATATTTGCTTGTGAACAATAACCTCTAGCTCCAATTCCATTATAATGTCTAGTGCGTTTTGAAATAATTCGGCAGTGACTCAATTTGCGTTTTCACGGTCTTTTTTTAGTACGTCAATAATTCTGTTAATGTACTCTCCCACCTTGACTAAGTCCATACTCTTTGCTAGCAGGATATTAACTACTAGTTTCAATACTGCCGAGTATTTTGCTATTGTAGTTAGGGCAACAAAGAACAAAGATTTGGTAAGTATTGAATAAATAATTTCACTAGATTGATAGTTTTTCCAGTGCACTGATAAGCTCGGACAAATTATGTGCTAATGCTCAAATGTGTTTCTCAAATCATCTAGTCCCTCACTTTCTTGAAAGAGTGGAAACCAAATTTCTACAAACTGTTAAGCCCTTAAACAAGTTTATAGTATCTTTTACAGTGTCAATAATGTTTCTAATTTGCGGCTTCATTGATCACAAGACTGATTTTGCGGTTTGGGCAATGGAAAAATAATGCTCGAGTGTATTTGTTCTCTCTTTGCCTGCCACAATTATTAAAATCTGGTGGAAATTAAAAGTATAAGGAAATTTTCTTAACGAAAAAAACACATACAACTTTTTTTTTAAAAGCTTTATTTCAAATCAATATACATGGTATATGAAACGAAATGACGTCAATATAAAGAAAATATAACAAATAATTACAAATCCGGACAAAAATTCCTAATACTATATGGTTCTGCGGTTATTAATAAATTGTTAGTCTCTGCTTTGAATCTTTTGATAGAGTTAATATTTTTGATTTGGCTTGGTAGGGCATTCCATAAATTTATACACATATAAAGGGGCGATTTTTCAGTAATTGTAAGTCTATGCACTAAATATTTAAAATCCATTATTCTAGCGTTATAGCCATGTTCTGATTTAAATTCAAATAGATTTTTATTTTGAAAGAAAAACATTAAGTTTTCGTAAATATATATTGCATACACAATCATGCCCATATATTTAAACACCGATCTACAGTTTTGTCGATAATTCATTTTTTTTTAACGATTCTCAAAATTCGTTTTTAAATAATAAAGCCATTTTCTACCATGCTATCCCTTCCCCAGAATATAATACCATACTTAAGAACCGACTCAAAATTGGCATAATATAGTATTCTGAGAGAAGTTTCGTTCAAATATTTACTCAAAACCCTTATACCTTAACACACTGAGTTTAATTTCTTACATAATTGGGTTATTTGATATGACCAGTCCAAATGTTCATTTATGTAAATTCCCAAAAATTTAGAATGTTGGGTTAGTTCAAATTTTTCATTATCAAAATCAATGTGTCCTGGCACAGTGACTGACTGTTTTGTTTTAAACAAAAGGAAATTTGTTTTTTCTCTATTCACAATCAATTTATTTGTGCAAAACCAATACCACCCTGTCAAAAAATTCTTTTGCTTTAGTTATGATATCTTCTATAGTCTTACAGCTAATAATTAAATTTGTATCATCTGCATACTTTACAATATGCTGATTTGGAGACTGCAGTAATAGGTAAAGATCATTTATAAAAATTATGAAATTTTGATTCTATACTTCTTTTTACCATCATTACAATTTATCACATAAATTCCACTTTTATCACGTTCGCGTAAAATATCCAGGAATGCGAATTATTCGTTGTTCTCAATTTCGCAAGTAAATCGAATGAAGTCGTATTGACTATTTAATAAAAAATAAAATCTTCTTCATCTAATATTTTGTATTGAAAATCGCGAATACATCATCCACATACGTATTCTATACTAACGAAAAATACTTAAATTCTTGACCGGCAACGGTAACAAATTTATCTATGAATAAATTTGCATTGAAGGGTGATAAGCAATGACTCATTGCTGTGCCTTCTTTTCGAACAATTTTTTTTATTATATCACACATGCTACGAGGAAATCCCTAAAGCGCTATAGGAGTGACACTTGTGCGAAAAAAGTGATTCACGTTGGTCTTGAATCGCCGTAAATTTTTCTCGGTCGAAAACACAGCCTGGGCAAATTATTTCAAAAGGATGAGGTTCTCCATCTAAAAGATTGGCTTGAAAAGGGTTGTACGAGATGTGACCAGCTGCACCTCATACGGATGTAAAGTATTAGCGAGACGCATATTTCTAGCATGCACCACGCTGCACTATGGGACAGAATAGTGCGTACCGTCTCAAAAATCTATAACTTTGTCGTTGATTGAAGTAAATAGCTGAAATTTAGTACGTAGTATCTCTAATATATATACTATCAAATAATGGTACATTCGTTGTTAATTTTTAACCGACTTCATGTGTGTATTTTTTTTGTTTTTTTTTTTTAATGTTTGTTCCAATATTACTCCGTCATTTGTAAACCGATTTTAAAAATTCTTTTTTTGTTTGAAAGGTATTGGGTCCCATAATTTTTTTTTGGAAATCGGACGGACAAAATGTCCGCCGGAAAAATTAATTTTTGAATATCTCGGCCATTTATAAACCGATTTTCAAAATTCTTTCTTCTTTTTGAAACAATTTGTCAACAGGCTGAACACATAAAAAAATTTCGGAAATCGGACGAATATTTTGTCCGTCCAAAATATTGATTTTTAGATAACTCTATTGAAAATTTATGAAAATCGGAGGGAGGAAGTCGGTTTTCTTTTTTGCGAGAATTATTTTATTTATAATATATAAAAAAATAATACAAAAATAAAAATGACACTTTTTCATACAAAAACATAGTTTACTTAACTTATTGAATGATAATTATACAGTTTAATGATAAACACTATTATTTCGTATTTTTGTTAATATTACATATGAAAATAGCATATAATAAATGACAAACATCTATTAATCCACTACATAAAATAGAAAAAAAAATTGATATACAAACTACAATTTAAATATCTAAGAGGTTCTTGGCTTCGTCTAACAGTTCTTTGGCAACAGTGACTGATGGTTTTCTGATACTTGATATGTATGGGTCTGATGTAAATAAAAGACCATGAAATACGTCTTCATTCGTTGCGGACCTAGAGCACTTTCTAGCGTGACATAATCTGATATTTTTGTAATCTTTATTACGAGATTCTTGGGCATCCTCAGATAAATTACCAATAGGCAGAACAGCAAAATGTCTAATTATACTTTCCCCATGTACTAAGATCTTATGTACTGAAGAAGGTATGTTATACCACATATATTGTGTAACGTACAATTGTGCAGTAGCGCGAGTATATTCACCAAATTTTTCTGGATTTACAGCAATACCGCATGCCAATGTCTGAAGAATAACATAAAACCTTTTAATAAGATCCTCATTAACTCCTGTTATTTCTGAAGAGCAGCAGTAACAGTAGTTCTCAAAAAAAAAACGTCGAGCTGTATTGCCGTCATTGCTATTTCCACTTCCTTGCCGGGGTTTATCAACATGCAATCCCATTCGGCTTCGAAATAGACTTTGTACAAGTTTTTTCTTGTCTTCTCTACTTTTTTTTATCTTCCGGAGTTCTCGCAGCCCATTTTTTAAACGAAAGATTATATGAAATATGTAAAACTAACTCCATGCACCTAATCCATGCATGCAACGTCGACAAACCGTACTCGTAAGCATTCAAATTATCTGGCTTTGATTCAATCTTCTCCAAATTATTCATATCGCTTGGTTTAGCCCCACACACCGTACACACAGCTCCAGAACTTGCGTCAGTTAGAACTTGTGTAACTTTTCCATCCACCATAGTTAAGAACAGTGTGTATCTCAGAAATTTTCAAATTATTAACTTGACCCTGAATATCACCGACCACCGAACGGGTTTTCTCGGGCGTTTCATTTGCAAATTCCATCAGAATTGGTCGGCAATATCGAATAGAAGAGCAAGCCGGATTTTGCCAAAGAACCTCTTTTTTTTCTGTATTAATCAGCTTTATTGGTACCAAAGACGCTATAAATAAGTTTGCATTTGAGACCAAGTTACTTTCATCTGTTAAAATTTGTTTATATTCACTTTGTCCCGATGAACCATCACATCCCCATTTGGTAAACAATTTAAGATTTCTTCTTGTTGGATTGTAAATATTTTCAATTTTTAAGATACGGGCAGTAGTGTGATCCAGCAAATCTTGTAGATTTACTTTAGCGCCTGTAACGGTTATGTCAATGCTGGAGGGTGGAGGATAACACAGTTTTTTTGCGTTTGTTAATATATTATATGACGGCAATATATCGAAGTTTTTGTTAATCAGACTTGCTCGAAGTAATCCGTATTGTGATTTCGAAAGATCTAAATCAGCAAAAAGACTTAAAGCTTCATTCGCCTTAAAATATGTTGCATTGCAAGTTTCATGAAACAATTTTTCCTTTATGATCTTTTTTTCATCTCTATCACAATTCCGCATCATTGCGACAACAAAAGCTTCTTCCAATTCTCCTTCAGACCACAATCCTTGGACGTATGCGTTATGTATATTCTCGAGTCCATATTCTTGAATTAACTCCATATTCTTCGATTTCTCTGACAGATCTTCATAAGACTTTGATGGATGTCCACGTTCTCCAGATGTTGTAGGTTTGATATCCATTGGTAGTTCGTCGAACTGTACCTTAAATTCACCGTCTAACCACGTTGTATTTTTATTAAAGAAACGTTCTTTAGTTCGGTTAGATGTGGTCCAGCGATTGTTAAAAGCTGATATAAGCGATACTTTTCACAACTAATTCACTTTCTGAAGACGAATGATGGTGTTCTTCTAAGTATTTTTGAATATCTTCTCTTTTTGTCCCATGGTCAATGAAAAATTCGCATAATACTCGTCGAGGCACAACATATTCACTCATTTTGTTGTATAGGTACTTCGCAAATATTGTTTTTACCGGGGTTGGTGAAGACTCTATGTCGAAGCACAATAAAGTACTGGTAAATGACAATTAAATCAATAACTTTTATACTTCAATTCCGTGAGAAAAATATTATTATCTGCGGGTAGTCACATATTTATCGCGTTCTTATATGATATGATATGATTTCCAATAACAGTATTTCCACCTTACCTAAACTTTAATTTAGGTAGTAATCTATCTTTATATATAAAACACAAAAAATGTTTCTACCTACCCAAGGCAGCTCTACCAAGTAGTAGCAGTTCGGCAATAGCAACAAAGCCTAAAAAAATCACATGTATTTTGTTGATAGAAAATTCGCCATATTGTCAAAAATCACGAGAGCTTCTCTCAAAAAACAACCACTTTATGTATGTATATAGTTCATTCTCTCAAAAAACAACCACTTTATGTATGTATGTAGTTCAATGCGGTAGTTTGTAAAGAAAATTTTGACAACTTGCTGGAATGTAAACAATAGTCACCTGTTCTAGTGATATTACCTGGTAAAGCTGCCTTGTACCTACCTACCTACCTACCTACATATCTACCTGCCTACCTATGTCCGCTATAGACGCTAGTAGACAATATTATTTAACAATAAAATGTCAGAAATAATCTATTTTTCGAAAAATCTACTGAGTCAAATCTTAAATTTTTTTTTTAAATATTTTGCATTTCCCTCCCCATCAGGTATTTTTCGTCCCATTTAAAAGGTGGCAGATTCGGGCAATTTTTTTTTGCCTTGACTTTTATATGAGCTGCTCTATATGACGGTATCAAAATTACATAGGCAGACATCGCTAACTGTCAAAAGTCTATTTAAAGTTTCTAATAAGGTTAGGATATTTGATACTGCAAAAACAATCGTGTACCTCTCCAGTTTTTACATAAATGTCTACTTAAATGCTTTTTAAATAAGGTACTTAATAACCATTCTAATCATATATCACACTTACATATTTGCATTGAAAATATGACCATGTAAACTGGTGCAATTCTGTTCTACATAATCGACATTATTTTGAGCTTCAACTTGCAAGTCAAGGTTTATTAAGAAAAAATGAGAAATAATCTATTTTAAATTCTATATAATATATATTAGACATTCAGTTAGATATGTGCATTAACAAAATATTCAATATCGAACATTCGCAAAACCTATTTTTGAGACGGTACGCACGATTCTGTCCCATAGTGCGCTGGGGAGAATTAAGTGGGCCACATCCATCGAGCACCTTCCATGAACATACTTATAGAACAATTCAAACCGCAACCTTTCTTCGATGTTCCGACGAATCAAGGTTGCTGGCCAGTTCCAGATCTCCAATCAGGCGGACAGCTCTCTTCTGAATACAATCCAACAAATGCAGTGTATGTTTGGGAGCAAAGCCCCAAACATGGCAGCAGTATTTTATCGTTGGTCGAATTTGAACTTTATACTGTTGTGGAGCTTAAAGCTTTCTAGTAAAGAGATAATATTCCCAGCTTTTGAAAAGTTCTCTTTGCTATACTTGCCACATGTTCATGCGAAGACATATTTGCTCCCAAATTAATTAGAATTTCTTTCAAATCTTTGTTAAGTTGAACGACCTCCTGCTGTCTGTGGCTATTTGCTGAGCAACCGATGTTCAAGTGTTCAAACTGAACGATAAGATAAGCATATTATCATGCAAAGCTTTTTTTTTTATGGGTCTAGCTCATAAAAGAAAAAAAAAAAAGCTTTGCAGATGATAATATGCTTATCTTATCGTTCAGTTTGAACACTTGAACATCGGTTACTCATGCAAATAGCCACATACAGCAGGAGGTCGTTACTTAACAAAGATTTGAAAGAAAGCTGCAAAGCTGTAGATTGAATTCCTGGTCTTTCCCAGCAAATCGTTAATCTAAACGAAAAAGAGAGTAGGAGACAGTATGGAGCCCTGGCGCACACCGGCGTTAATAGTGAAGGTGTTAGAAAGAAACTCGTCAATTGCCACTCTTAAAGAATGCTCTTTGAGAAAACATGATAGCCATAAACAGAACTTTTCAGACATACCAGAAGAGCGTAGCTTAGCCAACAATCCATCGTGCCAAACACGGTCGAATGCCTTGGATATATCAAGAGCAACCGGTCGAGATTCTCCACAGTCTTCAATTGCGTTGTTCCAAACATGTGTTATATAAGTTTGAAGATCTCTGTTGTTCTGTATTTATGTCGTTTAACATAGCGTTAAAGCACGGACATCTTGAGTGCAGCTAAAGCGTGCAAATTATAAATAAAGTAGTGATAAAACATTCTATATTAGTATTTTTAGTTTTTGTTATTATGGATTGAAATAATTTAAAAATGAAAAGTATGCTTTTGAGCGTATTCTAGTTATTAACATTCAGAAAGGAGGTGTATTCCGCCAAGGTCGGGAGTGTATGAACATTTGATTCCACACAAAACATGTTACCAGCAGGAAACGGACATGGTTCTAGCTACAGTCAGCCAACAAATATTATACAGGGTAACCTACAACATCCATATTTGCACCGAAGTCAGGCGTTACAGAACCAGATGAGCCAACCAGTAGTAACAAATAACTACTATGGTTCACAACATATAGAAAGCAAACAACAACCACAACACAGCAAAAGAAGCATTACTACTACAGGATGTCATCAACTAGCGATGACGAACTAGACGTAACGCAATGGCAACAAGTGAAAATTATCAAAAGTGGAAAAATAAATACAAGGCAAGTTTTCCATCAGAATACAGATATAATATTAAATAATAGATTTAATTCACTGCCAATTGAAGAAAGTACTAACCAAACCAACCCTAAAAACAAGATTCCTAAGCCTCCACCAATATTTATATATGGTGTCACTGACTACAAGCAAATGATAAACAAATTGTCGGAGATTATTGAACAAGAACAATACTCCATAAAAAGTATGGCAGATAATACCATAAAAATCCTCCTGAAGTATATAAACGACTAGTAAAATTTTTAAGAGCAAATAATATCATACATCATACATATCAACTCAAAGAGGAGAGAGCATTCAGGGTAGTTATAAACACACCTACATTACTTGGATGACACTAACGAAATAGAGAACCAACTAACACAAATGGGGCACAAGGTCAGTAGTGTGATCAATGGCCGAAACAGAGTTACAAAACAACCCCTGAACTTATTTTTTGTTGACATAGAGCCAGCAAATAACAATAAAGAAGTTTACAATATCCATATGATACATAATAAAACATTACTGATAGAACCACCAAGAATGAAAAAAAGGTTAATACAATGCACTAAATGGTATGGCCATACCAAGACATATTGCAATCGATATTATGTGTGTGTAAAATGTGGTGGATCACATAGTACAGCAGATTGCAAAAAACCCAATAATATTCTGCTAAATGCTCCCTGTGTGATGAACCACATCCGGAAAACTATAAAGGATGCGAGTTCTATCACAATTTCTTAAAGCCAAACAACACAAACAACAGACGTTCAATGCACACGTGCAGAAACTACGAACAATATGATGGAGAGAAGCAAACAGCCTGAAACAATAAATCAAGCATACAGAAATGCCTCTTACGCCCGAATAACACAAGGAACAGCAAACTATAGCCAACAAGAAGGCACGTCAACAACCTTAAACAAATTGCTTGAAGAATTCAAGAATATGTTCAGTCAAATCATTCAACAAAAAACTATGGTGTTAAATATGTTATTAACCATGCTAATTAAACTCCGCAATGGCTAGATTTGTAAAAATAGCCCTGTGGAATGTCAACGGTCTTCGGCAGCACAAAGATGAAATCAAATCAAATTTCTGAATCACGATCCAATAGACATACTACTGGTAAGTGAAACTCACTTCACAGAAAGATCTTATTTTAAAATATCCCACTATAATGCATATTTTACAAACCATCCTGACAACACCGCACTTACAGATTCAGAAATACTTATTAAAAATAATATTAACCACTATGAATTGCGAAAATTTGAAAAAGACTTTCTACGAGCGACATCAATGAAAGTAAAAATGAAGACATATGACATAACAATAGCGGCAGTGTATTGTCCACCTAAGCACAACATAAAAGAAAATAATTTCTATGAATTTTTCCAAACACTAGGAGATAAATTTATCGGGGTAGGTGGCTTTAACAGCAAAAACTCACTATGGGGTTCTCACCTAACTACAACTAAAGGGAGCTCTGAAGGTAATACAAGATCACAAATATGCATTTTTGTCAACGGGACCCTACTTATTGCCCTAGTGATCCTAAAAAGAATCCAGACCTTCTGGACTTTTGTGTTACCTGCGGCATTTCTAGCCCCTATATGAATATAACCTTTAGTTATGACCTGTCATCGGATCATTCACCCGTAATAGCCACGCTTAGTACCGAAGCTGTCAACAAGAAAAGCATCCCCAGACTACATAATAGAAGAACTAATTGGACAGTGTATCGAACAGAAATGGAAGAGAACGTAAATGTAAACATCAGCTTCAAAACTCATGAAGAAATAGATATAGCCTTGTCAAATTTCATTAGCATTATCAAACAAGCAGCTCAAAAATCCACACCAAATTCTAAGAATTATACAAGAATATCGATATTCCCACCGAAATAAAAAAAGCTGAAAAAAGAAAAGCCAGAAAAAAATGGCAACAAAGTCAAGCCCCAACAGACAAAACTGCTTATAATACAGCCACAAATAAGCTAAGAGTAGAAATAAAAAAATCTAGAGAGTCTCTTCATAATTACCTCAGAAACTTAAGCCGTTTTGACAACTCTATTTGGAAACCAGTGAAATTCACAAAAGAGCTTACAGTTCCTGTATCACCCTTAAAAATCCAGACAACAAGACACCAAAAACAATGGGCTCGTAGTTTTTTTTTTATGGGTCTAGCACACGTGCTACAGGGAAGTCCCTAAAGCGCTACAGGAGCGACACGTGTGCGGGAGAAAGCCATTCACGTTGTTCTTGAATCGCTGTAGATTGTACTCGGTGGGAAACACAGTCCTGGGCAAATTATTCCAAAGGGATGATGTTCTCCATATAAAAGACTGCTTGAAAAGCGTTGTACGAGGAGTAACAAGCTGAACCTCATACGGATGTGAAGAATTAGCGCGACGTGTACTTCTAACATGCACCGCTTGGGAGGAATTAAGCGGGCCACATCCTTCGACCACTTTCCATGAAAGTACTTGTAGAATAGGCTCAAGTCGCCAACCGTTCTTCGATGTACCAGCGAATCAAGGCCGACGGTCAGTTCTGGGTCTCCAATCAGACGAACAGCTCTTCTCTGAATAGAATCCAACAAATGCAGTGTATGTTTGGGAGCAGAGCTCCAAACATGGGAGCAGTATTCCATAGTTGGTCGAATTTGAGCTTTGTAAAGAATTAACAGTTGTTGTGGAGTGTAAAGCTTTCTGACTCGAAATAATATTCCTATCTTTTGAGAAGCTCTCGTTACTATGCCTGCAACATGTTCATGCCAGGACATATTTGCTCCCAAATTAACGCCCAACAAATTGAGTGACGATGTTAGAGGAATGGAGTGCCCCGACTTATCTATGTCGGGTTCAGCAACGTTAACTTTTTTAGAAAAAACTGCCGCCTGGGTTTTTGTAGCGTTAAATTCCACTTGGTTACTGTCACCCCAAGATAGAATTTCTTCCAGGTCTTTGTTAAGTTGAATGATTTCCTGCTGTCTGCGGATATTCGTCTGAGTAGCCGATGTTCGAGCATTCAAAGTGAATGAAGAGATAAGTGTACTGTCATCTGCAAAGCTGTAGATTGGATTCTCGGTCTTTTCCAGCAGATCGTTAATGTAAATGAGAAAGAGATAGGAGACAGTATGGAGCCTTGGGGTACACCGGCATTGATAGTGAAGGCGTTAGAAAGAAATCCGTCGACTGCCACTCGTAAAGAACGCTCTCTGAGGAAACATGAGAGCCACAAACAGAACTTTTCCGACATACCATAAGAACATAGCTTAGCCAACAGCCCATCGTGCCAAACACGGTCGAATACCTTGGATATGTCAAAGTGTCTAGCTTCATCAGAATACGCTTTATGATACGCTGTCTGAAGACAACATCGGGCATCCTTGACTGCACTTTGGGAATAGTAGGTGGTGTTTTTCCTTGGAAATCGACAGTAGAATGTGAAGCAAAGGGTTCAGCCAACAAGTTCGCTTTATCAACAGGTGTCGTTACAATAGAATTATCTGGCCGTGTGAGTGGTGGTATGGTGGATTTGGTGAAATTTTGACTAACTGCCTTAGCGACCGACCAAAAGGACCTTTAATTGCCGGGACAGGCGAGAAGTTTGTTTCTAATCCGTTGATTGTATACCTCCTTGGTTTCGTCGATAATTTCTTTGCATCTGTTCCTGGCACAAACAAATGTGTTACGATTTATTTCGCACCATTGTCGGTATGCAAGATGTTTAGAACCAACAGCTTCTTTGCATTTTCGGTCAAACCAAGGCTCGCCCTTGGAAGGGCATTTCTTCGAAAAAGGGATGTAAGCCTCCACACCGGCCAAAATAACATTGGAAACCTCCCTGGCGCAGTCAGATGGGTCGTCGGATCGAAAACAAACGTCTAACCAGTTCGAAGTTCGAAAATATTCCATGAGATTTCCCATTTAGCAGACTTGTAGTGCCAAATCTTGCGCGGTTTAGGCGCCTCTCTGTCATTGATTGGTAGAATACTCGATGTCGAAAGTAGTTTATGGTCGGAAGAACCTAACGGCGGATTTACGCTGACTATGTAAATCTCCGGATTGGTGGTTAAAAAGAGATCAAGAAGACTGGCAGACTCTCCGTCTCGATCGGGGATCCGTGTTGGTTCGTCAGTAAGCTGAGTTAGAAGCCACAACTGATTGAAAATGATTCGGCTTCACAACCTTGTTCATCGGTAGTATTTAGTAGTATAAAGAAAAAGCCGAACTTTTTGCAGTACACCTATCAAACGTCTTTATTCCAAATGAAAACCAACCAGATCAAGAAATAGAGGAAAATATCACTGCATCACCGCAAAATATAACACTTATAAAAATATTCTCTCTAAAGAAAATCAAAAAAGAAATTGACTTGCTAAATAACAAAGAAGCTCCTGGTATCGATAAAATCCTAAAATGCAGAAAGAACTGCCAAAAAAGGGATTGGTATTGCTAACATACATCTTTAATGCAATGTTAAGGCTAAACTTCTGGCCAAAACAGTTAAAGACAGCAGAGATTATAATGATATTGAAACCAGGAACAGACCCGAAAGAAGTATCTTCTTATCGTCCAATAAGCTTACTGTCCATCATAAACAAACTATTCGAAAAGCTCTTACTAAGGAGAATAAATAGTGATATACAACCTGACGAGTTAGAAGTCTTTCATGATGGTTTTGGTGGCCATATAAGCGTAAACTAACTGCACGGAAAAGGCAATTTTCCATCACTTACAATGTCAGATCTGGTAAAACTATCGGGAGTAGTTTCGGCTGAGGTGGTTGTTTGGATCGTCTGTGGTTGTTGTTGTTGCGGTAGTGCTGTAGCTGTTTGTACGACAGGGGCCCGCCTCCTCAACACCCTGCCATTATCACTATTATAATTATTATTATTCGACATACTGTTCCCACGAGTATCCTAGGAAAGAAAGGTCGACTGCAGCAGAGCCTGGATGCCACGACAAGGCTACTTACACCCAGAGGGCACCCAGTATCCGGGGGAACCGTTCGCGACTCATAAACGCTGAGCTATTCATCTTCTCGGTACGGTAAACACCTTATTAGTTCGTTTTCGTTACACATAATCGGGACAGTACAAGATGACTCAGGTACCTCGGAATCATCAATGCCCGTACTAGGAGAATCCTGGGATTCCCCTAGCCCCTGAGGTATACCAAATCGTGCGCGGTTTAAGCGCCTCTCTGTCACTGATTGATAGGACACTCGACGTCGAAAGCAGTTTATGGTCGGAAGAACCTAATGGCGGATTGACGGTGTGATGGTATAAATCTCTGAATTGGTGGTTAAAAATAGATCAAGAAGACTGGTGAATTCTTCATCTCGATCGGGAATCCATGTTGGCTCGTCAATAAACTGAGTTAAGTCAAAACTGAATGAGAATAATTCAGCTTCACGACCTTGTTCGTCGGTAGTATTAGAATACTTAAGTGAGTTGTTGTTGTGGACATTAAAGTCACCCAGGATGGCAAATTCGGCATTTGGATAGTTAATCTGTAAGTGACCGATGGTATCTGTAAGAGAAGAGAAAACTGTTCTAAAGTTGGTATCTCTAGTGGTCGATAGAGGCAACAGATAACTTTGTGGTTTGTTGAGTTATTATTTTTAACCACATAATATCCAAGTTTCGCGTCGCTTCTGACAAAAAAACAAATTACGCCTAAAACGCGAATAGAAGTCATATCCAGGGTAGAGAAAGTTGACTGTGTTGATCGATGAAATGACCTAGGTTTCACAGAGAGCGAGTACATGAGGTTTATTTGGTTGCAGGTGTTAGGACACTGAATTTATGTTCGAGTTTAAACCTCTTGCCCTGAGATCCGAAAGGGGTATTATTTTACCACCACCACAAAACGTTAAGCACCGGGCGATGCCTGGTGGGCTCTAAGCATCTACCATCTTAGTCGACTTTTACGACAATCAAATTGTGCTGGGGAGATATTCTATCCCGCTCCCCTACGAGAGAGCAGGATAGCCTGTTTGTTATATTTAAAATAATTTTTGTTCCATGCAAACTTGTACTGTACTGAATTTTCAGCACTCTATGAGAAAAGCAAAGATGTTGTTGATTCAATTCTGACAGGAGATAACAGCATGATTCTGTATCGCGACCTCTTGTGTAAACAGTAAGTATATCGAACAATCAAAGTAATACATTTGATTCTATTGCCTCTTGCCAGAAACTTTTGGACCTTATTAGGTGACTAGGAACAATTGAAATATTCTCCTGCAGTACTTAAAGCGCTTGATTCCAGCCGTTATTCATCTAAACCAGTATGGAATTATCAAAATGCCCTAAACAACTTTGGAAGTATGAACAAAGTTAATTGCATCTGGATCCTGGGACAAACAGTGCTTGAGGGAAATGAGTTCGCTAATGGACTAACAAAAAAGAGTTTAAAATCAGACTTCATAGGCCCAGAGCCTCCTTTAGGCAATGCCCATGAAACAGCGGAAAAGATAACATCAAACTGAGTGTAGGAAAATGCCAACCAACACTAGGCAGACTATCAGTCCTTAATCGATATATTTGCATTGGCTCTAAAAGGTTTAGTTTTAAACCTTTTTGTTCGGTGTGTAAAATTTTGAAATTCTTGTTAAATGTGTGATTTTCTGTTAAAAGTCTAATTCAACATATGCTAATCATCTTTTAACAGAAAATCACACAGTTAGCAAGAATTTCAAAATTTTACACACTCAACAAAACGGTTTAAAACTAAACCTTTTAGAGACAATGCAAATAAATCGTTTAAGGACTTCAGGTACTTTACTCATCGACCAGGTAGATTTAAGCAATGCACCATTATTGAATTTATTCTCCTAATTCCAAATCGGTGTGGGTTTTTCAATACTATCAATGTAATTTAATTAGCTGTAATATTATAATTAAGAAATTATATAATAAACCAGTGGAAATTGACTAAAAACAGTCCTTTATTATAAATTTCATTTATTCAGTGGCTGCTTCTCTCCTCTCTTGTTCAGACAAGAAACCATTAAAATTTTTAATAATATTAAAATTTTGAAAAAACTTATTGGAAGTATTGACATTTATTTCCTCAAAACCGCATTTAATTATTTATTTGTAATATTAGGTATACTATTATATTGATGAAAACTATACAAATAAACCAATTTATTTCTCTATATTATTATAATAGCATTCATTACGCTGTAAATAATGTAAATGTTTTTATCAAACGACTTAGAATATTAAATGTATTACAAGTTTAATATACTGTTGTTATCGGTAACTGTAATATTTTATTGACATTAATCGTCTTATTTACTACTCATACTGTAAATTTAAAGTAGTAAGAACACTTTATAGGATATATAACCTTGTATACAAGGGTGGATTGAAGTCTTCTTAAAAACAAAGTAATTATTTAGCTATCCAATCTTGGAAAGCGAAAAGAATGGATAGCTAAACTAGCTAGCTAAACCAAAGAATAACCAAAACATTGAGAAGGTAACAGTCAGTCTAGCGCTGGAACCCGTAATTACCACCCACCCGGCAAACAGCGATGCCCGGAAGAACACTTCCGATCCCCCCACCTACAATCTGCGTACAATTGCGAGCGCACTTCGATTTCTCAGTTAGCGTCGAGCAGCAGCAGCAGCAAGATCACAATATCGAGTAGCAGCAGTAGCAAGAGCACTTGAAAATGCCTATATATATATATACATATATATATATATATATATATATATATATATATATATATATATATATATATATATATATATATATATACACTTCCAGTGTCTTATTTCCTCTTTCCTCTCTTTGTTTACGGGGCTCTTTGTTCCTGGGTTCCAGAGATGCTTTCCACTTAATAATTGCTGTCCTCCTTCCACTGACAGTGTCTAATGACTCCCATTCACTACCTCCTGGAACTTTCAAGCTTCATATATGTCTGCATACAATCTCTTCCTTCCTTCAGTTATATATCAACAATGAAATTAACTAATTAATTAATAATAAATAATTAATATAATAGACGATCATCCTCTCTGTTGCTCCCATTATTCTCTCTCTCTCTTTCACCCTTTACCCAAAATTAGGTTGCGGTTTTTCCTATCCCTGGTTCCATACCGGTTTTAGGTCGCTCAATTTGCTATCTCTTTCTTGCTTTAAAGGTCCATACATGCATTTCTTAATCTTGATCGATTTCCTTCCGGATGTCGACCCTTTTCTGGCTATTTGAGTTTTCAATATAAGTCCCTTATCTCTGTCGGTCAGCTGTCTCCTGTCGTGTTTGTCATTTGTTTCCTATATGGCGGTGGCCATGGGTGGTTGTCTCAGGTGAAGTAATTAATAATGTTTTCAACATCCAAGGTTCTCAATCACATCCCTGTTTTAAATGTGGTTTTTGTAATTTTATCTACTGTGTTATAGTGTGTATTTTATGGATTGACCAACGTTTTTATGTATAAGCTACCTACGGCCATTCAGGCTAACTCAACTTCACACTACTCATGTGAGTTTTTGACTTTATTAGGATTGATATCTTACTTTTATTCTACACTAGTTATATTAATAATAACAACTTTAATACAACATTAAATTAAAAATTGTCCCAAGCTCTATCAATGAATATGTTTTGTTCTCCATTTCAGTTCTTGCCCTGAAGAAGGTCCCAATCTAGGATCGAAATATTGGCTTAATGAAAACTGTGTGATCTCTTATCACGCCCTTTTTTGCCGAGTTCCCCAACTAAGATTTTATTTTTAAGAATTTTGGTAGATACGCCAATCTTTTGCTTTCTTTCTTTATTCTATATATATATATATATATATATATATATATATATATATATATATATATATATATATATATATACATACGTATATATGTATGATATATTAAAATTTCGGGTTTTAATCCGTTCATCTAACGATGTTTTGCCAAAATCTCATTTGGCATTTTCAAGTGCTCTTGCTGTTGCTGCTACTCGATACTGTGGTCTTGTTGCTGCTGCCGCTCGAAGTCCTATATATATATATATATATATATATATATATATATATATATATATATATATATATATGTATATATATATATATATATATATATATATGTATATATATATATATATATATATATATATATATATATATATGTATATATATATATATATATATATATATATATATATATATATATATATATATATATATATATTTATTTAGACGAAGTTACAGCACGACAGATCATCTACAGACAATGCGAATACTAGTAGAAAAGATAAACGAATATAACAAAAAACTATGGGTAGCAGTGATAGATTATGAAAAAACATTTGACTCGATAGAGATATGGGCAGTTTTAAACGCTTTAACTAACTGCAGAGTAGATGACAGGTACACAACTCTTATTAGATATGTATATGAAAACGTAGTAATGCAAATAACGACAGATATACAAACGAACAAATTCAAGACATATCGTGGAGTACGACAAAGAGACTCAATCCGAATTGTTCACATTAGCAATGATAGACATGTTTAGAATGCTGGACTAGAAAAAAGAGAAGTAAATATCGATGGTGAGAAACTTAATCATTTGAGGTTTGCTGATGATGTAATATTGATAGCAAAAGACAAAACAGAACTCCATGAAATGTTAGAAGAACTAAAAGAAGCATCCAAATAGACAGGATTAAAAGTAAACATGAACAAACAAAGTATTTAACAAATGAAATAGAGGAACAAGAGGAGGTCAGTCTGGAAAGAAAAATAATAAAAAAAGTTGACGCGTTTGTATATCTGTGGCAAAAAATCCAACTTTCAAAGAACAATCTGACAGCAGCCCTACAAAGAAGAATATCAGTGGCCTGGTAGGCGTTCGGAAAACTGCAAGAAGTATTCCAATCGGAAATACCAAACACGCTGAAAACAAAGACCTTTAACCAATACATGTTGCCAGTTTTAACGTATGGCACAGAAACTTAGGCCCTTAATAAAGATATCGTGTATAAGCTCCAAGGTCCATAGAAAGAAAGATGCTAAACGTTAAACTACGAGATCATATACAGAATACTGCAATACGAAGAAGATCCAAAATAATGGATGTAACAGAAAGACTGTGTACCCTAAGATGGAATTGGGCTGGACACGTAGGGAGAATGCAAAATAACAGATAGACGCGTAGGATCATAGAATGGAGACCCAGAGAAAATAAGAGAAGTAGAGGAAGACCGCAGACCCGGTGGATGGACGATATAAATCGGATGGCAGGGCACGATTGGATGGAGAAAACACACAATAGAAAAGAATAGAACAACTTGAGGGAGGCTTACGTCCGACAATGGACAGAATAAGCTGCAGAAGAAGAAATGTGTACTCGAGATAGAGATAAGCTAAAAGCAGTTGAAATGGACTAGTTACGACGATCCTGTTAAGCCTCAAAATTCGATTATATACGCAATGAAGAAATTAGATCGTATACGCAATGAGGAAATTAGACAAAGAGCAAAGATGATAGAGACAGTGATAGACCGAATAGAAACACGTCAGTTAATATGGTACTGGCACGTAATGCGCATGGGAGAAGAACGTTGGTCGAAGAAGGCTTTACATATGTACCATGAAACAAAATAAAAAAGGGGAGACCAAGAACGACGTAGAGAAAAAATATGAAAAGAGCAATGAGTTCCAGAGATTTAGAAGAAAACGATTGGTAAGAAAGAGTGAGATAGCATATGAAGTGCGGGAAAGGACCAAGGCTGTAGGACCCCCGCTTATTATATATATATATATATATATATATATATATATATATATATATATATATATATATATATATATATGGATATATATATATATATATATATATATATATATATATATATATATATATATATATATATACATGCACTCACCGACATAAAATATCATATGTTACGTCAATGCTCCTTGTTATTTACATATTTCCTAATAAAAGATCATTTCAAAATACACATGAAGGGCAATTGTTAACGAAATTTCCAATCTTAGGCCTTGGATTCAGTAAATGGTTATGCACAATAAGTTTTAATTTTATTTTTAGGTTTACATTACATCTTTAGCAGTGATGGGCGAGGAACTATCACGAGAGATAAACAAAACAGTACATATTTGTTATAATACCATCGATATAATATCTCATCGTAGGCAGCATCAAGAACGCCTTAAACAACTACGAATTCTTGCTGACAAATCGTTTCAGATGAGAAAGAAAAAATTAAATGCTGGAGGATTTCTTTTAATAGATCATTCGTTATTTATATTTATTTTTAGTAATGTATGTAACTATATAATAGCGGTGTGTCAGTTCGTATCAGCATCCACTAAATAAATTATAAGAATTATTGAAGTATAAATACCAAAACATGCTAAAGGTCCTTGGCACTTAATACAACTTTTTTATGAGCACCGCACACGTGCTCCAGGCATTCCTTAACAACGCTACATAACCGGTGAGGGAGGGGAATTAATGATTCATGTTGATCTTGAATTGCTGCAAATTGTAGTCGGTGGGAAACGTAGTCCGGGAGGGCTTTACTCCAAAGGCACACTGTAAAAATATTTGTAAAATTACATAGAAAATTATGACACAAATTAACCCAATTTTCCATGGACTTTTACAAAAACATTTATTTTTACCGAAAAAAGCAAAACAACTTGTACAATACTGTAAAGTATGTTCATGTCTATTACTTAAAGATGAATAAATTAATAATACTGCAATATTTCTTACGTAACTCTCCATAATAGTATGTAATATTTACAATATTGTTGACGGTCCGTTAGTTTTGCTAGAGTTGTTAGGAATTAAAGAACTTTAGCACCTCAAAATATTTACACACATCTATACCTTAAGAAGGTTACTGTTTTATTACAGAATATTAATTATTATTTAATTTAAATTATTAATATAGGTAGTTATGTCTGCCAAGAATGATGGGACTGTTTTTCTGAGAAAATATTTACACAGTTATTTATGGGATTAGGATTAGCTCTTCACACATTTTTATTTTGTTAATAATGCTAAATTTAGTACTTTAGAAAGTACGATTTAAAAACTTTGAAGAAGATTTGGTAAAATCATATTTGTTATTGAAATTAGTAAGTTTTACATAAGTTTGTGTGTGTTTTTAGTTTTATGTATAATTTTATGTTAATAAAGTGAGTCACCTTTATTTAGGGTTTATTATAATTTTTCCATTCATTTAATTAAACCTAGTTTATATATTTTAAATCTAAAATATTCCTTTTTCAATAACTATTTTTTTAAATATAATCTACCTATCTATGTAATGTTGTTACATAACTTTATGGAAATTTACATGAAGGCTTGGGAAGTTACATTAATTTGTATAATTACGTAAAACATTTATGATCATAAGTTGACCCAGGATTATTCTCGCTATTATTTTTTAAGTTATATGAGGCTTTCTATATAAAGGAGTTCTCGAATAAACTGATAGGAAAGTGAAAAGTTGCGTCCCATACTGATGTGTGTATTCCTAGCCTGTATCACCCTGGGAGGTGTCAAGCAGGCTACATATATCCAACATTTTCCATGAAAGTTTTTATAGAATAAGTTCAAGTTATTAACTTTTAATTATTAATTAATCAAGATTTCTAGTAACTTCTAGATCTACAATCAGATGAACAGCTCTCTGGATTCATTGATAGCCATAAATAATTTATGTAATTATACAAATGTGTTACCTTCTAAGCTTTTATGTAAGTTCTCATAAACTGTGTAAAGAAGATTACGTAGATCTATAAAACATACTAATGTAATGTAATGAAGCCCATATATTTATGTAAAATTTTCAAAAAATAGAATTATTTTGTAATCATAATCACAAAATATACGCTAATGCAAAGGTAAATATTAAACTTGCTTATTTAAACAAATCTTCTGATACCAGTGAAAAGTCTAGCTTATTTATTAACGGCAAACGGGGCTAGCTGCCTCCGAATCTCAAAGGAGCGATCAGCGATATCTTTTTTTGTGCTAACTCATATTAGTCAAGATTAAACGTAAAACCAACTCAGCTACTGGACTGTGCGTAATTTTTCTAGTATGTGTTTCCTCTATTCATACGACTCCCAGTTGCTTAAAGCGCAAAGTCGAGATTTCCATCTCTCTTTCAATAATTTATTACATAAATCTATAAGCAGCGACGCTATATTTTAAATGATATGCACCACTAGTTGCGAATAACACATCCGAGTAGACATTTAGACATGAGCGCTACTAATGGATACATTGGAATTGCCGCCTCCTTGTCGCAAGACCAATTGCGGAAAATTCAGCTTAAATAGTGGATTTCAATAATAAAGGAAAAAAATTATTTATTTATTTTACGGACAAGCCAGTTACAATAGTAATATAAAAACAAAATTACAATAGTAATATAAAAACAAAATTACAATAGTAATATAAAAACAAAAAAAATGTTAAAACACAATGCACATATACAATTCATAACGTGAAAACGGGAGAAAAAAAAAACAGGAATTACAACAGTTTAACACTTCAGATCTCGATCGCGCTTACAAGCGTTTTAAATTTGCTAACACTACAACTGAAGGGATCAAAGCTGTATGTATTAAATAATCGGCACATTCTCGTGAGAGGACTGTAATAGCCATAATTAGCACTATGAAATGGAATACTGAGCAGTACACTGCCACGAGTCCTATGAATAGTATTAAGTTGGACGCTCTCCAAAAGTGGTGGACAGGAAATAAAGCCATTCAGAAGTTTATATAGGAAAAAAACATCTGCAAAATCCCTACGCTTCTCCAAAGTAGCCGCACCAAAAGCGTTCATAATCACCCCATAGTCAACATGAAAACTTGCATCCTTATAAATATTTATTACAGCTTTAAAAGCTAAAGTTCGTAGAAATGTACGTTGCACTGACTCAATCTCAGCAATATGGCACTGGTAAGACGGTGACCACACTACCGAAGCATACTCCAAACCAGAGCGGACCATTGAAAAATACAACACTCTAAACGTGCTAGCCGACAATTGCTTACTATATCTGGTAGCAAAACCAAGATTTCTGAGACCCAGTCTGAGAATATTATTAATATGGCCACGAAAATTAAGTTGACTGTCCAAAAGCACACCCAAGTCACGAATCTCCGACACCGACTCAAGCAGGGCGCCGTTCAAACTATACCAATGACGCTCGATATTCCGCTTCCTACCAAAGGAAATGCAGAAACACTTTTTAACATTTAGACTTAAGCCATTTCTTTCTGACCAGTGATAGAGTCGATTCAGATCTTCCTGCAGACGCGTAACATCGTTTACACTTTCTATTCCTCTGTACAATTTGTGGTCATCCGCAAATAAAAGATATTCAGAATGGTTGAACATCTCACCAATATCATTAATAAACAAATTAAAAAGGAGAGGCCCACAATGTGAACCCTGCGGAACACCTGAACATACCGATATGTTTCTTGAAATATGATTTAATATACGTATACAGTGGCTACGTTCAGTCAAAAAACTCTTGATCCACCTAGTCACGCTCGTGCCAAATTCCAGGGCTTGAAGCTTTCCCACCAAAAGCTCATGATTAACCCTGTCAAACGCCTTCGCGAAATCAGTATATACAGCATCAACCTGCATACCTCTCTCAAACGCGCCCAACAGATACTGCTCGTAACTTAGTAAGTTTGTGACCATGGATCTTCCCCGAGAAAAGCCGTGCTGCTCGTAACTCACAAAGTTCCTACAAATCCATGAAAGTTGATCCGCGACAAGCTTATCAAAGAGCTTCAGTATAGCCGACTGAATACAAATACCCCTGTAATTGGTTATATCCTCACGATTTCCCGATTTATAAATGGGTGTCAAAAAGCTAGTCTTCCAATATTGCGGAAAAACGCAGGAGTCCAACGACAAACAGAAGATATAGTGTAGTGGTCTGCTTAGGGGAAAAAACACACATTGTCTCAGGAATGCTGATGGAATCCCATCTGGGTCATGAGAATAACGCATCTTAAGCTGATTAATGCCTTCAAATAGTTCGGCCAATGAGACCCTCACAACGTTCACGTCCAGTGCGTTATCAATATTACAGGCTGAAAAGTCACAGTTCTCTCTCACATAACTAGCCGAAAAATGACGCGGGAACAAATTCACGATGTCATTGCCATCATTAGCAAGTGAATCCATCAAAATCATGCTATGTGGATAAGAAGTACACCTTCTGGAATTGTTAACGTGTCACCAAAAAAACGCAGGATTGACTCTTAAGTCATTGTCAACTCTAGACAAATATTCTTTATAGCAAGCTGATTGAAGACGTTTACATCTATCACGCAATAAAGAAAACTCTTAGTATGAAGTGAATAAACCGTTTTGTTTATACTTTTTGTGCGCAATTTTCTTTTGCATAACCAGTATTTGTAAGTCTGCAGAGAGCCACGTTGGAAAATTTGTTGTTTTAAAGCGTTTAATCGGTACGAAGATGGCAATGGCATCATATAAAATATTGTAAAAATTCTCGACGCAAACATTTATATCAGTTTCATTGAAAACCGACTCCCATGAAACATAGGCTAAAAATTCATTGATTAATTGAAAATTGCAATTTTTAAAATCGTAGTATAGTATGTCACATTTCAAACTATTGTTGCCAACATAGATGGGAATCGATATTTCATATGCAAGATGGTGCTGAGAAACATTTAAAATACAGTCAAGGGCAACAGAAACATTGACCTCTTGACTGTTACAAAACACGAGATCAAGAAATCTTCCATGTATATTGGGAATAGAGTTTCGTTGTCTCATATTGAAATATCCATAGCACGCACACACAATATTCGCCGAAGAGGACGCGGGACACTGCACACTTAAACCATCGTCTCCATCCAACCAGACAGCATCAGGCAAGTTATAATCACCACAAATGAGAACCTCGCTATTATTAAATCGTTCTAATTATTCAATCACAGCACTACCATGCTCATTATATACCTGCATCGAGGACTGTGGGGGGAAGTACACTGCACCAATTACAATCTTTTGACTACCGCATGTCACAGAAACAAAAACATGTTCCACAATATGTGCGCTAACGTTAATTACAGTAGAATTGAGATTTCTATGAATTGCTACCAAAACACCACCACCCCTTAACTTGCCACTCGCATCACTATCCCTGTCCCGTCTGTACACGCAATATTGCCCCAAGCCCAATTCGGCATCACCATATTCTGCTGTCAGCCACGTTTCGACCAGTATTATAATATCATAGGTACAGAGTGCTGTGGCATGTCTCAAATCATCAAGTTTTGTACGCATGCCACCGACATTCTGATAATAAACATTCAAAGTCTTTTTTCGTTTTTTGAGGCCTCGGGGCTTTTAGAAACCACTATTTTAGTTGAACCATTCACATATCTAATATAAAGATTCAACTCACCATTTTGTTTCCTATTTTCAAGTTCCCTGTAGGCAGCTCTTATCTCTTCTCTCTGTCGCTGCGTAAGATCGGCTCCTATGTTGATGTTGTTCTCCTTCAACATTCTTTTATTCTTGAGACATGCCAATGCCATATCTGAATCATGAAGTGTCACCTTTAAATGTCTGGGTTTATTGCCCGGACGACCCAAACGAAAAGCCCTGTAATTGTTACAATTCACATGTACTCTATCGAGTATGCCATCTATTTTGGTCTTGTCGTGAGCAATTCGTTCTACTGGTTCGTGGGCGGAACTTTCAGGTACATCATACAGCATAATATTTTTCTTCCTATTTGCGCGATCCTGCATTTCAGAATAAACGTCCTCAGTTGTTGTCTCGTTACCAACGATATTTCGGGAGCATGTAGAACTCTTCAATTTATCCATATCTTCACGTAGAGACCGCATTTCATCACGTAACTCCATAATCTCATCATTTTTAACTTTATTCATCTCTCTAATGTTTTCTAAGATACCCTGTATCTTCTTATTCTGATCACTAATTGCGTTAAAGAACTGGAGGATTATTATGACAATATCGCTCATATCCACATTTTTTTTGTTTACCAGTGTTTCCTGGATTTTTGCACCAAGGTCATTCTAAGAGTTGTCATTGTACTTACCCTTGGTACATGCATCGCAAGGCCAATTATGCCTTTTATGGTTTTTAAATTCAGCAAATTCTGTTGCAGTGAGCTTAGTACACCTTCTGTGGTACCACGTCAAGCACAGGCTGCAGGAAATGCAGTTATTCCCTGCCCTCGATGAAATAACACGTTCACATTTACCACAAGTATTTTCATTCGCCATTATGTTTAAGCAAGAATCACTGAGTTCAGTATGTAAAACAGCCTAAATTGTCCCTAAAGAAATGACGACATATATATGCACAATATCCCCGAGAGTTCACCAGAATATCAAATTCAATAAAATTTACAAGGTTGGTTTACAGTTTTTTGAGTTACATACAGTACGCTTTTTAGTACATTCATCCACTGTAAATTCTTGAGGCTTGCTGGTGTTCTGCCTGTCCTTATGTACTCAATAATCTTTCAGTCATTTCCGGATGTTGATGCTTTAATAAATTATTTGTGTTTTTTTGTGAAGGTGAACCAGAATGTAAGATTATACACAGTTACTACAGTTTTGTTTACATTTAAATAGGTTTTTCTTAAACAAATTTAACAATAATATAAGAATTGTTGCTTTTAAAAATAATTACTTCATGACACCGAAAATTAATTATTCAAGTTTCATATTCCAATATTTTATTAATATAATTAGTAAAAATTTTAACACACCTAATTCACTAAAATTTTATTTTCTTCTTTGAAACCATGACCGAAAAAAAAAGCAAAATGTTAAGGTAGGTTACCTTATTCTACTTTAAGTTTTTTTTTGTTGGCGGCTTCGGACACCGAGGGTTTTTCATCGGCTCACATCAAAGCTTTACTGGCGTGCAACACAGGAAAAAGTCTTTCTTCTCCATCAGCTAGCTTTGTCATTGTCATTGTTTATATGAGGATAAAAAAGGTGTCAAAAAGAGCTTATTTAGTGGTGGGTAATTAACCCGTTATTTTGGAGACTTAAGTATTTTATTTAAATTAAAAAAAGTCCTATCTAAATTGGAAGTAGATCCGAACCGCCAACCTTTTGTATATAAGGCAGATTCTATACCACTAGTCCATCCTAACAGTTGAATAAAATTGTTAATTAAAATGTTTACCATGATCAAAATAATAAATTAGAGAGGTCAGCAAACATGATAAGAAAGTTCAAGCTTGTTGTGATAAGTTGTTAGGTGGATACATTAGAGAATCTAATTTTTATATATAGAGAGAGCCAGTATGCGTGCAATTGATTTGAAATATCAGGGTGCTAGTATGCAACTTAAAGTAAATGTTTTTATTATAAATATATATAAATTCTAAAAAAAAAAGAAAACAACAATTGTAACAATGAAATAATTTTATTTATTCGAATATATTTAAACTCATATTTATTAAAATTTTTTTCTGTTGATCCAAAACCATTTTTACCTCGTTTTGTTTTTGTTAGAGACGATACTTTCATGTAAAAATTTTTGATTGAATGGTTGAATAACAGCACATAAAGTTCTCCCCAATAGCCTTAAACAGTAACACCTGCTATAGAAGAATAAAAAAATATTTAGTGTATTATAATTTCAACAAATATATTTTAATCTTTACCTCCTACATCGATGTAGTGATTTATGGCCGGTCCAGAAATGAGAGCTTTGCGGTCATAACAATTTTTGGGTAATTCAAATTTTAGACCTGTGGAAATTTTAGCTTTTCCCATACCTGGCACAATCATATTATTAAAACACATTATATCATATCCTGCTGCTCTTGGACTACCCTTGATTGGTGTATGAGTATAAGTATCAATTTTGAAGAATATTAGGTAGTGATCTAGCATACATGACATAAAAAGACAAGTGGTCAATGTAATTCACAAAGAGACAAGAGTAAATTATCCAAGACGTAGTAGAGTTATAGCATAATCTCTCAGTGACTTTTTTCAAGTTGACTTAGTGGAGATGATTTCATATGCTTTTTATTCGTTTTATTTACTTACTTTATATAGAAATTGCAAATTTTGCTAATACTACTACCGCTTACTAATGTTATAAAATTGTATAAATCATATAATTCCTAACAAAAATAAAATAAGTTTTAAAAATTATCGCATTTCATTTTTTTAATTACAAGATAATTATAATTTATTCCACAATATAAAAATTTATTTTAATTTGAGGGTTTGTTGTGGTACGTTCGTTTTCTTTCTTGCACTTAGGACACTTTACTTTTACTTGCATTTTTTTAACGCTAGTTCCTCACTTGTTATTCAGTTACTAATTTAAATCCATATATGTAAATATTAATATATATATATATATATATATATATATATATATATATATATATATATACATATATATATATATATATATATATATATATATATATATATATATATATATATATAGGATTTTTTAAATAGTTTAGTCAAAATTACTCCCAATAGTTTTACCAGATCCGACATTGTAGGTGATGGAAATTGCTTACACTTATATGGCCACCAAAACCATCATGAAAGACTCCAAGAGGTTGCTCTAAGATATATACAACAAAACTGGTCGGAACTTCACACATTTTCATTAATTGGGGACGACGATTTGAAAGACTTCAATAACTACTATAACTATATGAGGAAAAATGGCACCTATGGGACGAGCCTAGAGATACTTGCACTCTCGGAAACCCAGAATAGCAACTTTCATATCTTCTCAAAACAACGAAGAACAAGAGATACAAAAATAACTTTTAAGGACAGACCAACAATAATAAGAACAAGAAAACACACCGAAACTATTTACCTTATACTAACAGGCAACCCAATGTCGGGACACTTTGAGCAGTAGACCAATACAAAAAGCATCGGGCGAGCGACGTAACGGTCGAGGACGTCGCGGGAAATGGCAGCTCGACCAAAACGACGAAGATCAGGCAACCGAAAATGATCCTGCCAAAAGTGTTGTACCGGCGAGTAAGCCGACACCCACCAAGGCAGGAAAATCAAGGCAACGCATGAGTTACACTACAGGAATCAACGAACACACCATGCGTTGCTTTGAGAAAATCACAAGTCCTGACAAAGAAACCACTGAGAAGAGAATCACTCGTCGCCTGGATCCACCACCATCAATCTCAAGCGCAACCGACGAAGTGTTTAATCAAAAAAAAACTCCCGCAACGACAAAGAAATCTCAACAGCACAAAACTAAAATTCAAACGGCAAATAAGAATAAAAAACAAAATCAACAACATCAGGAGAGATCTAGGACACCTTACCCAGTTTATGAACGGAAACGCGTCCAAACGAGTCACACAGAGTATAGACAAGATCAAATCCGGGTCTCCCAACAGAATACTGCTAGAAATCCTCGATACTTTGAAACAAAAATTATCCAAATATGCCACAAGACTACGTAGATACAAAGAACTAAACGAGAGGAAAGACACCAACAACCTGTTCCGAAAAAGCAAAAAAACAGTTCAAACGGAAACCTATGCACAACAAACAGACAGCAATGACCGAACCACCAAAACAAACAAGAACTCACAGATCACTGGAAAAATATCTGGTCAGAACCCAAACTACCCAATAATAACACTGCCTGGATCAAAGCCGAAGAAGGCAAACATAAAACATGTGACAGAACAGGAAAATTCCACATTAACTACTGTGGGACCAAAGAGCATAATGAGGCGCCTGGATGCAAAAAGTTCCGGAGGTGGAATGTCCCCCCGTTCAGATCTCCGGGTGGGTGACTGGTTCGGAGCGTCGACATGCAGACATCATAATTTTAAAATAGATTTTTGCAACATACGAGGTTTAAACTCGAACATAAATTCAGTACATCAACACCTGCAATCAAATAAACCTCATGTGCTCGCTCTGTGTGAAACCAAGGTCAACTATCTTTATCCTGGGTACAACTTCTATTCCCGATTTAGGCGTAACTTTGGAATATGTCTTTTTGTCAGAAGCGACCTCTCTTGTCAACGAGAAGAGGCTCTGGAGCCCCCAAACTTTGATGTTATGTGGTTGAGAATAGCGACTCAACAAACCACAAGGTTCATCTGTATCCTGTATCGACCACCAAGTGATACCAATTTTCGAACACTTTTCTCTTCTCTTGCAGACGCCATCGATCATTTACAAATTAACTATCCAAGTGCCGAAATTGCCATCCTGGGCAACTTGAATGTCCACAATATCAACTGGCTTAAATATTCAAATACTACCGAAGAACAAGGTCGTGAAGCTGAATCATTCTCAATCAGTTGTGGCTTAACTCAGCTTATTGACGAGCCAACACGGATCCCTGATCGAGACAGGGAGTTCGCCAGTCTTCTTGATCTGTTTTTTTTAACCACTAATCCGGAGATTTACACGGTCACCGTAAATCCGCCGTTAGGTTCTTCTGACCATAAACTGCTTTCAACATCGAGTATCCTGCCAATCAGTGACAGAGAGGCGCCTAGGTCACGCAAGATTTGGCACTACAAATCTGCTAAAATGGGAAGATCCCATGGAATATTTTCGAACTTTCTCTTGGATGGATGTTTGTTTTTTCGATCCGATAACCCATCTGACTGCGCCAGGGAGATCTCCAATATTATTTTGGCTGGTATGGAAGCTTACATCCGTTTTTCGAAGAAATGCCTTGGTTTGACCGAAAAAGCAAAGAAGCTGTTGCTTCTAAACATATTGCCTACCGACAATGGCGTGAAAATCCTAACACCATTAATCGTAACACCTTTGTTCGTGCCCGTAACAGATGCAAAGGAATTATCGACGAAACCGAGGAGGCACACAATCAACGAATTAGAAACAAACTTCTCGCTTGTCCCAACAATTCCAGGTCCTTTTGGGCAGTCGCTAAGACAGTTTGTCAAAATTTCACCAAATCCACCATATCACCACTCACACGGCCAGATAATTCCATTGCAACCACACCTGTTGAGAGAACGAACTTGTTGGCTGAACTCTTTGCTTCACATTCTACTGTCAATTTCCAAGGAAAAACACCACCTACTATTCCCATATTGCAGTCAAAGTTGCCTGATGTTGTCTTCAGACAGCGTATCATAATGCGTATTTTAATGAAGCTAGACACCAAAAAGGCTTCTGGCGCTGACGGAATACCTGCCATAGTTCTCAAAAAATGTGCAAGGGAACTAACACCAGTTTTCTGCAGACTTTTTAACCTATCCTACAGAAAGGGAATATTTCCGTACTGCTGGAAATGTGCCACGGTTCAGCCGATACCTAAAAAAGGCAAGAAGACCTCGCCAAATAACTACCGACCAGTCTCACTGCTTTCAATAATATCGAAAGTCATAGAAAGGGTTATCAATCAGCATCTTCTAAAATATCTTGAACGATTCAATATTTTTAGCGATCACCAATATGGTTTTCGTAAACATAGATCAACAGGAGATCTTCTGACTTATGTAACACATGTTTGGAACAACGCGATTGAACACTTTGGAGAATCTCGAGCGATTGCTCTTGACATATCCAAGGCATTCGACCGTGTTTGGCACGATGGACTGTTGGTTAAACTACGCTCTTGTGGTATGTGTGAAAGGTTCTGTTTGTGGCTCTCATGTTTCCTCAGAGAGCGTTCTTTACGAGTGGCAGTCGATAAATTTCTTTCTAACACCTTCATTATCAACGCCGGTGTGCCCCAGGGCTCCATACTGTCTCCTACTATCTTTCTCATTTACATTAACGATCTGCTGGAAAAGACCGGGAATCCAATCTACAGCTTTGCAGATGACAGTACGCTTGTCTCTTCATTCACCTTGAACGCTCCGACATCGGCTGCTCAGGCGAATATCCGCAGACAGCAGGAGGTCGTTCAACTTAACAAAGACCTGGAAGAAATTCTATCTTGGGGTGAGCGCAACCAAGTGGAATTTAACGCTACAAAAACCCAGGCGGCAGTTTTCTCTAAAAAAGTTAACGTTGCTGAACCCGACATAGTTATGTCGGGACACTCCATTGCCCTAGCATCGTCGCTCAAATTGTTGGGCGTTAGTTTGAAAGCAAATATGTCCTGGCATGAACATGTTGCAGGCATAGCAAGGCGAGCTTCTCAAAAGTTGGGAATATTATTTCCAACCAGAAAGCTTTACACCCCACAACAACTGTTAATACTTTACAAAGCTCAAATTGGACCAACTGTGGTATACTCCTCCCATGTTTGGGGCTCCGCTCCCAAACATACATTGCATTTGTTGGATTCTGTTCAGAGAAGAGCTGTCCGTCTGATTGGAGACGGGAACTGACCGGCGGTCTTGATTTGCTGGAACATCGAAGAACGGTTGGCGACTTGAGTCTATTCTACAAGTATTTTCTTGGAAAGTGTTCGAAGGATGTAGCCCGCTTAATTCTTCCCAAAGCGGTGCACGTTAGAAATACACACTGCGCTGGTGCGTTACATTCGTATGAGGTTCAGTTTGTTACTCCGCGTACAACGCTTTTTCAAGCAGTCTTTTATATGGAGAAACATCATCTCTTTGAAATAATTTGCCCAGCGCTGTTTCCCACCGAGTACAATTTACAGCGATAGACCTATAAAAAAAAATGACATGAACATGTTCTTATTACCGGCTATACTTTACAAGAGAAAGCTAGTGAATTGGGAAGGAATATAAAGAACACCGAGCTTAACTGTTCTAAAAGTTGAACGATTGAACGATTTAAAAAGCGACATAATATTAGTGGGGGTAAGATAGTAGGGGAAACTGCGGGAGTGGATATACTGTTGTTGATCAGTGGTTAGCCAATGTTTGGCCGGAAATTCGAGAAAGTTATAAATATGTGGACATTTTTAATGCGGACAAAACGGGTTTGTTTTACAAGATAACGCCTGATAAGACATTAAAGTTTGTCGGAGGGAATTGCGTTGGTGGAAAATTGTCAAAAGTAAGGATAACTGGGTTGGTAACTGCATATATGTCTGGAATAGAGAAAAGAAAATTGTTGGTGACAGGAATGTCCGCCAATCCCTGGTGTTTTTAAAAACAAACATTTACCAGTAAAGTACAAATTAAACAGTAGGCCTGGATGACATCAGAAATTTTTAAAACGAACTGATCGAATGGGACAAAGATTTAAAATTCGCAAACAGTAAAATATTACTTTTGATTGACAACTGTCCAGCGTACCTTGAAGTTGATCTACAGCAAATAAAATTGGTTTTTATGCCTTCACACACAAGTGCCAAGCTCCAGCCTATAGATCAAGGTGTGATACATTCTTTAAAATGTCATTATAGAAATATTTTACTTATGAAAATGTTAAAGACGATCGATAAAGGTAACATTTTTTCTGTAACTCTCTGGGACGCTATAAACTTTATCCATATGGCTTGGCAAAGAGTCAGTAGAGAAACCATTGCAAACTGTTTTAAGCATGGCGGATTTTTAAGAAAAGAATATAGATATGACTCAGATGATGAGCTACCGTTGACTCAGTGGATTGAAAAACATCGAGAAGATCCTACTGATTGTCTAGAATTTATTTACGATGGTGACATTCAATAAAGTACAGTGGAAATCGAGATAAAAAAGATGTTTAATCACTTTAATTTTGAAGAATATGTATGTGCCGATAATGAATTAATGACCAGAGAAATATTAACTGATGATCAAATTGTGACATCAGTGACTTCTGGAAAGATTTTAAGCGATAATGACGACGAAGATGAGCTTGGAGAAGGAGATAATATTTATGTTCCATCCTTTTCAGAAATGCCTAAGAAAATGACTGAAACTCGCAATTTTTTGGAATTTCGTGAAGTTCCTGAACATATATGGAGTAGTTTTTGTGACCTTGACCATTATATAAAGACCATCTCTTTTTCAAGTAAAATTGTACAAACGAACTGATTTTATTGTATAAACTACGTATTTCAATGTTTTTGTTTATATTCGTATATGTACCAACATACATAATAAGAACTTTAGTATGACATGTTTTATTTTCCTTTAAACATATATATATATATATATATATATATATATATATATATAATATATATATATATATATATATATATATATATATGTATTATATATATATATATATATATATATATATATATATATATATATATATATATATATATATATATAACGAGGCATGTTTTTTAAGTAAGTACCGTTTTGCGATTCCGCCGCCGCAGCGATACGGTCGGCGTTCCGCGCATGCGCGCTGGTAACCTACATCTCATGTCTACGCACTGACGCCATTACAGTCTGATTCTTCATTGTATACGTTGTTTACTGAGTGTTTAAGATGCCTCCGACAATCGTGAGTCCCGCCGATTGTGAAGTACGGGCTGTTATAACGATTTCTTAGTGCTAAAGGCGTAAAACCGATCGATATTCATCGTGAGATCTGTGAAGTTTACGGACAAAACATTATGAGTGATGGAATGGTAAGGAAATGGGTGAGAGCATTTAAAGATGGCCACACAAATGTGCATGATGAAGAACGGAGTGGGCGTCCTTCGGTCGTTAATGAAGATTTGGTGCAGAAAGTGGACGAAAAGGTGAGAGAAAACAGACGCTTTACAATTTCATCATTGTGCGACTGCTTTCCTCAATATTCTCGTAGTGTTTTGTATCGCATTGTGACCGAGAACTTGAATTACCGGAAATTGTGTTCACGTTGGGTTCCAAAAATGTTGACGGATTTGCACAAAACCCAACGTTTAGGCAGTGCATTGACTTTCCTTGAGCGGTACCACAATGAAGGTGAACATTTTTTAGACCAAATTGTTACTGGTGACGAAACATGGGTGGCCTACGTCACACCAGAATCGAAACAACAATCCATGGAATGGCGACATTCATCATCACCCAAAAAAGTGAAGTTTAAGCAAACAATTTCTGCCCGCAAAATCATGTGCACAGTTTTTTGGGACAGAAAAGGAGTATTGCTAGTGGAGTTTCTGCCTCGTAATGAGACAATCAATGCAGCGTCTTATTGTGAGACATTGAACAATCTGCGTCGTGCAATCCAGAACAAAAGACGTGGCAAGTTGAGTAAGGTATCGTTTTGCTGCATGACAATGCCCGTCCACATGTGGCTAATCGGACCAAAGATCTCATCAAATCTTTTAAATGGGAAACTCTAGATCATCCTCCATACAGCCCTGATCTGGCGCCCAGCGACTACCATTTGTTCCTACACTTGAAGAAGCACCTGGGTGGTCAGCGTCTTCAAGACGATAACGAAGTCAAAACATTTGTGATACAGTGGTTAACAAGTCAGGCGGCAGAATTTTATGAGGAGGGTATTCAAAAACTGGTGCCACGTTATGACAAGTGCCTCAATATTCACGGAAATTATGTAGAAAAGTAGATTAAGGTACAGGCTTTCATGTAAAAATAAAATTATAGCGATATCTTTGCACGTCTTTTTTTAATTCCAAAACGGTACTTACTTAAAAAACATGCCTCGTATATATATATATATATATATATATATATATATATATATATATATATATATATATATATATATATGTATATATATATATATATATATATATATATATATATGTATATATATATATATATATATATATATATATATATATATATATATATATATATATATATGTTAGCTTTTATTTAAAAATAAAATAATTTAAATACTTTTGGGCAATTTCAACAATTACTTTTATTAACAATTGCATTCAGACATCTAACAAAGCTACCTAAATCTCATTAGGGTTACATAACCACTTTTATAAGCTATGGTCATATCTGTCTTAATAACTAAAATTAATAGTTTTGGGACAAATCAATAACAGTAACTTAAGTATAGTTAAAATTACGTAATGTAAACAAGCCAGTCTGCCTGAAATCAATTATAAATAATTAATTTTCTCCTTCTCATATTTCAGCGTTCGGTCTATCCTAATTTTTTTCAACCAGGCCTGGAACGGGGGTTTTTCCATATAGAAAATACTGACAGCTAACACGGCCGTCCTGTAAACGAAGCGCCCTAGCGACGTCTTCATTTTATTTTCACCTAAAAGAAATTAACGAACAGTATCTTCGCCATATCTAGTGGGATTGCCACTAATATTTTTTTTTTAGTTCTAATGGGATTGCCATTAGTATTTTTAACCTCATAGTGGAAATGCCTCTATCTTTTTTAGACCTAATAGGATTGCCATTTTTTTATCCTTATAGTGGGATCTCCACTATCTCAATGAGATCGTCACTAATCCTCTCTCAACTCTATAGTGGGATTGCCACTATCTCAACAGGCAGTAGTGAGATCGTCCCTAATCCTCTTTTAACATCGTAAACTATCTTTCGCAGATCTAATAGGATTTCAATCAGGTTTTTTTACCCTTATAATGGAATTACCACTATCCTAATGGGAAGGCTATTAGTATTTTTAAACTTATAGTGGGAATACCACTATCTCAACAGGAATTGGCGAGAGCCTCGCCAATCCCCTTTCAACTCTATAGTGGGATTGCCACTATCTTAATCGGTATTGGTGAGAGCGTCATCAATCCTCTCCTCTTTTAATCTTATAGTGGGATTGCCACTATCTCAATAGGCATTAGTGAGATCGTCACTAATCCTCTCTTAACCTTACAGTGGGATTACCACTATCTCAATCGGCATTGGTGAGAGCATCACCAATCCTCTCCTCTTTTAACCTTATAGTGGGATTGCAACTATCTCAATCGGCATTGGTGAGAGCGTCACTAATCCTCTCATTAAATTTATGTTACTGACAACTTTAGTCAGACAATTACACAGTAAATGTTTATTTTAAGTAAAAGTAGTGAGATCGCTACTCTAACTCACACTTTTGCATAATTATCTTGAAGACAATGACCTGACTGATTATGTGCAGCTACCGTGATTCGCTATCCCTTCTTATGTAGTCGGTATCTCTTGTTTTGATTTTCACCTTTTCGTATAATTATTTTGGAAACCATGACCTCAACTGGTCGTGTGCCGCCACTGCGATTCGCTGTCCCTTCTCATGTAGTCGGCATCTCTCGGTTGAATTTTCACCTAAAACAAATTCCTGAACAGTATCTTTGTTATGACTAGCAGGTATAGTGGAGTTGCCACTATCTCGATAGGCATTAGTGACATTGTGACCAATCCTCTTTTAAATTAATGGTTCTGACAACCTTAGACATACAAATATACAGTATATTTTTAATTTAGATTAAAGTAGGGAAATCGCTACTCTAACTCACCCCTTTGTCAAATTATTTTGAAGACCATTCATACACGGGATTCTAGCTTAAATAGTCCACAAGTGGCATTTTATTACTAGGGCGGTATTCGATACAAAAGTTATAATGTAACTTAATACACCAGCGCGCCATACGAAGGTGCAAGTTTTTCTTTAAAGCAATCTCTCGCACTGAGTTATAGTCTGTATACACTGTGAAATGTAAACCATACTTTTGATTTGTCACATGGTGATAGTCTAATTGTCTTTCTTTACTTAGGCATGGCTGACTTATAATTTCCCAGCCAATAACAATATCAATTCCACCCGGGTATAACATTGTCTAGTACTACTACTAATTTAATTTCTAAAGTTAACGCGCCGTTTTTATATCAACAATTTTTTTCAGTATGGCCCATCTTTTGCAAAAATTACAAGTAGGAACATTTGTCGGACTTACTATTCAGAGCTGCCTTATTGGCTTCATCTTTTTGCAAGAAGCGACACTTATTTTGATGACGTCCTCGACGGCCACATTTAAAACAAACAGTAACCGAATTTTCAATACGCGAAACTGTTGGATCTTGTTCCCTAGGTCGGCGTTCAATCTTTCGTCCTGGAGTGACCATTATTGATGATCTTATGCGACGGGCATCAAATTCACTTAGTAAAAGTAATAAACTCACGTTTTGTCGTTGGCTTTTGGACAGGGATCGCAGAACGAGCTTCGTCATGATCTAAACCATATTCTATCATGCTTAGAGTAATATTCCATGGTAATTGTTTATAAAATCTATTTATTACACGTAATTTTTGGTTAAAATAATCAGACAAGGTATCACACTCTCGACTGGTCAGCGTAGCAGCAAGATAAGCACGTGTCCCAGAAGTTTCTTTATCAGGAAAAGCAACAATTAGATCTTGACAAAAGTTTTCCCATGTGCGTGCAACAGGTCTCCAATCACAAGAATAACGATAACCCCTATGTCTCAATGCATCTCCAGCTTTTGCTATCATTAAAACGTCACTTACCTTTTGCTCATTCTTCAGAGTTGTGACGTCATCCAACCATTCCTTAACTGGATAAGTACTTCTATCTGGATCATAGCTGGTGACTTGGAAGGAGGAGTGTACCTGTGTATGTGTCCGAACGTTTTCGTCTACTGAGAAACTGGATGTTGATTCTGATATTACCCTTGCTTGCCGTGATAGCTCGCCTAGTTGCTGTTGTTGCAGTGAAAGTAGATTAATGGGAGTTTCCTGCCATTTAATTTTCGGACGCTGCGGATTTGGGGAATCTTCTACTTCACACACTAGGTTATTATAGTTTTCGTCATCACTAACGATTTCCCCGCCTTCGGCCATTTTTATTATTATTATTATTATTTTTTTTTTACAAAACACTTCTAATACACTGCGCGCGAAGTTCAAATCCCAATTCTGATGTTAGCTTTTATTTAAAAAAAAAATAATTTAAACACTTTTGGGCAATTTCAACAACAATTACTTTTATTAACAATTACATTCAGACATCTAACAAAGCTGGGCCGACTACTTCGGCTCTCTAAACTATAATTCTTAGTGCGTACCAAAATATCCCTGTTACCTAAATCTCATTAGGGTTACATAAACACTTTTATAAGCTATGGTCATATCTGTCGTAATAACTAAAATTAATAGTTTTGGGACAAATCAATAACAGTAACTTAAGTATAGTTAAATTTACGTACTGCAAACAAGCCAGTCTGCCTGAAAACAATTATAAATAATTAATTTCCTCCTTCTCATATTGCATCGTTCGGTCTATCCTAATTTTTTTCAACCAGGCCTGGAACGGGGGTTTCTCCATATAGAAAATGCTGACAGCTAGTATGTATATATATATATATATATATATATTTATAATATATATATATATATATATATATATATATATATATATATATATATATATATATATATATATATATATATATATATATATATATATGTATATATATATATATATATATATATATATATATATATATATATATATATATATATTATATATATATGTATATATATATATATATATATATAATATATATATATATATATATATATAACATATATATATATATATATATATATAAATTATAAAAAAATAGCTATTATGTCATAAAATTAATGAAGGGGTAGGTCTATATATATAATATATATATATATATATATATATATATATATATATATATATATATATATATATATATATATATATAGACCTACCCCTTCATTAATTTTATGACATAATAGCTATTTTTTATCCGTTTAAAATGTTACATTCTATAAATAACACATTTTTTTTTATCTCTTCTAAGTTTTTTCTTCTTAGAGTTCTTGATACTATCAACAATACGAGTAACATATATAAAGAAAGATCTGAATTTAAATTGTTTTGGTTTAAATATACATTATTACATTAAACATGTCAGTACCAACAAATTAAGCATGTGAATATTTTAACAGACGTGAAAGAATACGAAACTCTATTATTCAAAGTATATGTTCAAAGGGTTATATAGATCAACAATTTGTAGTAAAGGAAACTCGAAAGCAAGCACGAAAGAGAAAAAAATAAGGTAAGAAATTTATTGGTATAATAAAATATTTTAATTGTTACAAATCTTTGTTTTTATATTATATATTAACAAAAAAAAACTTTAATACTCTAAAAAATTTGATAAAATGTAAAGTGAATACATTAAATAATTATAAAATTGTTTAAAATTATTGTATTAAATGAAATCATTACTATTATAAGAAAAAAAGTTAGCATTTTGATAGAATGTTAAGTGAATTTTAAAATGGTTTAAAATTATTTTTATTAAATGAGGTGGAAAAAACTCACAATAGCAAAAACAGGAAATTTATTGTTAGAATAATAAATGATTAAAAGTTACAAAATATACAATACAGAAAAGTATTTTATTATTACTAAATAATAATTTACGTTATGTAATTATATTTTATTATTAAGTTAAAAAATATATAGTATAGGATTTTATTAAAATTAAATAATATAGGTATAACATTGTTTAAAACTACTTTAATACTGTCAAAAATGTGATAAGATGTAAAGTAAGTTCACTGGAATTTATATGAAATTATTAATATATGAAAAAAGGTATTCTGATAAAAAAAAAGTTCAATTTCCTTCTAATAGAATATGAAGAGAATCTATAGGATAATTATAAAATTGTTTAAAATTATTGTATTAAATGAAATTATTACTGTTATGAGAAAATAAGTTACCATTCTGATAGGTTGTTAAGTTTTGTATATTTATACACAATTTTGTTGCATTAAACTATTTTAAAAATTTATTTAAAATATTTTGTGCACACACTAGCACTTCTTTACTTTTGTGAGAGCAAACGTAACTATTATTATCGGCAAACATGATCTATATTAGGCAGATCGTTCACAAAAAGCAAAAACAACAGAGGTCCTAAGACAGATCCCTGCGGTACACCTATATTTATCGGTAATATGTCCGACTTTGCTGTATTTACATGTACGAGTTGGGTTCTCCCAGTTAAGTAACTCCTAAGTAGTTCATTAATTTTTCCTCTCAATCCATACGCATTCATCTTATCCAGCAGAAGATCGTGATTTACAAGGTAAAACGCCTTACTTAAGTCCATAAATAGGCCTAATGTTTTCATTTTCAGATCTAGATTTGTGTAAAATTTATTAATAAATTCGTAAATTGCCGATATTGTGGATTTGCCCTTGAGAAATCCATTTTGTGCCCCATGCAAGATGTCGTACTTTATTACAAATGCTAATATCTTATTAACCACTACTCTTTCCACAATTTTTGATAATATAAAGAGCAGCGCGATAGGCCGGTAATTTTCAATACAATCTGTTTTACCCTTTTTATATACCGGAATAATTTTTTGCAATTTTCAACGCCTCAGGAAACACACCCTCGGATAGTATCATATTTATCAAAAATATGTCAATAGACCTGCTGTAAGATGAACACAAGTTTTTAGCATTTTAGTATGAACTTCATCAACTCCAATGGAATTAGAATTTTTTAAGTTATTTATAACATCCACCACATCCTGCTGATTTATTGGTGTCAGGAACATGGTATGAAGCTCCTGACAGTAGGACAGTGAACAGCTAGGTTTAATATTGTGTAATGTCTCGTTCAATTTTTTAGCAATATTTATAAAATGTGCATTAAAGTAATTTGCTATTTCAGAAGGATTTTCAGCAACTACATCATTACTAACAATTTTGGTATTTCTATTGTTTTTTTCCTTTTTGTTTCGTATATTGTCATTGATAATTTTCCACGTTATCTTAGATTTATTATCTGATTCAAAATATGTTTTAATGTTATATAGTCTTTTTGCTTCAGAAATAACTTTTCGATGTAATTTCTTGTAGCTTTTATAATAGCTTAAGATAACTACATTATGATTACTGTCTATTAATAATTTGTACCAACATTTCAGATTTTGTGACGAAGTACAAATTCCTCTTGTATTCCAAGGTTTTTTTTTTTATGACTGATTTTTACATGAACAATTTCTTTTTACTGGAAATGCCAAAGAAATATAATACTTTAAAGATTCTATAAAATAGGAAAATGCTTCATTCACCCCAGCAGATTCAAAAATCTCACACCACGTTTCCTGTCCAAGATACTTCCTAAACGTCTCATAAGTTCTCTCTACTATTAGCTTCTGGCACTGTAATGGCCAATATTACAGTTTGGGCGGAATGATCTGATGAGCAATTAAACAATACCGTGCCAGTCAAGTTGTTATCAGCACTGTTTGTGCTTATCTAATCAATACCGGTTATTGACGTTCTAGAAATTCTCGAGGTCGAATTGATTAAATTTCTAATATTTATATGATGAGAACAGATCTATTAGATCTATCTTTGAGACTGTATTAGACAAGTTATCAATGTTTAGATCCCCACATATTATAAATTCTGTTTTATTGTAGCTAGCTATAGTAAGTACCTCTTCGAGGTTTCTTAGAAAATTATTTTAATCTCCTTTTGGAGGTCTGTACACCGATACAACAATTAAACTAATTTCCTGTCCAGTTATTTTTACTCCACATAGTTCAATTACACCTTCAATTGAAAAGACAATAAATTTTGTCATATTTAGCACATAAGAAACTAAATCATTTTTACAAAACATTACACTACCTCCGCAAGACGACTCTTTTCTACAAAAGATACTGCACAATGTGTAACCATTTCTATTTATTATTAGATATTCATTATCAGTAAGGTAATGCTCAGTTAGACACAAAATATCAACACGTTCATTTCTTAGTTCTACCTCGCAAATACCTGTTTTTGTTACGAATAGAATCAACATTTTGATGCATAATTCTGAGATGCCCGTTGTGAGAGAAATAATTTACCTTTTCTAATTGCTATTTACTGTCATCATCAGTATTTGTAGGTGTCATTTAAATATTTATCTTTTTAGCCTTCACTTTTTTTAAATAAGCAGGACAGTTTTACATCGAAAATATTATGGTCAACATTCAAATTTAATTTTAGTTTTTCACTTGCAAATAAACAGTTACAGCATTTATAGAAGGTATTATCACATTCATCAGTTTTATGACTTCCTTGGGAACAACGCAGACATCTTTCCTCAGCTTGAAATTCACTGGCCCTATTATCAAAATTTTCGCACTTAAAACATTTGAACACTGATACATATTCATAGATCCTACATATTGACCATTCGATGCTCAATTTACCATTTTTTATGAGTAATTCGAAGCTTTCCGGGTTACATTCGATTATGGCCATATACCGGGTTTTCATCTTCTTTATTATCTTTATATCCAGATGACATTCCTTTGGATATGTATTCTGCATTTAATAACCTCTTCTAAAGTATCCTTGTCATAATTTTCTTCGATCCCTACAATTTTTACCTTTGGACTTTTATGCTCAGGTGATTTGATATCATAATTCCTTTTTAGCTTCTTTTCAGCAACGTTTCGAATTTTTTCTATTTCATGACTTTGACATTTAATCATTACTCCTCCTTGTTTCAATTCCTTTATCTCGGTAACACCTACTTCTAATTTTGTGACTTTTTGCTTCTTTAGTTGTTTTGCTATCTTGTGTCGTTTTTGGCTTGATTACTACTACTTCACCAGCAGCTATACTTGCATAACTTTTTTCAGGTCCATTTGCTACTTTGTTACGTACGATATTCTCCAAGACACTCATTTTTTTCTACCATTATCTGTTTTACTTGATGCAATTCGTGATTTGCTGCTAAATTGAATTGTACATATGGTAGACAACCATCACAGTACCATATATTAGCTGATTTTTGAATTACTCTGCAATCTTCTTCGGGAACTTTTGCACAATTTGGATGCAGTGTCTGTCCACACAATCCACTACATGTTATGAATACAGTTTTTAGTTTAAATTTGCATTTTACACAGAGTTCTCCCATTTTGAACAGCGATAGTATTCAACTTTGGTTTTTGCCGGTTATTTATTAATAGTTAACTTTCAGAGAACCGCAGGTAATAAAGTCACACTTAAACTTTAACGCTTGTCATCAGCGATCAATTCTATTGTTAATATAGAGGTTTTTTTTATCTGTACTGAATTCTTTTATGAACAAAATAATTAGTTTTTAGCTAATTGAGAGAACACCAGTGAAAACCCCGAACTGAACGCATATTGCACGAAAACTGCAAATTTTTTACGAACACAATGATTTACAACTTTATATTTTAATTCCACTTCCTCACTACAAAATAAGACTTTTTATTAGAGACGCGAAAACATGAAAACAGTCAGAAATAATGACAATCGATAGGATAGGATTTCATTGAACTGAAATAATTACAGGTACAATGTATATTTTTTTATGCTTCTAGTGATAACCAACTGGTTTTTACATTTGAAATAAAAAGCGTTTTTCTTTTCCTGTATACTAGACTGGGAGAAGTGTTCCAAATTTTGGCATCAGTATATATATTTTGAAATTCAGTCCAACATACTGTGCACTGATATGTTATTGAGCATATTGGTAATGGCTATTAAAAAATAAACATATTAATAATCAGTTTTTACTTTATTTATTATAAATTACAGTTGCATTAGACTTAAGTTTTTTTAATAATTATATGAGGCACAATAAGTTTTTCCAAATTTAAAAAAGATCCGAATCGTAACCGGGGTTCACCAGTTCAATAATAATCTATGGTTAATCCAATCGAATCCGTTCCATAGTAGACTTCGAGAAAGATGAAGACTGCAAAAAATACTACTTACTTTATATTTTTTAAGATTTTTAGACTGTAAATGTATAACTCTAACCCATTTAATATGTTTGATATAGTTCATAAGTCCACAAAAGTACATTTTATCATCAGACTAATGGGAGGGGAGACGCCTATATATTAAACTAGCATTAAAAGAAAAAAAAAAACCGGTCAAGTGCAAGTTGAACTTGAACAAATAGTGTTCCGTACGTTGATTGTTTTTAAAATAAAAATTTTTGTTAGGGTGGTATAAAATAATCAGTGACTTCACAAAACACACCCCAAATGAGTTTTCAACAAAGTTTGTTTCCAATCTTTACTGAAAACTGGTGACCTTGAAATTTTGGTTTTTTTTTTATATACCAGATAAATTATTAAAGGTAATGATAATTTTCGTTCAATCTATACCTCGTGGAGAATATTCCAGGATTTTTTTCAAAATTTTTTGATCAGTACTTTTCAAGATAAGGTAGGGACAGCGATTTTTCACGATTTTTTAAAAGTAATACCTAGAAAAGTGTGCGCAAGTATTACATTATATACATTTTTTACTCGTGTTTTCACAAGCTTTCATTTGACACCACACTCGATGACCTAGTAAAAAAATTTTTTTTTTCACTTCCGATTTCACCCCTCAAAACGAATCACTTAAGTCAAAATTTATGTTACGGTGATATAAAATGATCAGTGACTTCACAAAACACACCCCAAATAAGTTTTTCAACAAAGTTTATTTCCAAACTTTACTGAAAATTGATGACCTTGAAATTTCTGTTTTTTTTTATATAGCAGATAAATTATTACAGGTAATGCACTCGTGATAATTTTTGTTCAATCTACACCCCGTGGAGAATATTCCAGAATTTTTTTTCAAAATTTTTCGATAAGTACTTTCCGAGATAAGGCGGGTGGACAGCGATTTTTCGTGATTTTTTAAAAATAATACAAAGAAAGGTGCGCGCAAGTATTACATTATATATATATTATTTACTCGTGTTTTCACAAGCTTTCATTTGACATCACACTCGATTACCTAGTAAAAAATTTTTTTTTTCACTTCCGATTTCACCCCCCAAAACTAACCCTTTAAGTCAAAATTTAACTTTCAAAACTACATGGTTCTAATGAGGCCATCGATTCCTATATTACTACCAAATTTCAACTTTCTATGACAAATAGTTTCGGAGAAAATCGGGTGTGACAGACGGACAGACAGACGGACAGACGGACAGACAGACGGACAGACACCGAAGTGATCTTATAAGTATTCCGTACGGAACACTAAAAATGCCAGTAACTGTAAAAATAAAATGTCCTAATTGTAAGGGAGAAACAGATCAAACCAATGAAGCATGTGTACTATGTAAATTTCAAGCAGTTATCAAAAGAATGGGAAGAGCAAAACATCTAACTTCTTATTACATTTTTAGTAAAGAAAGAAAGGGCAATTAAAGAACTAACAATGCTCCAAATTAAAATGAAAATATTTTTATATATTGTATTGTAAAATTATAACTATATTTTGAAATAAAAAAAAAATAAGCATTAAAATTTTTAAAAGTTTATTTTATTTCTATTAGAAATTTATAAGAAAAAATATAATGAACATGTACAGTAGTATTAGCAAAAGTATAAATTTTATCTTTTTCAAATTCTAATTTAATATCTATACTGCATATTAAAATGGGTTAGAGGAGCACCAAAAGAAAGAAAGAATATTACTTCAGGTTCTATTAACTATCTTTGAATTAAACTTATTTTAGTTATTAAAAGATTAAATTTAAAGCTTTGAAAACATAAATAATAATCTACTCAACATTTCAACTGCAGCAGAGGAGGAGGGCTCATTTAAAACTTGTTTGCATATATATTTTTGTATGTAAAAGATTTAAAATATTTCAGTGAAACTAAGCTTGTAAAAAACTGTTTTGAATATCATTATTGCTTAATAATTTATACCTATACACTCAAGGTAACGTTTCAGATAATTATTTAAAAATTATCAGTTACGTTGTGAAATTTTGTTAAATATCTTATATCCAAATTAATCTTTTTTGACTCCAGATGATGATTACATCTTTTTGTAATTGAGAGCACGTTTTTTTAGTACTTCAATATTGTTAAAGTTAATGAAATAATATTTATAGATATTTCTATTAAAAAAAATAACATTTTAATGTATGTATACAAATAAAATTATTGAAAACATACCTACATATTTAAAGAAATGAAATAAAAAAATCATATTATTAATTATGATATATTGTTTTAATCATTAGTTAATATAATCTTGAAAATTTTACTATTTCTAACGTATAGATAATTAATTAAACAGTATTTACAATATTTCAATATTCTAACTTTAGCCTTATAATAACATTTTACATATTTTTTAACTGGGCAGCCAAATTTTAAACATGTAAAGTCCAGTTCTTCCATTTTGAAATTTTATTATTTTAAAATAAAATCAACTATTAGAAGACTTTACAGATTTTTTATAAAGCTCTAAAATTAACATCATTCTATAAAATAATCTTCTTCTTCTTCTTAGTGTGACTTATCTTCTATGGACTTTGGCAATTACATTTGCTCATCTGATTTTATCTATTGCCGCTCTAAACAGTTCAGTAGATATCATCTTTGTCCACTGTCCTAAGTTTTTCAACCAGGAGTTGCGGCGCCTTCCTGGTCCTCGCCTACCGATTATTTTTTCCTTCAACTATAAATTGCAGGAGCTCATATTTTTTGACTTCTCATATTATGGCCAAAGTAAGTGCTTTTTCTTTCTCTAACAGCTGTAATCAACTCTCGTCCCTTTCCCATCAGATCAACTATTTCCACGTTTGTAGTATGCACTGTCCAAGGAACACGCAGCATCCTGATTTTAATGTCCACAATATCAACTGATCGAGACGGGAGTTCGCCAGTCTTCTTGATCTGTTTTTAACCACCAATCCGGAGATTTACACGGTCACCGTAAATCCGCCGTTAGGTTCTTCCGACCATAAACTACTTTCGACATCGAGTATCCTGCAAATCAGTGGCGGAGAGGCGCCTAGGCCACGCAAGATTGGCACTACAAATCTGCTAAATGGGAAGATCTCATGGAATATTTTTCGAACTTTCCCTTGGATGGGCGTTTGTTTTCGATCCGACAACCCATGTGACTGCGCCAGGGAGGTCTCTGATGTTATTTTGGTTGGTGTGGAGGCTTACATCCCTTTTTCGAAGAAGTGCCCCTCCAACGGCAAGCCTTGGTTTGACCATAAATGCAAAGAAACTGTTGCTGCTAAACATATTGCCTACCGACAAGGGCGTGAAAACCCTAACACCATAAATCGTAACACCTTTGTTCGTGCCCGGAACAGATGCAAAGGAATTATCGACGAAACCAAGGAGGCACACAATCAACGAACTAGAAACAAACTTCTCGCTTGTTCCAACAATTACAGGTCATTTTGAGCAGTCGCTAAGGCAGTTAGTCAAAATTTCACCAAATCCACCATACCACCACTCACGGCCATATAATTCCATTGCAACCACACCTGTTGAGAGAGCGAACTTGTTGGCTGAATTCTTTGCTTCACATTCTACTGTCGATTTTCAAGGAAAAACACCACCTACTATTCCCATATTGCAGTCAAAGATGCCCGATGTTGTCTTCAGACAGCGTATCATAAAGAGTATTTTAATGAAGCTAGACACTAAAAAGGCTTCTGGCGCTGACGGAATACCTGCCATAGTACTCAAAAACTGTGCAAGGGAACTAACACCAGTTTTCTGTAGACTTTTTAACCTATCCTACAGAAAGGGAATATTTCCGTCCTGCTGGAAGTGTGCTACGGTTCAGCCGATACCTAAAAAAGGCAAAAAGACCTTGCCAAATAGCTACCGACCAGTCGCACTGCTTTCAATAATATCGAAAGTCATGGAAAAGGTTATCAACCAGCATCTTCTAAAATATCTTGAATGATTCAATATTATTAGCGATAAGCAATACGGCTTTCCTAAACATAGATCAACAGGAGATCTTCTGACTTATGTAACACATGTTTGGAACAGCGCAATTAAACACTTTGGAGAATCTCGAGCGGTTGCTCTTGACATATCCAAGGCATTCGACCGTGTTTGGCACGATGGACTGTTGGTCTGTGGACGCTCTTGTGGTATGTCTGAAAGGTTCTGGTTGTGGCTCTTATGTTTCCTCAGAGAGCGTTCTTTACGAGTGGCGGTCGACGGACTTCTTCACCTTCACTATCAACGCCGGTGTGCCCCAGGGCTCCATTTACATTAACGATCTGCTGGAAAAGACCCGGAATCCAATCTACAGCTTTGCAGATAGCAGTACTCTTGTCTCTTCATTCACTTTGAACGCTCGGACATCTGCTGCTCAGGCGAATATTCGCAGACAGCAGCAGGTCGTTCAACTTAACAAAGACCTGGAAGAAATTCTATCTTGGAGTGATAGTAACCAAGTGGAAATTAACGCTACAAAAACCAGGCGGCAGTTTTTTTCTAAAAAAGTTAACGCTGCTGAACCCGACATAGTTATGTCGGGGCACTCCATTTCCCCTAGCATCGTCGCTCAACTTGTTGGGCGTTAGTTTCGGAGCGAATCTGTCCTGGCATGAACATGTTGCAGGCATAGCAAGGAGAGCTTCTCAAAAGTTGGGAATATTATTTCGAACCAGAAAACTTTACACCCCACAACAACTGTTAATTCTTTACAAAGCTCAAATTCGATAAATATGGGATACTGCCCCCATGTTTGGGGCTCCGCTCCCAAACATACACTGCATTTGTTGGATTCTGTTCAGAGAAGAGCTGTTCGTCTGCTTGGAGACCCGGAACTGACCGGCGACCTTGATCCGCTGGAACATCGAAAAACGGTTGGCGACTTGACTCTGTTCTAGAAGTATTTTCATGGAAAGTGTTCGAAGGATGTAGCCCGCTTAATTTCTTCCAAAGCGGTGCATGTTAGGAATACACGTCGCGCTGGTGCTTCACATCCGTATGAGATTCAGCTTGTTACTCTGCGTACAACGCTTTACAAGCAGTCTTTTATATGGAGAACATCATCCCTTTGGAATAATTTGCCCAGCGCTGTGTTTCGCTTTTTCCGCACACCTGCCGCTCCTGGAGCGCTTTAGGGACTTCCCTATAGCACGTATGCTAGACCCATAAAAAAAAACTTTTTTAATTAAATTAGTGATTTAATAGCCACAATGAGAAATTAACATTAAAAGAAAAAAATGTCAGTAACCGTAAAAGCAAAATGTCCTAATTGTAAAGTAGAAACAGATCAAACTAATGAAGCATGTGTACCATGTAAATTTCAAGCAGTTATCAAAAGAATGGAATGAGCAAAACATCTAACTTCTTATTATATTTTTAGTAAAGAAAGAAAGGGAAATCAAAGAAATAACAATGATAAAAAAAAATTAAGCATTACAGGTTTTAAAAGTTTATTTTATTTCTGTTAGAAATTTATAAGAAAACAATATATTAAACATATATAGTAGTATTAGCAAAAATATATATTTTATCTCTCTCAAATTCGAATTTAATGTCTATACTGCATATTAAAATGGGGTTAGAGTAGCACCAATATATTTATTATTTTAAAATAAAATTAACTATTAGAAGATTTTACAGATTTTTTTCAAAGCTCTAAAAATTAACATCATTCTATAAAATAATCTTCTCCTTATTTTTCTTCTTAGTGTGCCTTATCTTTTAGGGACCTGGGCAATCACATTTGCCCATCTGATTTTATCTATTGCCGCTCTAAACAGTTCGGTAGATATCATCTTTATCCACTGTCGTAAGTTTTTCAACCAGGAGTTGCGGCGCCTTCCTGGTTCTCGCCTACCGATTATTTTTCCTTCAACTATAAATTGCAGGAGCTCAAATTTTTGACTTCTCATAATATGGCCAAAGTAAGTGCTTCTTTCTCTAACAGCTGTAATCAACTTTCGTCCCTTTTCCATCGGATCAAGTATTTCCACGTTTGTGGTATGCACTGTCCAAGGAACACGCACCATTCGGCGACAGTACGGCATCTCAATTCTTTGTTGTATTTTCTCTGTGACTGTTGCAGTTTCTATATCGTATAACATGACCAAGAACACGTAGCATCTTAGCACTCTTGATCTTGTTTTGAAGTTTAGTTGGCAATTATAGTGTATGCTGCGCATTTTATTAAAGGAGCCTCGTGCCTTTTCAATTCTTGAGCGTATTTCAATAGAGCGGTCTCAATCTTCACTAATTACGCTATTTTTGTTACCCTTTTCAAATGTTTGTTGATGAACTCTAATATTTATGTTTGTATTAGGATTCTCACTGACCACCATTATTTTTGTTTTGTTCGTATTCAGTTTTATTCCATATTGCTCATATGCATCAGCAATTCCATTCATGAGCCTTTGTAGGCCTTCTCCACTGTCTGCTAGAATGTGAGTATCATTAGCGTAGCAAAAGTTATTTACATACACACCATTGATTGTAATTCCATCTTTTTAAAGTGCTTTATTGAGGATTTTCTCTGAACAGACATTGAATAACAGGGGTGAAAAAATACAACCCTGACGTACGCCTTTCTTTATTTTTACTTCTTTGGATATGCGACTCTCAACTTTTATTTCGACAGTTTGTTTCCAGTAAAAAACTTAATATTATTTGTAAGTCTTTGTTATCGGTGTTACATGATTGTAGTATTTCCAACATTTCCTCATGATTTACTATATCAAAGACTTTTTGGAAATCTATGAAGCATAAATAAACACCAGAGTTGACATTCCTACATCTTTCAATCAGAACGCGGATGGAGAATAGTGCTTCCCTCGTTCCTAGTCCGTTCCTAAAGCCGAACTGTGTTTCTCCTCTACTTTTTTGTATACTCTGAGGTGGATTATTTTAAGGAAGAGTTTCAAGATGTAGTTCATTAGACTTATATTCCGATACTCCTCACACTTTCTAGAGTTATTCTTTTTTGGCAATGGCAAATAAAATAATACGTTCAGGAAATGTTCTATAAATATCTATTGCTAATCTGTTGTTATCCTATAGGTCTAAGTACTAACTGCAATACCACCACATGTAACCAATATAAAGAAACTTATGAATATTTATTAGAAGACTACTACTTATTCTATAACACAAGTCTAAAATTGTATCAAGAATGTACTAAATAACTTAACAATTCTTTAAATTATGCCAAACATATTACTCTTCTCAAAGAAAATATTAAATTTTATTCAAATTTATATTTATTGAAAACAATTTTAACAGAAACACTGCAAGTCAAGAAAAAACAAAATATCATATTTATTAATTGCAGATTTTAAAAAAGTTATTACAAGTATTAAAAATAATTTTACAGATCTAACACATGAAATTTATAAACTGGATAATAATTCAAAACAGTGTCAAAGAGATTAATAACAAAAATTAAATGATCATGCAAAAACCAAAAGGCATCCCTAAACGTGGATGCTTCGCGTTGTGCTGAATCAATCGGCTTGTCAAAATTGACCAGGCTCATGGGGTGATAACATAATTTCAAAATCGAAAAAAATTACATTGTTCCAGTCTCGATCTATATTTTCCTTTGCTCACTTGAGTAGTTTCTATCTGTGTTTTTTTTTGCTCAGCAAACTACTTTAAATTGCTACGCCGCACAAAGTGCGAATCATTTCATAAAATATATTCAGACCTTTCTGCTTCAGATTTTGTGTCCCTTGACGTAAAGTTCAATGAAAATTTCGGGAAAACAATTTTTTCATCCTTGTCCGACACTTTTTTCTCTCGAACCACGTTCTGGTAGATCATCAACATGTTATAACTGAGAGTATCGTTTTACCCACTTGCTAATGAATATCGTCGAGTTGCTCATATGCTTATCAGCCGCTGTAGGAATCATTTTGGGACCTCTTGGATGATTATATATGGACACAGTCTCGAAACGCAAAATGTATGCGGCACTGATGTTCAATAATGGACTAATTTCTTTTAGCGACTACAAGACAAAGCCTTTTAGGTTTTTGTAGCGATATATTTTGTTTGGTTCGTGTCACCTCAATATGGAATTTCTTCCAGGTCTTTGTTAAGATAAACGACATCCTGCTCTCTACGGATATTTGCATAAGTAGCCGATGTTCAAGCGTTCCACGTGAATAAAGAAATAAGTGTAGTGTCATCTGTAACTCTCTAGATTATATTTTGGTCTTTTCGAGCAGATCGTTAATGTAAATGAGAAAGAGAGTAGGAGACAGTATGGAGCCATGTAGCACATAGGCATAACAGTGAAGGTATTAGAAAGAAATCCGTCAACTGCCACTCGGAAAAACCGCTCTTTTAGGAAACACAAGATCCATAAATAAAACTTTTCAGGCATACCATAAGCGCGTAGCTTAGCCAACAATCCGTCATTCCAAACAGAGTCAAATACCTTGGATATACCAAGTACAACCGCTCAGGATTCTCCAAAATGTGCAACTGCGTTGGTTTAAACATATGTCTCATAAATTAGAAGATCCCCTGTTGATCTTTAATTACGAAACTCATATTTATAGTCCCTAATAATATTAAATTCTGGATATTTTATAAGATGCTTATTGAGAGCCTTTTCCATAACTTTCGAAATTATTGAAAGCAGTGTAACTGGTAGATAGTTGTTTGGCAAGGTTTTCGTGCCTTTTTTCGGTACCAACTGGACTGTAGAGCAGTAACGAAATACTCTCTTTCTGGAGGATAGGTTGAAAAGTCAACAGAAAACTGGTGTTAGTTCGCTCGCGCATTTTTTAAGTACTATGGCAGATATCCCATCAGCGCCAGGAACGTTTTTAGTGTCTAGCCCCATTAAAATACAGTTGTTCCTTGGAAATCGGCAGTAGGATGTGAAGCAAAGATTTCTGCTAACAAGTTGGCTTTCTCAACTGGTGCTAAAACATCAAAAAAATCCACGAAATTGTTTTGGGCGGCCATAAAGTGAAATTGCGTGAGATAGCTGACGCCTTAAAGATATCAAAAGAACGTGTTGGTCATATTTTGCATGAACATTTGGGCATGAGATATCTCTGTTCGAAATGGGTACCGCGTTTGCTCCAATGAACCAAAAACAACGATGTGTTGACTCTAAGCGCTGTCTGGACCTGTTTAAGCGCAATAAAAAGGCTGAGTGGACAGCAGCCGGTGAAAGTCGTCCGAAGCGACCAAAGACACAATAATCGGCTGGGAAGGTTTTGGCCTCTGTATTTTGGGATGCGCATGAAATAATTTTCATCGACTATAAATATATAATAAAAGACTGTTTTAGTCAATTTCCACTGGTTTATTTAAATTGCGATGACGCGTCTCGCTGTCGATGCAGCTTCTTCAGATCTACATTTTAAATGTATAATAAAAGACTGTTTTTAGTCAATTTCCACTGGTTTATTTAAATTGCGATGACCGTTTCGCTGTCGATGCAGCTTCTTCAGATCTACATTTAAAATGTAGAAGAAGCTGCATCGACAGCGAAACGCGTCATCGCAATTTAAATAAACCAGTGGAAATTGACTAAAAAACAGTCTTTTATTATATATTTACAATGAATTTCCATCAAGTAGAAGCTACAACAATCCAAAATTTTCATCGACTATGCTGAGAAGGGAAAATCCGTCAATAGTGAATATTATATAAAGTTATTGGTGGGTTTGAAGGCAGAAATCGCAAAGAAATGGCCCCAAATGAACAAAAAAAAGTGCTCTATCATCAAGACAATGCACCGTGTCACAAGTCAATGGTTACGATGACAAAATTGCACGAATTGAAGTTCGAATTACTTCCTCATCCACCGTATTCTACAGATTTGGCCCCCAGTGACTATTATCTATTCGCAGACCTCAAACAAATGCTCGCGGGAAATAGATTTGGCTCCAGTAAACAAGTTATCGCCGGAAATGAAGCCTATTTTGAAGGGAAAGACAAAATCCATCTACAAGAAACATATAGAAATGTTAGAAGCTCTGGACTGAAGGAGACTATATTGATGAATAAAGTCAAATTTTGCAAAAAAAATGTGTTTTAAGTAGCTAGACCAAAAACTGTTCAGCCTACGTGTTAGATTGGGAATGTGGAATCTTTGGCATAATGATACTACTCAGTATATATCACCACTACACACCAAACACTTTATTTTGCACTCGACGTGCGTTTTCGCTAACCATGTTAGCTTCATCAGGAGCGATAATACACTAAAGCTAAACTACAAATCTACCCTATTTATACTTTGCCTAACCCTTGAATTACTCAGGCGGAACTAATGGAATAGGCAAGGCCATCAGTTCCGGTCAAGTAACCAGTAGAGGGGACTATAAGGAATAGGCCCTCTGTCTTTATTTAAACTACTTTTACATTTTATAATTTCCTTTCTTTCGTATGCGTTCAACAATCTCCCTATCAGATACATTTTTTATTAATCTTAAATTATCTAATGTTACAATATGATGAGCTTCAAGGGCATGTTCGGCAATGCTAGACTTTTCTGTTCTACTGTATTTTAAGTGTGCTAAATATTCTTTAAATCGTGTTTTAATTGACCTTTTAGTTTGCCCAACATACTTTTTGTCACAATCATTACAACTAATTTCATAAATTCCACTTTTCTTACAATTAGGAATCTTATCTTTGGGATTTCCTAAGATATTCCTCAGATTGTCTGTTGACTTATAGACTAAGGAGAAGCCTACCTTATTAAATACCTTATTGAGTCCCTTGCTATATTTCAGATTATATGGTATGGAGACTTACTTGGTGTTATTTTCTTCGCGTGTAAAAAAGGTGGAATTCTGAATATTAAACCTAAACTTATGTCTATTTATTAGCTTATTTACTAAGTCATGGTCTTAACCATTAACTCTAGTTATATTTCTAATACGATTCCTTTCTTTATTAAAGTTTACTCTATTCAGAGGAAAAGTGATCAAACGATGAACTAAAAAATGTAATGTAATTTGTATTGTTTGCAATGAAATGAATCATTAGGAATATATCTATCTGTTACTGTGTCCTTCCTATAGATATCCAATTCTAATCTATTATTATTTTTAATAATTAAAATATCTAGAAAAGGCAATTGTCTTTTGTTCTCAATTTCGTACGTGTCCTTCAGTTAATAAAAAGATATAGTCACGCACAGTTGGTTAGTTCTCCAATTAATAAATATACTTAGTTAAGCACATTTTATTCATTCTGTAATTAATGAAAAGACATGGAAAAGCATAACTGTCTAATTATGATGATAATAATAATTGATACAATGACTACGAAAATGATACTTCTCGGATGATAATAACAATAGCTTGATAATAATAGCAATTGTCTGTCAATGATAATAATTGTTCAGTAAAAATACACAGACTTATACCGTAGGTATCCGTATGTTCAAAAAGAAAATAAATAGGCAGATACCCTAGATATTCGTGTGTTCAAAAAATAATAAATAAGGAGATCTCGCAGATGTACTATGTGTGTATGTTGATAGTTTGTCATTTTAAAAGAATTTTATGAGTGAATGTTTCATTAACATTAAACGTTGTGAGTTTCAAAAAACAGTTTCCATCACTTTTCCCGGCGATAAAACTGTTTCGCTTTTTTCAATGCACTTTCACCTTCGCCAACCCACTATTTTGACTGCTGTTTTGTCTCCTGGGTATGATGGTGGATCCACGTTTCAATTTCAGTCGCAAAATGACGCCAGAAATTCTTGGGGATTTTCCATACACGATTTTGAAATGTGTGCATTTTTGGTCTGGGGTCATCAAATGCGGCACCCATGGCGTACTCAGCTTTTTAATGTTTAGAACTTCATACGGGATATTATGTACCCGCTCATATGAGGTACCTATAATCGCAGCAATCCTACGAAGCTTAATGCGACGATCTTTCATCACGATACACAGTGATGCCAAATCAAGATTTCGTGACCAAAAATCGAAAAATCGAAGTTTCAATTTAGGGGTAGTTAAGTTTCTCAATAGTTAGGTTGGTACCTCAAGCGCTAGGAATCACCGCTACGAGGACCGAATCGCCGACGTTGCTCGCGCGCGGTGCAGCGCGACATAACCATAAGTTCATCAATTAACGCAGCTCGCACTTCCCACATTTTCGGCGTAACTTGAAATGCGTGTAACTTTTTAATCGTTAAAGATTTTTTTATGATTCCAAGTGGAAAAACAAAATAAAGGTGAGTAGAATTAGTACATTATATAGATTTTCATGATGTTTGTTTGTTTAATTATTAATATTATAATGTTATTTTTAATACTAAAAATGTTAAAGAAACAATGTTTAAACATGTAAAAGAAAAATCCTCCACGACCCTACACTTTAAAACCAATTGTACATTGTTCTGTAAACATTTTTAAACAAAAACAGCCAAAAAATAGCTGCCCCAAGCTGCCCCATTTTTTTAAATTACACTTTGTCTGCAATAATGCATAATTTTGTTACAATGCAAGCATTGTGCACTTTATTTTTGGTTGGTTTAATACCTATGGAAACATTATACGACTTGTTGCGGACACATGAAAAGTGTTCATACTTTGCGCGCCGCCATTTTTAAATGCTATTTAGGCAGTAAATTTGAATTTAAACAAGTGATTAAAGTAATATAGATATAATAATTATAAAATATATATTTAGTATCATATAATACTAATTGTTCTCATTACATATTAATGAATAAATAGAATATTTTGAATTGTTTATTAACGATTTTTAAAATATTAAAATTTTATTTATTTTTAAATTAATGAAATTTTTTAAATATTTCTAAATTCTTTAAATATTTTTAAATTTTTATAATTTTCGATTATTTTTAAATTGTTTTAAATTTTCCAATTATCCAAATGTTTTCAAATTTTCTCAAATCTTTTAAGTTTTTACAATATTTTCAATTTCAACAATTTTTAAATTTATCAAATTTTGATGTTTACAATATGTATGACAAATTAATTAAATATTGGATTAGTCTTAAAAATGAATTTTATTAAAAAAAATTTATTCTTTAAATTTTTAATATTCAATAATGTTTTATAATTATGTACTTTACAGAAACAATTAAAAAAACACTGACAAGAAAAGAAATTTTTGATGTTATCCGCCATCGCTTAAATGAAAAGAATAAAAATTTGTTACCTATAATTGAAGACCATTTAACACAAATAAATGAACAACCGTTCGATTTGTCAGATGAACTTAGAGAAAGTTTGGGACTATTAATTAGTAAGATGAGAACTAAATATCAAGAAAGCAAAAGAACCTACTCACGCTTTTGTTCCAAAAATGAATCCTGGTTAAATGTCGAATTTCATTTTGATAACCCGACCAACTGGAGCCCGTTACGCCATCGACTAGTAGTGAAATAAGCAAGAGGGAACGTCCATCTCTTTCTTTCAGTGAATCTAGTGAACGGAGTAAACGCAGATGAGCCCAGGATATCAGAGAACAGCACAGCGCGGAAGAATTGGCCTATGCAACGCAAATGAGTTTGCGTGCTAGAGGAAATATTGATGCAGCAAACGTTGTGCAAGACATTTCAGAAGGGAGTCCAACAAAGGCGAAGGCTTATAGAGCGTCACTATGTGATGATCGCGAAAGACAGATGACCAAAGAAGAGGCGCTTTCATTATTTGTTGAAAATAAAATGTCTCAAAGTTTGTATAACAATATTCGAGCGAATAGCATAAAACATAACTGTAAATTGTATCCGTCTTATAAATGCGTTTTACAAGCAAAAAAAGAATGCTACCCTCCCGCTTCAGATATGTGTATTACTGAATCCAGCGCCGAAGTTAAATTACAGAGTTTGTTAGACCACACTACACAGCGAATACTGCTAGTTCAAAACGACGTTGTAAGTAGCCTCACTAAGAATGTTGCTTTAAGTTTAACGTTAATGTGTAAGTGGGGGTTAGATGGAACATCCGGACAGAGCAATTTCAAACAAAAATTTCAAAGTGACACTGACAAAAGTGACTCGAGTATTTTGTTTACCTCGCTTGTACCACTTCAAATTTTATATTTAGATGAAAGCACAGGTGAGCAAAAAACTGTTTGGAAAAATCCTCGAACTTCTTCCACCCGATTTTGTCGGCCAATCAAAATTGAATTTTTGCATGAAACTGTTGAAAATACAAAACATTAAGTTGATTATATTGTTGAACAGCAGCAAAATCTCATTCCTTACGAAACAATTGTTGACGGAAAACAAGTGACAGTAACTTACAAATTAGCATTAACTATGGTTGATGGTAAAGTTTGCAATTCTTTGACAGACACATCTTCTAGTCAAAGGTGCTACATTTGCCAATGTACTTCAGGACAATTTAACAATATTGATGAAATGCTTAAAAAACCAATCAAGGAAGAAAATTTGCAGTTCGGTATATCATCTTTACATGCCTGGATTCGTTTTTTCGAATGCCTTTTTCACGTTTCTTACAAATTAAAAGTCAAAAAATGGCAAAATCGCGGTGAAGATAAAGATAAGATCCAAAATCGAAAACAAAATATTCAGAAAGATTTTCGTCAGCAATTAGGACTCTTGATAGATATGCCGAAACAAGGTTTTGGAAGTGCAAACGATGGTAACACTGCGCGACGTTTTTTTTGAAAATTCTAAAATTTCTACCACAATAACCGGAATAAATGAGGATTTATTAAAACGGTTTCACATTATTTTGCAGGTTATTTCATCGGGTTTTGAAATCGATGTGCCTAAATATAAAGAATACTGCTTAGAAACTGCTCGGTTGTTTGTAGAATTGTACCCATGGTTTTTTACATGCCTACAACTGTGCATAAATTGTTGATTCACAGTGCACAAATTATTGAGTCATCGCTTTTGCCAATTGGACAAATGTCCGAGGAAGCCCAAGAGTCTTGCAACAAATTAATAAAAAAATATCGGCAAGACTTTGCGCGCAAAACAAGCCGAATTGAAAATATGCAAGACGTTTGTTTGCGACTTTTGGTATCCTCGGACCCATTAATATCTGGCGTACGTAAATTACCAATTCGAAAATTCAAAGCATTAGATCCTCAAGCGATTGAATTACTCAAACCGCCAAGTATCAATTCGCAAATTGAATTTCCAATATGTCAAAGCTCTAGTGAAGAAGGAGGCGAACAATTTGATTCAGAGTATTAAGTGGTTTTTGAATAAAATTTGTACTTTCTTATAATAAAACACAAAATTGTAACGTACTCATTTTCTTAACCATTTTGTCAAATTTACAATGACTTTTAAATTTTGGTCCGCTATATTGGATCCGCCATTTTGTTTTTTTTTTTTTTTCGACAAAAATATTATCAAATTTGAAATCAGGGACCTAAGAAACCTTAATGTACCCATTCTCTAAACCATTTTGACGAGTTTAAAATGTTTTTTAAATTTTGGTCCGCCATATTAGATCCGCCATTTTGTTTTTCGAATAAATATTATCAAATTTGAAATCAGGGACCTCAATGTACCCATTTTCACGGGTTTTCGATTTTTGGCCACGAAATCTTGATTTGGCATCACTGTGCGATATCATAAATTTTATCGAGCATTTCTTCAGCAGAAACCTCAATTCGGCGTCCTGAACGTAAAGCACTAGCAGTGCTCCTATGGCCCCGTTTAAATTCATTTAGCCAGTAATAAATTGTCTTAAGTGCTAAAGCAGAGTCTCCACGAACTTTTTCAATTCAGTTTCTATATGGCTGCAGTTAATTTTTTAACGATACCCGGTTTTATCTACTTCTACGAAAGGTATAACACCGATTACATACGAGAGTGGATGAAATATAAACGAGATTTATTTTTGAAAATTTTTGTATTTACTATAACAAATATACCAAGTACATACTCGTATCATTTTTCAACATAATCGCCTGCTTTGGAAATGCACTTTTCCCAGCGTATCGAAAGCTTTTTGATACCGTCGTCGTAAACAGAAGGGGGCTATGTCAGTAACCAATTGCGCACGAAGCCCTCCACCACGTTGTCGTCTTTAAATCGTTAGCCTTCCAGCGCAAAAAATTAATGTGCAAAACGCCAAGGACGATCATGGCTCTCATGTTTGACCTCTTCACGTCGTCCCATGAACTCCTTATGCCCGGAGAACATACGAAGCCTTGACAGTGTTTGATTCTCGAACTGTGCCGTCAATTCTCACAGAATTTTCGTCGGTTTCACGCCCTCACGAGTGAGAAATTTATTAATGACGCGTTGCACAATCGCAGGTTGCACTCTCGCTCCTACATAGTCAGCTATACTACTGAATGCATCTGACGGGGCCAACCGTTCGTTCTCTTCACTCCTAATAAACCCAACCAACATTGCTAGAAGCGGCAGTCCGCTCCGAACAATACTAAGCCCTCAGTACAGAAAGTCTCGTTTATATTTGATCCACCTTCGTACGATAGCTGCCAACAAACAACTGCGCATTGTATCTCTTTGAAACTTTGAGGACAATCGTTACAAGAATCACGCTGTACAATAGTCATACCACTTAACTAAATATCTCGCCATTTCCTAGAAGTTTATCAGATTTATCAATCCACCCTCGTATATATGATTAATATAAATTTTTTTTGTTTTTATTTTGAAAAGTAAAGTTTGAAAATCTAAAAGAAAATTGTTGAAAAGTTCTTATGTCTTTTAATTGTGTGTAGAATGATATACTAATAAAGAATTTCATCATTATTTTTAGGTTATTTTAATTTTCCCATTCCTTCATTACGTAGCGTAATAAAACTCAATTTATGTGTTTTAAATGTAAACTATTTATGTGAATAATAAAATTTTATACAAATACGAGGCTGGTTTGAAAAGTCCGTGCAAAGTCCGAGAGATGGCACCACCGGCGCGTATCGAGGTCATGTTTAGTTAGTAGCATCTCTTGAATGAACGCACACCAAGTTTCAGCCATATTGGTCTATTTCTTTGTGTTTGGCATTCGTGTGAATCAAGGACGGCGAGTGATTTTCAAGAAATGGACGAAAAAGAATTTCGTGTGGTGATTAAACATTACTTTATGAAAGGTAAAACGCCTCAGGAGACTAAAGAGAAGCTTGATAAACATTATGGTGACTCTGCACCTTCGATTAGAATAGTTTATAAGTGGTTTCAAAATTTTCGGAGTGGCCATATGGGCACAAGTGACGCTGAACTTTCTGGACCGCCTGTGGAGGTTACGACTCCAGAAATCATTGATCAAATCCATGATATGGTGATGGATGACAGAAGAGTTAAGGTGCGTGAGATTGCTAGTGCTGTGGGCATCTCGACTGAACGGGTACATAATATTTTGCATAAACATTTGGACATGAGAAAGCTATCCGCAAGATGGGTGCCGCGATTGCTCACGCTTGACCAAAAACGGAATCGTGCGAAGTGTTGCAAGGATGGTTTGCAGCTGTTCCAGAAGAATCCGGAGGACTTTAAGCGTCGTTTCGTCACTGTGGATGAAACATGGATACATTACTATACTCCTAAGACCAAACAACAATCTAAACAATGGGTTACCAAGGGGGAATCTGCACCAAAAAAGGCGAAGACCGTTCCTTCGGCCGGAAAGGTTATGGCGACTGTCTTTTGGGATTCGCAAGGGATAATCCTCATCGACTATCTGGAAAAGGGTAAAACTATTACAGGTGAATATTATTCATCGTTATTGGACCGTTTGAAAACCGAGCTGCAAGAAAAACGCCCGCGATTGGCCCACAAAAAAGTCCTTTTCCATCACGACAACGCACCAGCACACACCTCAGAAGTTGTGGTCGCAAAATTAATGGAAATAGGATTCCAACTCGTTTCACATCCCCCTATTCTCCAGACTTGGCTCCCTCGGACTACTATTTGTTCCCCAATTTGAAGAAATGGCTGGCGGGACAAAGATTTTATTCAAACGAGGAGGTGATTGCAGACACTAATGGATATTTTGCAGACTTGGACAAATCCTATTATTCGGAAGGGATCAACAAACTAGAACATCGTTGGACGAAGTGTATAAGCCTAAAAGGAGACTATGTCGAAAAATAAAAAAGGTTTACCCCAAACACATAAGTAGTTTTTTTATTTTTGCCCGGACTTTTCAAACCAGCCTCGTACATTGAAGCACTTGCGCAATAAAGTTCCATATGTTTAGTTTTTATGTTATGTACATAGTAATTAAGTAATGTTGCAATTTCAAAATAAAATGATATTAGCACAAATTTATTATGGATGTAATTGTTGCAAAGCAGACGCAAAGGTTATCAAATTTTCAACAAGAACATGTTACAAACAAAATCAGTGCACTAGTTTTTAATTAATTTCGTTTTCCTTTATTCGATAAATAATCCGACAATCACTGACGTGTTTAGTGGCGTTTTTTTGAATTTTTAACTAGGAAGGCCACAACTCTAAACTTGAGCATAATTTTTTAGTTCCTATTAACATTTTCAAATAATGTTTTGCACTGTATTTAAATTTAAACACACTTTACTCTTCATTATAAATCATTATTTTTATTTTCCCTGTATAGCATCATACTTTTATTATGGATTTCCATGTGATGCAAAACTTTTTATCAAGAATAATTTTTTTTGTAATATGTAAGATAAACTTTTTCTCCATTTGTATAAAACTTTTTGGGACACACTATATAATATAATTAAAAAGATAGTAAATAACCGGCCAAGTGCAAGTCGGACTGGCGCAATTAGTGCATGATACCGTGACTACTCTTAAAACAAAAATATAAATTGATTAGTGACTTCACAAAACAGACCCCAAAATAAGTTTTCAACAAAGTTTGTTTCCGATGTTTGTATATACCAGACAAATTATTAAGGATAATGCGAGCCTAATAACTTTCATTCAAACGATACCTCGTTGAGTATTCCAGAATTTTTTCGAAATTTTTTGTTTAGTATGCTAAGGCCCCCTGCACACTAGCAACTTTTTAATTGAGGTGATTAAATAGTTTAGTTGCTCTTAGTTGCTTCAACTAATAATGGGCGCACACTTGCAACTAAATAGTTGATCTTCACTGAGTTAAACAATGGATTTTATAGAGACCGCATGCATTTGTGCTTTGAAATTTAGACGAAATAAGAAGCGAAAAAAATTATGGGTACATCCACTAATTAAGTAATCGACTTTGCGATGGGCAATTTTACAAATTGTTTGAAAGTTTACGAAAATATGAAACAAAGTTTTTTAATTATTTCCGCATGAGTGTGGATAGTTTGGATAAACTTTTGGCGTTAGTTGGACAAAATATATTATACCAAGATACTGTATTAAGAAAGGCTGTTCCCTCAGAGGAAAGATTGGCTGTAATTTTAAGGTAAGAAAACAATATTTTCATTTTAGTTAGTAACATAGTTTATTAGTAAATGACAAGAAAAGAAAAACGAAGAGAAAAAATTGTAAAATTGTTAACCTTTTTTTCAAATTTTCAAATTTATAGTATAAACAGACGAAAGCTCTGAATGGTTATCTATTTGAAATTGCGATTCTTCTGGATTAAAAGTTGAGAAAGGTGACCCAGTAGGCGAATGATGTGATAGTTGCAACGGTAATCCTTGGTTGGGAGATGGTATTGGGAGGTGCTGCACAGTTGTCGATGCTTGTACATTTTGATTTCTTTGACTGCTCTGATTTTCTAAAATACCAGACATCGTCTCATTACATTCATTATTTCTGTCCTGGCAATGAATTTTTGGTCCCCCGTAAATTTTTTGAAGGAAGGTACTAGTGATAATAAGAAATATTTATCTTTGTCAATTTCTTTATCGTCATCTTTTTTTTCCCTCAAAATCTCTAGTAAAGAATCTTCATACGTGCTAGTACTATTTCGAGGGGCCCTCTTTCAGCAATCTCTTTTTTTTAGAAATTATTGGTATCTTCCAAGTCACATGTAATATCCATTTCGTTTTCTGAATTGTCAACAACAAGACTGTTTAAAGTTTATCGATTTTCAACTATGTCTTGTAAAAATAACAGGTTATCAAAGGAGATATATTTGCGCCTTTTTGTGGTTCCAGAACCAGAGGGGGCGTTTTTTTGAGCATCGTACTCTCGCTTGAAACAAGTCCTTAGGATTTTCCATTTGTTTTGTAACTCCTCACCTGAAAGAACGGTTTAGTACAAATTACACATTAATAGAACAACTAATTTTTTTCTTTTTTTTAGGTATTTAGCAACGGGCAACAGCTTTGCATCACTGCATTACGAATTTTTACTTGGTGATTCAACAACAAGAAAAATTATTAGAGAAACCTGTGACGTACTTTGGAAATGTTTATTACCACATTACATGCCAGCAATGGATTCCAATTCTTGGCTAAAAGTTTAACAAGATGGGAAACATATTAGAATAAAGAAGCCTAATCAAACGGGATCGGCATTTTATAACTATAAATCATTTTTTTCCACCGTCCTTTTAGCCATAGCAGACTCTATTTATAATTTTATTTATGTTGAAGTTGGAGCTTATGGAGCTTCAAGTGATTCAAACCTTTTCAAGAAATCACTATTTTCACGTAAACTTGTAAATAGTAAGTTATTGTATGTTATTGTAAGTTATACTATATTCATATTAGTTCAATTTAAGAGGTCCAGGTTCCAAGATAACGATCAAAATTGTTTAATAATTTGCACTTTCTGTTAGGACAGAAGTTGATATTTTCGGATAGTAAAATAAAAAACTAACATTATGTTTTTTAACTAGCCGGGCCCGCGGCTCCGCTCGCGTGGACTTAATTCACTACTATCGTCACTGCTTATTCCTTATGTTATCTAACGTAATAAAATATCTCCCATTATTTCCCCTTATCTCTCATTATTTTTCCTTATCTCCTATTATCTCAACATAATTCTCATTATCTAGGCTTATCTCTGCTCATCTCCCATTATTTCTCCTTATCTCTCATTATTTATCCTTAGCTCCCATTATCTCACCTTATCTTCCATTATCTCGCAATATTTCCCCTTATCTCCGATTATTTCTCCTTATCTCCCATTACCTCACCATAACTCCCATTATCTAGACTTATCTCTGCTTATCTCCCATTATTTCTCCTTATCTCCCATTTTTTATACTTATCTCCCGTTATCTCATCTTATCTCCCATTATCAAGGCTTATCTCGACTTATCTCCCATTATCTCACCTTATCTCCCATTATCTAAGCTTATATCGACTTATATTGAACATATGTATAAATTTATAAACGTAAATCGGAAAAGTGGTTTTTGAGTGGTAAGCGCACTAACGAACAGACAGACGCAGAGACGTTACGTTTTATATATATTATAGATTTTTTTTGATAAATGTTAAGGATTAAAAAAAAAAACACGTAAATCCGATAAGTGGTTCTCGAATGATAAGCACACTAAGGGACAGATAGACGGACGTTGCGTTATATATATATATATATATATATATATATATATATATATATATATATATTATATAGATCATTATTAATATTATATAACCTGACCAGAGAACATATGTACGCATGAATTAAAAAAAAAAAACGTAAATCGGATAAGTAGTTCTCGAGTGATAGGCGCACTAACGGACAGACAGGCAGACAGAGATACGTTGGATTTTATATATATTATATTCTTTGCTACATGATATTGTTCTATATTTAATGGTTTAGGCAGTGTATTGCAAGAGAACGCGCTAACGGCAACTTTTTTCCGACTTGATTCACTCTTATCGTCACTGCTTATATCTAACGCAATAAAATATATTCTATAACCTGGCCAGAGAACATATGTATGTTTTTAAAAAAAGCACGTAAATCGGATAAGTGGTTCTCGAGTGATAAGCGCACTAATGGATAGACAGACAGACAGACACAAAGAGAGACGTTGCATTTTATATATATTATAGATAGACAACCTGCCAGAGAACATATGTATGTTTTAAAAAAAAGCGCGTAAGTGAGATAAGTGGTAGACAGACAGAGAGAGACTTTGCATTTTATATATATTATAGATAGAAGATTATAGATAACCTAGCCAGAGAACAAATGTATAAATTTAAAAAAAAAAAAAAAAACAGGTAAATCGGATAAGTGGTTCTCGAGTCATGAGCTCACTAACGGACAGACAGACAGAGAGGCGTTACTTTTTATATATATGTTATATTCTTTGCTACATGATATTGTTCCATATTTAATGCTTTAGGCAGGGTATTGGAAGCGAACGCGCTAGCGGAAAACTTTTCTGCGACTTGATTCACTATTATCGTCACTGCTTACTTCTTATGTTACCTAATGTAATAAAATATAGCCTATAACCTGGCCAGAGAACATATGTATTTTTAAAAAAAAAAAAAGCACGTAAATCGGATAAGTGGTTCTCCAGTGATAAGTGCACTAACGGACAGACAGACAGAGAGACGTTGCATTCTATATATATATTATAGATTTACCGTTTAGAAATTGTAGCCTGTTAAAGTCGAAAGAACTAGCAATTTAATGTCGATATCTCAAAAAAACAATTAAGTTTCGACATATGGCATTAATTTACTTTAGAAATTGTAGCCTATTAAAGTCGAAGGAACTAGCAATTTAATGTCGATATCTCAAAAAGTATCGACATATGGCATGTAGTATAATTAATATTTAGAGTTTTGACTAGAATCTAAATATCTATGTATAACGATACAATCTGCAAACACTACATCTTCTAAAATATTTTAAAAACTAAAAAATCGCCTAATCTGTTTAACACTCTGCTGACGAAACCCATTCACATTCCCTTAACAAAAGATCGGGCATCTGAGTCCCGTTCTGTGGTTTAGTCGATAACACAATTTTTTTTTGGATTAAAAATAATATTCACACAATTTATTAAAACATTGTTATTTATTAATATTTATTTTATTAAAATATTAAATATTTTATGCTTATTTACAAAAATTGTATTTACATTTAGTGCATATACGAATATACGTTCTTACTACATTTCATACACACACATTTTGATTTTCTGTTCTTTTCGCTTAGGCAAATGTGGCTCCTTCTTCTTTTCGCTTCGCCTGAATAGCCAGTTTCTTCCGTTGTTGCTTGTTCTGAGAATTCTTCTTGAGCTATCCCCCTATTTTTTTTCCGAGGGCTATCAAAAACTTCTACTGCCAAACTTGTCACTATGACTAAACGTAAACACTATAAAAGCATTTAGTGCACTTATATCAATTGTTTGAAAATACAATCATTGGCCACCAACGACTTTTTCTTTTTAACGAATAATGTCATAACATTGAGTCGGTTTTGTCCACTCCTGATTCAGTTTCATTGTATGTAGTGATTACGTCTGGCTTATTCCTATTGTGTTGTGTAAAGAGTAACAACTTTGTTCTGTTTTAGGCAATATGAAACAATTATAGCGTCGTTTTGAAATCCAAATAGTAAAGAATGAACTGTACTACCTTTCGTAGCAGTAAATGCTAGTGGGCCTTCAGGTCTGTTTTTTCGAATGGTGCTCACTAATGTCAGGTTTGTTTTTATAAATTCTTCGGCCAATGAAAAACTAGTGAAAAAATTGTCGCAGGGAATATTTCTTTCACTTTTTATAATTCCTTGACTACTCTCTTCCTTTGATTTACTTCTAGGTTTTTCAATTTTTCTTTTCCTTTGTAAACCTGAAATTAAAGAATCATATATCATCCAAAACTTAATGTCATATTTACCAGGTTTTGATGATATCTGTTGGTGAAATGGGCAACGGCCACGGAACGTTATCAACTGTTCATCCACAATCATAGGCCATCCAGGCACATAAACTTTTCTCAAATAAGAATTCCAACATCAAAAACTTCACGGATACGCTGTAGCTTATCAAGAGTTCTCTGTTTTCTTCTTTTTTCTGCGTTGTCAAATCTCACAACGTGTGAAATATTCTTGAACCGATCGCGGCTCATTATATTACTATAAATTGAGCGGCCATCTTGTCGACTAAACTTCGTACTAATATCTTCATTTTTTGGTTTGTAGACCCCCATCAATATAAATTAGTCGATATATTTTTTTAGTTCTCCAACGTTTAATTGTTTCCATCTATTTTTATTTACCAGTTGCGCTTCTTTATTACTTCAGTGGCATATTTTTTTCCGAAAGGGGTTGCCTAAAAAATAATAAAAAGCTATCTGTCACTGATTGATAGCTTCTCTCAGCCAATCGGGTCGGAACTTCCGCATTATTCAGAACATTATGTCCACCTTATTGCCCTCTGGGATCAGCAAGTAGCAAGGAGCACCAGATTTGCTGTTCACTTTTGGATATATACCAGCATTCCTCATTACTGGTAACAACAGAGGTAAAAGGTAAATTACGTACACTAGTGTCCATGATTTCACCCTCACTATTATTCTCCTGGATTGGTTCTGAAGCATCAACAATTTCATCCATCCCCTCTTCAGTGTCACTTTTATTCGAGATCATCTCCCATTCCGCATCACTAGAAAGTTCTTCCCCTAACATTCTCTCTATTTCAGCAATAGTTAGCCGTCTCTCACTTGACATTATGTAAGAACAAACATAGGTAGTCAGCTTTACTTGAACACATACTGATTTATAAACATATATAGTGAATTGTTTGCCACAAGAACGTAGTCTGCCCCACCACCCATCCCTACCCACAATCAAAATTCCACCGATATAGTAAAAGAGCGTGGAATTATGTATTGTCTGCCAACTGGCCCCTCCCCTTGAGACATGCAGTATGGTTTTTATATAGACGGGCCTGAGAGGCTCATCCGTCCGGAACGATAGTTAAGTTTATTATAAGTAGAACCATGCAGTCTGAGGTAAATAAACTTCCACGATTTTGAAGCAGACGTGGTATTATTAAGTGTCAATAAATCTGAAATTTGTATCATTTACACAAAAGTAGTTACAAGAGTTTAACTTCACAAAACGGGCCTCGGAGGCCCAGCCGTCCGCAGAGTGTTAAACTTTTTTTACGAAAAGCCTTTTGTTATTTTTTAGGATATTCCTAATGGATTTCTGAATCTAAAGGACCTTGTCTTTTATACCTACTAGAGTATGCTAAATGGTCTATATGAGTTACCATAATATATTTTGGATTCTGTTATTTTATTACTCGCAATTTACTGTCACAAACAATATCATTAGTTTTAAGCAAATGGCTTTCAAATTATAAATAAATTTATCTTCATCTTCATTTCAGTATGTATTCATTGCTGTTTGTATAACTGTATTTAGTTCTAACGGCCAGTATAATATTATCATTGTTAATATTCACTTGATACTGTGTTATTCCTTAAGCTGCATAATGAATTTCAAAATATTTTTGATAATAAGCATTGCATTGGCGATATGTCCACCAGATTACTGCAAATCGAGGATACTAAAATCAGTATATATGTTATACGTAGTAATTCATATCACTGTTTGTAGTCTAAATGTTATTTATTTAAATTTCGTATTAAAAATGTTTGACAATTTCCACTGGATTTTTGAAATTATGTACATTTTATCCGACATTTGTACATTATGCATCAATATTATGATTGCAATAAAAATTTATTTTAAAGGAAATCAAATCTGTTCTATGATAAAAAGTTTAGACTGGCTTGCAGATCATATATCCATGGAAAAGACACTGAAAAATAGTTCAAAATTCATAATTCTGTTATGGCTTTTATGTGGAGTAACTACATTTATATTCATAAGTTTTGAATTTTTTGTGCTAATACAAAATCCTCTGTTAGCATTAACTAGCACTCTTTTCCTTAGACAAATAACTGTAGTTTTTCTATTTTATTTAACAATTTTAGCTGCTAAAAATCTATTGAAAGCGTTTAATGATAGGTTAAGATTTCCAAGAAATTCAAGTGATATTATTAAACATTACCGTTGGCATATTACAATGTTTAATTTAATTGAGGTAATTAACGACATATTTGGTTCCATCATTGCAGCATTTATATTCTTAGCGATGAATTGGATTATTGCATCTAGTGTACCAATTATACTCCAACAACCTATGCTTTCCAGTACAAATCTCTATGGAGAAATAATAGTGTTCTTTTGCCTCGCAGTAAGTATTAATCTTTATTACAGAAAAAACAATAACCAGCCAAGTGCAAGTTGAACTTGCGCAATTAGTGTTCCGTACATTGATTGCTTTTAAAATAAAAAATTTTGTTGCGGAGGTATAAAATGATTAGTGACTTCACAAAACACACTCCAAATGAGTTTTCAACAAAGTTTGTTTCCAATCTTCACTGAAATTTTTGTTTTTTTTATATACCAGATAAATTATTAAAGGTAATGCACTCGTGATAATTTTCGTTCAATCTACACCCCTTGGAGAATATTCCAGGGTTTCTTCAAAATTTTTTGATAAGTACTTTTCGAGATAAGGAGGGGGAACAGCGAATTTTCGCGATTTGTTAAAAATAATACAAAGAAAAGTGCGTGTAAGTATTAAATTATATATTTTTTTTTACTCGTGTTTTCACAAGCTTTCATTTGACACCACGTTAGATGACCTAGTAAAATTTTTTTTTCACTTCCGATTTCACCCCCCAAAACTAACCCCTTAAGTCAAAATTTAACTCTCAAAACTACATGGTTCTGATGAGGCCATCAATGCCTATATTATTACCAAATTTCAACTTTCTATGTCAAATAGTTTCGGAGAAAATCGGGTGTGACAGACAGACAGACAAACACCGAAGTAATCTTATAAGTGTTCCGAATGGAACACTAAAAGTGAAGGGAAAATGAAGGGAACTAGGCTTGCATTCTATGAGATTATAACACTCAATATTTTTTATGTTTCTTGAATGAAAACAAAAAAAGAAATTGTGCAATGAAAGTTTAGGAAACGCTCATAAATTGCTTTTAGTTTTGAATAAAAAATTATCTTCTCATTCTTCTTCCTTATTTAATACCGTCTTCGCCTACCTTAATTGGGAAGGTTGTCACTCTGCCTTTTTAGGGCCTACCCATGGTTCTCCTTCCGACTTAACGGCCTACCCAGGATCTGACTAGCTAGGTGTATCACGATGATCTGTACTTTCCGTAAAAAAACAAAATTTTGGAAAAAATCGTTTTATTAGTTCCTATATACGATTAAACACTGTTGGCTTATTGCTAATCTGTTGCTATCGTCTAATTATTATATTTTTTTAATTTTCAGGAGAACAGTTCCAGTAGGTTTGGTGCAAATTCTTCGAAAACGGTCTTTTCGAGTTCCTCCTAATTTTTTTTTAACAAACTTTCGATATAACCTGATCAGACATCCTCCAGTGAGTCTTCCGTTGTGCTCCTCAGTCAGGTTTTTCCTCCTCAAAAGGCACTGAAGGAACGATCTAATGTCGCCGTAGTGGCTGGAAATTATATTCAAAATCGAGAGTTCTCTCCTTAGGAAAAAAGGGAAAAAAAGCATCGGTTTCATTTAAAATATCAATGACTACAACAACCTTTAGTTTGTAATTTCTTTCACAAGTTATACCGTAAGTCCAGTTCCACGGTGATATTTTCCAATTCATAAAATCTTATAAAGTTTTCTGTGATTGTTATAGACAATACTACTCATTTTTAGTATATAGATGTTGGAGGTTTGTTAAGGCAAAAGATGGAGTATGTTCTTGGGGGAATCGAATATTTAATGATGATGCAAGAGAATCAAGATATGGTGTAATTAGTGAACGCCTCCAGTAGCCATTACCGATGTCTGATGGCGGATTGCTGTGGTGTATTTGCTTGTGAACAATAATCTCTATGTAATGAAAGACTGATTTTGTCAAATTTCTACTTTATTTAGTTTCACTGAAACTGTATGACGCGTTTCGCTATACTATAGCTTCGTCTGATACAAAATGATATTTGAATATAGTGTTGTTACATTTATACAAATACCCTAAGGTAGATAGGTAATAAAATTAATACTAGATGCTAATGAATATTGCTGGGAAATCCATTCTGAATATTAATTGTATAAATTGAGTAAAGGTGAGTTACCATTGGCCAGACAGGTATCTTTTTGTTCGTTTAAGATGATGTCTAAATTTTTAATTCTATTTATTTCTAAATTTTCTAATAGGTTTAATTTTACGCCTTTGTTTTGTATGTGTAGAATTTTAAATTTATCGTCAAAAAGATGATTTGATTCTGTTAAATGATTACTGTACGCTGAGTCAGTTTTGTTTTTTAAATAGCTTCTTTTATGTTCTGAAATCCGAGTTTCGAATGAGCGACCTGTCTGACCTATGTAACTTTTATGACAAGAACCACAATTCAACTGATACACTCCAGATTTTTTTGATCTATTTTGTTTTCCCTTTGAGTTTTTAATGAATTTTCCTAACGAGTTGTTTGTTCTAAAAGCTATGTTGATATTATATTTGTTTAAGTGGTTTTTAATTTTCTCTGACGTGTTACCAAAATAGGTTAAAACATTATATTTTTTCCCTATGTTTTCTTTCTTGGGGGGGTATACTAAAGAAATAGCTTTATTTTTTAATTTTTTATTTAGAATTGAGTCTATGGTGTCAGGATAATATCCGTTGTTAACTACAATTTGTTTCATTAGATTTGTTGTGAAAATTAATTTTATTGTCGACTTCTAGTTCCATAGTGAATTTAATATTTTTATGTATTGAGTTTATATAGTTAAAAACATTGTCAAGTTGACCCTCACTGAGGGTCTCATAATGGGTAGTCCACTTAGCCCGCTTTTAGCAGAAATATTCATGGATAACCTAGAAAAATAAATACATCGACAAGAATTTAGCAAATCATCTTTGCTTATTTTAATGGTACAGAGCGTCAACTTGGCAATGTTTTTAACTATATAAACTCAATACATAAAAATATTATCATTATGGAACTAGAAGTCGAGAATTAAATTCATTTTCTTGACTTAACGATAACCAGACATTACAACAAACACAAATTCTCTATTTTTCACAAACCCTCACATATAGATACTACAATAAACATAAAATCAGCTCACCCCCTACAACACAAATTGCCAGTTTACCACAGTATGTTGCATAGACTTGTAAGTGTCCCCATATCTGTAGATGATTTTAATAAAGAATTAAATCTAATAAAACAAATTGCAGTTAACAACGGATATTCTTCTGACAACCTAAACTCAATTCTAAACAAAAAATTAAAAAATAAAGCCATTTCTTTAGTATACCCCCCCCCCCCCCAAGAAAGAAAACATAGGGAAAAAATATAATGTTTTAACCTATTTTGGTAACACGTCAGAGAAAATTAAAAACCACTTAAACAAATATAATATCAACATAGCTTTTAGAACAAACAACTCGTTAGGAAAACTCATTAAAAAGGCAAAGGGAAAACAAAATAGATCAAAAAAATCTGGAGTGTATCAGTTGAATTGTGGTTCTTGTCATAAAAGTTACATAGGTCAGACAGGTCGCTCATTCGAAATTCGGATTTCAGAACATAAAAGCGTACAGTAATCATTTAATAAAATCAAATCATCTTTTTGGCGATAAATTTAAAATTCTACACATGCAAAACAATGACGTAAAATTAAACCTATTAGAAAATTTAGAAATGGCTGAATACAAAATCAGAAGAAGATCTACAGAAATATAAAGAGAAAAACGCAGAAACGAGGAGGATGATAAACAAAGAAAAGAACGAGAGATGGGAAAAATCGTGCGAACATGTAGAACAGTATATAGGAGGAACTAGAAGTACAGAGTCATGGAGAATAATTAAAGCATTAAGGACTAACAATAGAGAGAAGACGTATATAGAGTACATCCCAGAAAGCGAGTGGGAAGAATATAATAAGAAGCTGCTAACAGAAGATAGACAAGAATTCCAAGAAGAGAACCCTGAAGAAGAACAGAATAAGGAAATAAAAGAGAAGAAGCTATGAAGAAGTAAAGAAGACAATAAAAACACTCAAAAATAATAAATCTGCAGGGCCTGGGGGTATGGTAAATGAAATGATTAAGTACGGGTCTAATAAATTACATCGAATGCTGAGAAACATGTTCCACAGAGCGATAAATGGAGAAAAAATACCAGAGGAATGGTCAAAAGCTTATATAGTATCCATATTTAAAAAGGGAGACCGCAGAAAATGCACAAACTATAGAGGCTTAAGCATAATATCGAGTATGGGACGTTTGTATGGAAAAATTATTAAAAATATCATGGAGCAAAATATAAAAGGAAAAATTGAAGAAGACCAAGCAGGCTTTATGGCCGGAAAATCATGTATAGACCACATATACACTATAAAACAAACAATGGAAAAAAAACTGGCAAAGAATAGAGAAGTTCATCTAGCCTTCATAGACATAAGAAAGGCCTATGACTCAGTACCAAGACAAAGATTATGGAACGCAATGAAAGAAATAGGCATTGACAAAGAACTAATATACGCAGTAAAAGCTCTCTACGAAAACAACACAGTGAACATAAAAATAGGACATAAAATAGGGAAGATACTCCAAACATCAAAAGGCCTATTACGAGGATGCTCTACATCCCCAACACTATTCAAAATATACCTCGAACAAACATTAAAAAAATGGAAGCAAAAATGTAGTGGAATGGGAGTCCCAATACGAGAAGATTACTTATATACTCTAAGTTTCGCAGACGACCAAGTAATCATAGCGCAAGATGAGGAAGACCTCAGTTATATGGTAAGAAAACTGAAAGAAGAATACACTAAAGCAGGATTAGCAATAAACTTCGATAAAACGAAATATCTAACAACAAAGGAGGGAAACGTGGAGAATCTAGAAGTAGATAACGAAACAATAATCACAGGAACCGATAGATTTAAATATCTAGGAACCATCATTTCAAAAAACGCAACATCAGAAGAAGAGATTAAAGCTAGACTAGGACAAACGCGAACATGCATAAGACAATTAAATTCGATCCTGTGGGACAAGCGCATTACAAAGAGAAACAAAACACGCATATACAAATCAATAATACAAAGCATAATGACATACGGGTCAGAAACATGGACGATCAACAAAAGAAATAAATCTAAAATTAACGCGGTAGAGATGGAGTATTGGAGAAGATGTTGTAGAGTGACACGTATGGAGAGAATAACCAATGAAGAGATAAGAAGCAGGATGAACTCAAAGAGAACGCAATAAATACCATTGAAGAAAAACGATTAAAATGGTATGGACACATAAGACGAAGCGAAGATAATAGGTTGATAAAGAAAATAACGGAGTGGAGCCTATAGGGAGAAGAAAAAGAGGAAGACCCAGACGATCGTGGAGAGACGATGTGGACGAGGCTATGGAGGACAGGGGTCTAACAGATGGAGACTGGGAAGATAGAAACGGGTGGAATCAAAGGCTGAGAGAAGGAAGACAGCGTCAGCTGTAGATAATCCTTGTTATATATATATATATATATATATATATATATATATATATATATATATATATATATATATATAACAAGGATTATCTACAGCTGACGCTGTCTTCCTTCTCTCAGCCTTTGATTCCACCCGTTTCTATCTTCCCAGTCTCCATCTGTTAGACCCCTGTCCTCCATAGCCTCGTCCACATCGTCTCTCCACGATCGTCTGGGTCTTCCTCTTTTTCTTCTCCCTATAGGCTCCACTCCGTTATTTTCTTTATCAACCTATTATCTTCGCTTCGTCTTATGTGTCCATACCATTTTAATCGTTTTTCTTCAATGGTATTTATTGCGTTCTCTTTGAGTTCATCCTGCTTCTTATCTCTTCATTGGTTATTCTCTCCATACGTGTCACTCTACAACATCTTCTCCAATACTCCATCTCTACCGCGTTAATTTTAGATTTATTTCTTTTGTTGATCGTCCATGTTTCTGACCCGTATGTCATTATGCTTTGTATTATTGATTTGTATATGCGTGTTTTGTTTCTCTTTGTAATGCGCTTGTCCCACAGGATCGAATTTAATTGTCTTATGCATGTTCGCGTTTGTCCTAGTCTAGCTTTAATCTCTTCTTCTGATGTTGCGTTTTTTGAAATGATGGTTCCTAGATATTTAAATCTATCGGTTCCTGTGATTATTGTTTCGTTATCTACTTCTAGATTCTCCACGTTTCCCTCCTTTGTTGTTAGATATTTCGTTTTATCGAAGTTTATTGCTAATCCTGCTTTAGTGTATTCTTCTTTCAGTTTTCTTACCATATAACTGAGGTCTTCCTCATCTTGCGCTATGATTACTTGGTCGTCTGCGAAACTTAGAGTATATAAGTAATCTTCTCGTATTGGGACTCCCATTCCACTACATTTTTGCTTCCATTTTTTTAATGTTTGTTCGAGGTATATTTTGAATAGTGTTGGGGATGTAGAGCATCCTCGTAATAGGCCTTTTGATGTTTGGAGTATCTTCCCTATTTTATGTCCTATTTTTATGTTCACTGTGTTGTTTTCGTAGAGAGCTTTTACTGCGTATATTAGTTCTTTGTCAATGCCTATTTCTTTCATTGCGTTCCATAATCTTTGTCTTGGTACTGAGTCATAGGCCTTTCTTATGTCTATGAAGGCTAGATGAACTTCTCTATTCTTTGCCAGTTTTTTTTCCATTGTTTGTTTTATAGTGTATATGTGGTCTATACATGATTTTCCGGCCATAAAGCCTGCTTGGTCTTCTTCAATTTTTCCTTTTATATTTTGCTCCATGATATTTTTAATAATTTTTCCATACAAACATCCCATACTCGATATTATGCTTAAGCCTCTATAGTTTGTGCATTTTTCTGCGGTCTCCCTTTTTAAATATGGATACTATATAAGCTTTTGACCATTCCTCTGGTATTTTTTCTCCATTTATCGCTCTGTGGAACATGTTTCTCAGCATTCGATGTAATTTATTAGACCCGTACTTAATCATTTCATTTACCATACCCCCAGGCCCTGCAGATTTATTATTTTTGAGTGTTTTTATTGTCTTCTTTACTTCTTCATAGCTTCTTCTCTTTTATTTCCTTATTCTGTTCTTCTTCAGGGTTCTCTTCTTGGAATTCTTGTCTATCTTCTGTTAGCAGCTTCTTATTATATTCTTCCCACTCGCTTTCTGGGATGTACTCTATATACGTCTTCTCTCTATTGTTAGTCCTTAATGCTTTAATTATTCTCCATGACTCTGTACTTCTAGTTCCTCCTATATACTGTTCTACATGTTCGCACGATTTTTCCCATCTCTCGTTCTTTTCTTTGTTTATCATCCTCCTCGTTTCTGCGTTTTTCTCTTTATATTTCTGTAGATCTTCTTCTGATTTTGTATTCAGCCATTTCTAAATTTTCTAATAGGTTTAATTTTACGTCATTGTTTTGCATGTGTAGAATTTTAAATTTATCGCCAAAAAGATGATTTGATTTTATTAAATGATTACTGTACGCTTTTATGTTCTGAAATCCGAATTTCGAATGAGCGACCTGTCTGACCTATGTAACTTTTATGACAAGAACCACAATTCAACTGATACACTCCAGATTTTTTTGATCTATTTTGTTTTCCCTTTGCCTTTTTAATGAGTTTTCCTAACGAGTTGTTTGTTCTAAAAGCTATGTTGATATTATATTTGTTTAAGTGGTTTTTAATTTTCTCTGACGTGTTACCAAAATAGGTTAAAACATTATATTTTTTCCCTATGTTTTCTTTCTTGGGGGGGGGGGGTATACTAAAGAAATGGCTTTATTTTTTAATTTTTTGTTTAGAATTGAGTTTAGGTTGTCAGAAGAATATCCGTTGTTAACTGCAATTTGTTTTATTAGATTTAATTCTTTATTAAAATCATCTACAGATATGGGGACACTTACAAGTCTATGCAACATACTGTGGTAAACTGGCAATTTGTGTTGTAGGGGGTGAGCTGATTTTATGTTTATTGTAGTATCTATATGTGAGGGTTTGTGAAAAATAGAGAATTTGTGTTTGTTGTAATGTCTGGTTATCGTTAAGTCAAGAAAATGAATTTAATTCTCGACTTCTAGTTCCATAATGATAATATTTTTATGTATTGAGTTTATATAGTTAAAAACATTGCCAAGTTGACGCTCTGTACCATTAAAATAAGCAAAGATGATTTGCTAAATTCTTGTCGATGTATTTATTTTTCTAGGTTATCCATGAATATTTCTGCTAAAAGCGGGCTAAGTGGACTACCCATTATGAGACCCTCAGTGAGGGTCAACTTGACAATGTTTTTAACTATATAAACTCAATACATAAAAATATTAAATTCACTATGGAACTAGAAGTCGACAATAAAATTAATTTTCACAACAAATCTAATGAAACAAATTGTAGTTAACAACGGATATTATCCTGACACCATAGACTCAATTCTAAAAAAAAAAATTAAAAAATAAAGCTATTTCTTTAGTATACCCCCCCAAGAAAGAAAACATAGGGAAAAAATATAATGTTTTAACCTATTTTGGTAACACGTCAGAGAAAATTAAAAACCACTTAAACAAATATAATATCAACATAGCTTTTAGAACAAACAACTCGTTAGGAAAATTCATTAAAAACTCAAAGGGAAAACAAAATAGATCAAAAAAATCTGGAGTGTATCAGTTGAATTGTGGTTCTTGTCATAAAAGTTACATAGGTCAGACAGGTCGCTCATTCGAAACTCGGATTTCAGAACATAAAAGAAGCTATTTAAAAAACAAAACTGACTCAGCGTACAGTAATCATTTAACAGAATCAAATCATCTTTTTGACGATAAATTTAAAATTCTACACATACAAAACAAAGGCGTAAAATTAAACCTATTAGAAAATTTAGAAATAAATAGAATTAAAAATTTAGACATCATCTTAAACGAACAAAAAGATACCTGTCTGGCCAATGGTAACTCACCTTTACTCAATTTATACAATTAATATTCAGAATGGATTTCCCAGCAATATTCATTAGCATCTAGTATTAATTTTATTACCTATCTACCTTAGGGTATTTGTATAAATGTAACAACACTAATATTCAAATATCATTTTGTATCAGACCAAGCTATAGTATAGCGAAACACGTCATACAGTTTCAGTGAAACTAAATAAAGTGGAAATTTGACAAAATCAGTCTTTCATTACATTCGTTATGAATTTCCATCAAGTAACAGCCACAACAATTCAAAAAAAAAAAAAATCTCTATCTCCGATTACACTGTATCGTATGCTTTTTGAAGTAGTTAGTCAGCGACTCACTTTCAGTTTTCATGGTCTTCTTTTTAGTACCTTAATAATTCTGTTAATGTACTGTGTCACTTTGACCAAGTCCATGTTCTTTGCTTGCAGGACATTAACTACTAGTTTCAATACAGTCTAGTATTTTGCTATTTTAGTTAGGTCAACAATTAACAAATATTTGGTGAGCGTTGAATACGTAATTTCACTAGATTGTGTTAATAATGTTTTTAATTTCCGGTACATTATTTGCGTCGTTGATCGTAAGATTAATTTTGAGGGTTTGAGCAATAGAAAAATAATATTCGAGTGTATTTGTTCCCTTTTTGCCTGCCATTGTAGAATGATTATTAAAGTCAAAACCTTGTAGAGAATTATAGCTAATCCAAAAACTATCAATTGTTTCTGGGATTGATGGGACATATTCTATAAATAATTGTTTCTGGGATTGATGGGACATATTCTACAAATTCTTCTCGGATTTTCCCTCGGGTTTCATTATAAAAACGCAAGCCAATATATAGTTGTTCTTTCCCAAATATGTCGGCTGTTCGGTCAGCCAAGACTGCATAAGTCATGCCTTTCTTAGCATCATTTGTTACATTCGCCCTAATAACTTCGCCACATAAACTTATTAATTCGTTTTGTATTTTTGGTGACATGTAAACGGAATTTCGACGATAGCTCTCTAAGCGATATTTTAATTTCTTGTCGCTAGACTCAATTCGTAAGTACAGCAGATCAAAAATAATTCCTTCAGATTGTTTTTAGTATTGCGTAGGGAATACTTATGGGACCACTTCGGTGTCTGTCCGTCGGTCTCTCTGACACACCCGAAACTATTTCACATAGAAACTTGAAATTTGGTACAAATATAGGAACTGATGGCCCAAACAGAGCCTTGTAGTCTCGAAAGTTAAATTTTGACTTAAGGGGATAGATATGGGGGAAGAAATCGGTAGTGAAAAATAAAATTCTTTACAAAGTCATCGAGTGGGATATCAAATGAAAGCTTGTGAAAATGCGAGTTCGGAAATATATGATATAATATGATGTAATACTTGCACATACTTTTCCTTGAATTATTTAAAAAAAGATGGTCGAAAATCTTTGTCCACCCACCCTATCTCGAAAAGTACTGATCAAAAAATTTTTAAAAAATTTTGGAATATTCTCCATAAAGTGCAGATTGAATTAAAATTATCACGAGTACATTATCTTCGACAATTTATCTGGTATATAAAAAAAAAACAAAAATTTCAAAGTCATCAATTTTCGACAAAAATCGGAAGCCAACTTTGGTGAAAACTCATTTAGGGTATGTTTTGTGAAGTCACAGATCATTTTACTACTTCGTTATAAAAATTTTTATTTTAAAAGCCGTAGAGAATACTAATTGAGCAAGTCCGACTTGAACTTGGCATTTTTTTTTTTTTCTCTAAGAGGCAAATCATGTGTGCCACGGAATACTACACAGGAAATAATCGATGCCATTATTTGCCTGTGATTTTTGATTATATTCTGTTAAAAACTTTGAACTTGAACTTCCACAGGCACAACGGTCGAGACAAGCCTTCGCAGCAGCTGTTACTTTTTTGTGAAAGTTGATGGGGACATGATTTGAACAGTCTTCGTGCATATCCTTGAATCGCGTCAATGACCTAATTATGAACGGTTTTAAAACCCCTTTAATAGTGCTAGTGGTGGGAGGAAACAACATGAAGTGCTTAGAGAGAGCACAATTCATTTAAAATAAAAAATCTCTTTATTATTTGAAAAATTAATAAATAGATACTTAGGCTTACAGAGTTCTTTTAAGTTTTACAAATACGATTCGTTGAAAACATTTGTAAGAAAAACCTTTCGGTTGGCTGATGTTGGGCCACATGGTGAGCCCTCATATCTTTTGTCTAGTTAGTTTCATCATTTTCAGTTAATACTTTACCTGATGCTATGTTTGTTATTTTTTAAAACGTTGTTTGTTCTTTTTTTTTTGTGTTTGCTTAGTTATTCTTTGTTTTCCTTGAGAAAAAAATGGCTAAAAAACGGTTTTTTATCAGGTACAATGACCATATGCATTACTATTTATTACTTATTTTAAGTATCTCTCTCACTCTCTCTATTTCACTTATCTGTACGTTCATTCTTTCTTTCCACTCTTCCTTCTATTTATTTTATAATATTTACCTGTTTTGATATTTACAATTTTACAATTTCTTATACATATTATACATTTGTATATTCATATATACATAAAAACTGTATTTACATTTTTTGCCTATATTTACTTGCCTACGTTATAACTAATTTAAACTGATTACGGAACTCTTATAGGATCACTTCGGTGTCCGTCTGTCCATCTGTCACACCCATTTTTCTCTAAAACTATTTGACATAGAAATTTGAAATTTGGTACTAATACATTAGAGTCGTGTAGGTTTGAAAGCTAAATTTTGATATAAGGGGTTAGTTTTAGGGGGTAAAATGGAAAGTGAATTTTTTTTTACTAGGCCATCGAGTGGGATGTCAAATGAAAGCTTGTAAAAAGACGAGTTCAAAAATATACATAATGTAATACTTACACACACTTTTCTTTGTATTATTTTTAAAAAAATTGCGAAAAATCGCTGTTCCCCCCTTATCTCGAAAAGTACTGATCAAAAAATTTTGAAAAAATTCTAGAATATTCTCCACAGGGTGTAGATTGAACGAAAAAACGAATTTTTACCTTTAATAACACAGCCCCACAAAAAAAAAGTGGGGTATACTTTTGATGCGATATATCAGATCCGTAGTATTTTTGCCCGCTGATCACGAATCTGACGTCAGAATATCGCTATCACATCTCAATTTTTTTCTAACCTCAAAAAATAGGTAAAAATTAGTAAAAATTAAGAAAAATATACTCCTAAAAAATTGATTCAAGCTTTTTCATGAATCCAAAGATGTATTAATATGTATTCGGACACGCTAAGCTAATATTCATCGGTTGGATTAAGCCGTACAGTTCTGTTTTCTTTCTAACCTCAATAAATCAGACAGATATAGTGCTTCTCGAATGCAAAAACGAATTCAAATTAAAATTCAACCGATTCTTACCAAATTTGGTACACGGGGGTTTTTTTTGGGTTGCTGATCATGAATCTGAGGTCGGATTTGCAAAATTCAAAATGGCGGATCCATGATGGCGGACAAAATTTTTGAAAACCAACCGATTCCTACCAAATTTGGTATACAGTTGGGGAATCCTCAAACCTGATACTCTTAAAAACCCTAAACCCTGAAACCTTAGACTCCCACACCCTGTAACCTCAAAAAATAGACCTCAATAACCCTGTAACTTTAAAAATGAGATCCAATAAACTCAAAACCAGGACTTTTAAACCATATAGTCTCAACTAGTAGACCCTTAAGCCCTAGAATTGCGAAGGTTAGACCCGCGCCTAACTTTCCTTTTTTTGGCTGTATCTTGTTCTTTTTTCCGCGAATGACCTATTCAAAGGCTTTCTACCCAAACGCTTTTGAGGACTTGTTTCTCTTTTTAGCGACCAGCAATATTTCGCTAGCATATGGTCATCCCATCGTCCTTGATACCGATTTTCTATGATTTTCAGATCGTGGTGAAAACGTTCCCCTTGCTCCTCACTGTAGTCACCAAGATTATCTGGGAAATCATCGATGTGGGAGTCCAGGAAATGTAATTTTAGATTCATTAAGCAACCTAATGTTTGAAAATTTTTTACCATTTTCTCGACTATTTCTTTGTACTTAGGACTTTTATTATTTCCCAAAAAGTTTGTTGCGACTTCTTTAAAACTAAGCCAAGCAGCTTTTTCAACTTTATTCATTTTAGTAACAAATAATGAATCTTGAAACAATTTTCTTATTTGTGGCCCGTCAAATACGCCTGCCTTAATTTTAGCTTCAGAAAATTTCGGAAATTTTTTATGCAAATATTTGAAACATGGGCCGTTTGTATCTAATGCTCTCGTGAATTGCTTCATAAGTCCAAGCTTAATGTGAAGCGGGGGAATAAGAACTTTTCCTGGATCTACCAATGGTGGGAACAATACATTATTTTCACCAGGAGTGAACGATTCTCTTGTTGGCCAAATTTTTTTCTTATAATGACGTTCCCTGTCTCTGCTATTCCACAGACATTTATAACAGGGATAAAGTGTAAACCCTGACTGTTGGCCAAGCAATATTGTTACAATTTTCAGATTTCCACAAATTTTCCAGTTATGATCAGCATATTTTATTTTTATCAAAAGCTGCTTCATTTTTTCATATTGCTCTTCCATAACTGTGGAATGAGCAATCGGAATGGGAGTGTGAACGTTGGTATTATGCGGCAAAAGTGCCTTAATGCTCCGTTTAGAAGAATCAATGAACAGTCTCCATTCTTCAGGATCGTATGAGTTATTTTAAAATTCATCCATTAGACCTTTTACATTCGTACAATATGAAAGTGACAATTCCTCGTCCATTGTGAAATATTTTCGAAATTCTTCATCTCTGTTTCTATAATAAGAAATCGTAGCTTCTGGCTTAAGTAAATGTCTTTTCTTTAAAAAGGAAGCAAGATGCTCTGAACCATCTTTGGATAAGCCTAAACCTATAACTAGATCACTAAGTTCTGACTGTGATACTAGTATATGATAGGTTGTCACTAGATCATTCATTAGTAACAGTGTTTGAATCTTTTTCGACAGTCTCAATGTTTTCGGCATGAACTGATAAGGTGAAATCATTTGTTTCCATAACATCAGCATCAAGTGGTTCAGGAGACGGAATTAGTTTAGTTGGTCTTGTTACTGTCGAAACATCGTTATAAGTAATAGTGCTTTTCTTTTTTCGGTTATGCCTAGATACAACATTCATACAAAAGTAGCAATCATTTTCACTGTATGGTCTATTCCATATTGCTGGTCTGGAATATTTAATCGCCTTCTTATTGATGTACAACATAATTTTGCAAGAACTGCAAATGATGTGGGGAACCCAATCTGTATCCTGGTGCTGTATTTCAATGTTAAAACAATCCTTATATAAGGTTTTAATCTTATCCGTTATCGGTGACCCCATTTTACTCAATACGTGTTGACAGCAAATATAACAAAATGAATCACTGTTTTTATCGCACTTATGAAAAGTCCTTGTACCGTGAGACCGTTTTCTTGTAGCATTATACTCTACATGAGCCAAGTCACCCACACATGAAGAGCTACGGTCGCTGGATGACGACGGCTGCGGGCCCGCTTTCCCACCCTGACCAACCGCCGATACTGGGTTTCCGAGTCCCCGAATCGTAATTCTCTTTCTTCTACCTGCCATGACGGCATCTAAGCCGTTATCCAGGGACTCTGCCGGCTAGTGGAGTAAAAACCGTTGCCCACCGTCACCACGTGGAGGTGCCCTGGATACAGGTAGAAGAATAAAAATCGACCGATGAATTTTCTCGGTGTTCAAAATGGCGCGAAAACATCTGCCATCTTGAATTGTGCAAATCCAACCTCAGATTCGTGAGCAGCGACCCAAAAAATCCCCGTGTACCAAATTTGGTAAGGATCGGTTGAATTTTAATTTGAATTCGTTTTTGCATTCGAGAAGCACTATATCTGTCTGATTTATTGAGGTTAGAAAGAAAACAGAACTGTATGGCTCAATCCAACCGATGAATATTAGCTTAGCGTGTCCGAATACATATTAATACATCTTTGGATTCATGAAAAAGCTTGAATCAATTTTTTAGGAGTATATTTTTCTTAATTTTTACTAATTTTTTACCTATTTTTTTGATGTTAGAAAAAAAAAATTGAGATGTGATGGCGATATTCTGACGTCAGTTTCGTGATCAGCGGGCAAAAATACTACGGATCTGATATATGGCATCAAAAGTATACCCCACTTTTTTTTTGTGGGGCTGTGTAATTTATCTGGTATATAAAAAAAGAAACAAAAATTTCAAAGTCATTAGTTTTCAAAAACGATCGGAAACAAACTTTGTTGAAAACTCATTTGGAATGTGTTTTGTGAAATCACTGATCATTTTATACCTCCGTAACAATTTTTATTTTAAAAACAATTAACGTACGGAATACTACTTGCGCAAGTTCAACTTGCACTTGACCGATTATTATAAATTAACGTTTATTTTTTTATTTTAAACACTGTCCCTAGTTAGAATATTTTTTAGCTTTAAGACTAGACTTGGAACTATTTACATTTATATTTATTATGATGAATTGTTTAATCAGTTACCGTTTTTTGAGTTTCACTTTAAGGTTGCCAGTATTAAATTAAAAAAAATATATATTTTAATAAATAATGTGAAACTGTATAAACATTCAAATTATGCAATAAAACTATTATTTCAGACATCTTCAAATGTTCTGAATCTACATTTATCATAAAAACTTAAAAATATTAGATTTTAGTGTTCATGTTTAACAAAAAATACGCATACACCACCTTTAACTAAGCTATGTAGCAAAAGCCAGTCTAAAATAAATGACGTGTAGGCTGAAAAGTTTTTAGTCTGACACATAGATGTCGCCGTTTTCAAAAAAATCCATATGATATTTAGGAAGTACCAACCTTCGAACGATGCGTGTCAAAATTTCATGACATTTCGACGATTAGTTTACAAGTTACAGTAGTTTTAGTGACGCTACTTTGATATTTTTCAAAACAGTGGAAAAAATCGAATTTCGTGTGTTGATTAAACATTGTTTTTTGATGGGAAAAAATACCGTTCAAGCAAAGCAATGGCTTGTGTAAGTGTTACAAGAACTCTACCCCTGAAAAATCATTCATAATTTATTGGTATGCTAAATTTAAACGCGGTCGTACAGACACAAATGATACTGAACGCTCTGGACGCCCAAATGAGGTGGCTATACCATAAAATTGTTTTGGATGACCGTAAAGTGAAATTGCGTGAGATAGCTGACACCCTAATGATATCAAAAGAATGTCAAGCTCTGTTCGGAATGGGTACCGCGTTTGCTCACAGTGGACCAAAAACAAGAAGGTGTTGATAATTCTGAGCACTGTTTGAACCTACTTAAGCACAATAAAAAGGATTTTTTCATGCGATATGAAACATGGATCCACAACTACACACCGGAATCAAATCGGCCGTCAACTGAGTGGACAGCAGCCGGTGAAAGCGGCCCGAAACCACCAAAAACACACTGCTGGGAAGATTTTGGCCTCCGTATTTTAGGATGCACATGGAATAATTTTCATCAACTATGCTGAAAAACCATCAATAGTGAATATTACAAAAAGTTATTGGTGCGTTTGAAGGCAGAAATCGCGAAGAAACGGCCCCAAATGAACAAGAAAAAAGTGCTGTTTCATAAAGACCATGCACCGTGCCACAAGTCAATGGTTACGATGGGAAAATTGCATGAATTGAAGTTCGAATTGCTTCCTTATCCACCGTATTCTCCAGATTTGGCACCAAACGACTATTATTTATTCGCAGGCCTCAAAAAAATGCTCGCGGGATAGAGATTTAGCTCCAATGAAGAATTTATCGCCTTAACTGAGGCCTATTTTGAAAGCAAAGACAAATCCTCCTACGAGAAAGGTATAGAAATGTTAGAAAAGCTTTGGACTAATTGTATCTCTCTTGAAGGAGACTCTATGGATGAATAAAGTCGAATTTTGCAAAAAAAAAAGTGTTTTAAGTAGCTAGACCAAAAACCTTTTTTACCTATGTGTTCTGTGCAACAGCTAAATTAAAAATTAATTAATTTTTATTAATATTAAACAGAACTATTATTTCATTACATTTATTTACTTAAAAAAGCATTTTACCAACCACACAGCATCCTTGTAAGTGTTAATGGCGAGTTTTTTGTTGAAACTGAACATAAAACTTTATTTTTTGATGTCAAGTCACGATTAAGAACTTCAAAAAACACTGGAAATAATAGTTTTGTTCAATATTAATAAATGCTGAAAAGTTTTTGGTTTAGCTATTTAAACTGAGCAGTTGCACAGATTTATTTTAAACAGCATTTTGCTACGTGGCTTAGTTAAAGTGGTGTATGCGTGTTTTTTTTTGTTCAACATGAGCACTAAAAGCTAATATTTTTAAGTTTTTATGATAAATGTAGATTCAGAACATTTAAAGATGTCCGAAATAATAGTTTTTTTACGTTATTCATTAATTTTTTTTTCAATTTAACAGTGGTCTGGCAACTTTAAGGGTGTTTTCTGGAAAACCTCACGATGGATGTCTTTTTTTTATGATTTTTCTGGATTCAGCATAAAAAAATACTTAAGAAAACACGTATCTCACTTAAAAGAGAGAGATTTTTTTTTGTATACCTGTGTAATTATACTTTATTGATCTGGATCTTCAAAATAAATCGGCAATTTTAAATACAGAGGTTTATGCTTCGGGTTGTGAACCTTAAGCGTCAGCTCAGAGTATTGTGATAATAAAGCATATAAATTTTGTATGGCAACAACGGCTTTTGGAGTAGTTAACATGCAAGTGGAATTTAAGTCTTGTATCAATAATAAAACCTAGGTATTATAGACGATTTCTGAAGGGTACCTGGATATTATTAATTTTAATGGGCTAATATATATTAATATTTGTGAACTTTTTTGTGCTTGCTTTCATTAAGGTAAAACTTCCACTGTTTCAGTCATTAAGTTATCATTTGCAAAGGGTTACATATATGTGCTCTGGCTACATTTGCGTAGAATAAATGCGCATATATATATATATATATATATATATATATATATATATATATATATATATATATATATATATATATATATACATATATTTTATGGGTCTAGCACACGTGCTACAGGGAAGTCCCTAAAGCGCTACAGGAGCGACACGTGTGCGGAGAAAGCGATTCACGTTGTTCTTGAATTGCTGAAGATTGTACTCGGTGGGAAACACAGTCCTGGGCAAATTATTCCAAAGGGATGATGTTCTCCATATAAAAGACTGCTTGAAAAGCGTTGTACGAGGAGTAACAAGCTGAACCTCATACGGATGTGAAGAATTAGAGCGACGTGTACTTCTAACATGCACCGCCCTGGGAAGAATTAAGCGGGCCACATCCTTCGAACACTTTCCATGAAAGTACTTGCAGAATAGGCTCAAGTCGCCAACCGTTCTTCGATGTTCCAGCGAATCAAGGCCGACGGTCAGTTCGGGTCTCCAATCAGACTGATCTCTGAATAGAATCCAACAAATGCAGTGAATGTTTGGGAGCGGAGCTCCAAACATGAGAGCGGAATTCCATAGTTGGTCGAATTTGAGCTTTGTAAAGAATTAACAGTTGTTGTGGAGTGTAAAGCTTTCTGGTTCGAAATAATATTCCCAACTTCTGAGAAGCTCTCCTTGCTATGCCTGCAACATGTTCATGCCAGGACATATTTGCTCCCAAATTAACGCCCAACAAATTGAGTGACGATGTTAGAGGAATGGAGTTCCCCGACATAACTTTGTCGGGTTCAGCAACGTTAACTTTTTTAGAAAAAAACTGCCGCCTGGGTTTTTGTAGCGTTAAATTCCACTTGGTTACTGTCAACCCAAGATAGAATTTCTTCCAAGTCTTTGTTAAGTTAAATGACTTCCTGCTGTCTGCCGATATTCGTCTGAGTAGCCGATGCCCGAGCATTCAAAGTGAATGAAGAGATAAGTGTACTGTCATCTGCAAAGCTGTAGATTGGACTCTCGGTCTTTTCCAGCAGATCGTTAATGTAAATGAGAAAAGAGAGTAGGGAATAGTATGGAGCCTTGGGGTACACCGGCGTTGATAGTGAAGGTGTTAGAAAGGAATCCGTCGACTGCCACTCGTAAAGAACGCTGTCTGAGGAAACATGAGAGCCACAAACAGAACTTTACCGACATACCATAAGAACGTAACTTAGCCAACAGCCCATCGTGCCAAACACGGTCGAATGCCTTGGATATGTCAAGAGCAACTGCTCGAGATTCTCCAAAGTGTTCAATTGCATTGTTCCAAACATGTGTTACATAAGTCAGAAGATCTCCTGTCGATCTATTTTTACGAAAAGCCATATTGGTGATCGCTAATAATGTTGGATCCTTCAAGATATTTTAGAAGATGCTGATTGATAGACTTTTCCATGACTTTCGACATTATTGAAAGCAGTGCGATTGGTCGGTAGTTATTTGGCAAGGTGTTCTTGCCTTTTTTAGGTATTGGCTGAACTGTAGCACATTTCCAGCAGGAAGGAAATATTCCCTTTCTGTAGGATAGGTTGAAAAGTCTACAGAAAATTGGTGTTAGTTCCCTCGCACAGATTTTAAGAACTATGGCAAGTATTCCGTCAGCGCCAGAAGCCTTTTTGGTGTCTAGCTTCATCAGAGTACGCTTTATGATACGCTGTCTAAAGACAACATCGGGCATCCTTGACTGCACTATGGGAATAGTAGGTGCTGTTTTTCCTTAGAAAATCGACAGTAGAATGTGAAGCAAAGAGTTCAGCCAACAAGTTCGCTTTCTCAACAGGTGTCGTTGTAATAGAATTATCTGGCCGTGTGAGTAGTGGTATGGTGGATTTGGTGAAATTTTGACTAACTGCCTTAGCGACCGACCAAAAGGACCTTGAATTGCTGGGACAGGCGAGAAGTTTGTTTCTAATCCGTTGATTGTGTACCTCCTTGGTTTCGTCGATAATTTCTTTGCATCTGTTCCTGGCACGAACAAATGTGTTACGATTTATGGTGTTAGGATTTTCGCGCCATTGTCGGTATGCAAGATGTTTAGAAGCAACAGCTTCTTTGCATTTTCGGTCAAACCAAGGCTTGCCGTTGGAAGGGCATTTCTTCGAAAAAGGGATGTAAGCCTCTATACCGGCCAAAATAACATCGGAAACCTCCCTGGCGCAGTCAGATGGGTCGTCGGATCGAAAACAAACCTTTAACAAGGGAAAGTTCGAAAATATTCCATGAGATCTTCCCATTTAGCAGACTTGTAGTGCCAAATCTTGCGCGGTTTAGGCGCCTCTCTGTCATTGATTGGTAGAATACTCGATGTCGAAAGTAGTTTATGGTCGGAAGAACCTAACGGCGGATTTACGCTGACTGTGTAAATCTCCGGATTGGTGGTTAAAAAGAGATCAAGAAGACTGGCAAACTCTCCGTCTCGATCAGGGAACCGTGTTGGTTCGTCAATAAGCCACAACTATTAGCGTATCATCAGCAAAATGTGCCAATTTTATAGCCAGATAGGTTAAAAAATCGGTTATTTACAAATTGTATAACTCAGAAGCTAGTATTGAGCCCTGAGGAACCCCAAATTTAGTATTTCTTCGTGTAGACAATGTTTTTTTCTCACTCTTACTCTGAACTCCCTTTTAATCACGCATGAATGCAGTAATGTCACCACGTATGGTGGTAGATCGTGCAATGTTAGCAGCTTATATGGTAGGCCATTTAGCCACACCTTATCAAATTATTTTCGAAATATCAAGGGCTAACGCAACAGTGCTCTGCTGTTGCTGCTATTTATTTTATTGAGTACCTCTTGTAAGACCTTAGTTATTAGCAGACCAGTACTCCGTCCGCCCCTGAATCCGAATTGTTCTCTCTGATACTTATTGTCAATGCTAAAGATTGTGTTGAATTTACTCGACATCCCTCCACTACCTTGGCTAGCGTGCTAAGCAATGTTATCAGTCTGTAGAAATCCACTCTCCTCTCATTTTTACCCAGTTTTAGGAGGGGATCACCACAGACCTCTTCAGCTTCTCAGAGAAATGCTGTAGCAACACCACTGCATTACTTATGTACGTTAGACTCAAAAAGGACTTTCTGGGCATATTTTTAGAAGCAAGGCGAGAATCTCTTCCATTCCTGTGGCTTTATTGTTCCGTAATTTCATGATTATATTTTTTAGGTCCTCAGGGCTGGTATACCGCTTTTTCCACATTAGTACAGGAATAAGATATTTCCTGTGGACCGTTTTCCCATCTTCGTCATATTTTCTTTGCTAGGTACAGAATTCGGTTTACCAGCATATACATCTCCCAAGGAGTTTGTCAATAAATTGGCTTTCCCCTTATCAATCTGTAAAGTAGGGATTTTATTATTTTTATTTTTCAACCTTTTGGTTAGACGCCAAAGGGAATTGTCTTGTGTTGAAAACTCCTTCAGGACGTCCTTCCATACTCTGTTTTTTATATTGAGTTATTCTTTCCCTGATAGTTTACTGTATCTCTTGAAGTCTGTACCTGTCGTTTCGGTCTTTATTCTTTTGCCACTTTCTCTTTATCCGGTTTTTAAATTTTATTACATTTATTATTTCCGTAGGGATTCTATCTTCTTTAAACTTAATATTCACCTTCTTTGCGACCCTGTCTCGGGCGTACTGGAAATTCTTAGTTTAGTTTGTCAATGATGAACAGCACGGTGGACACTTTCAACAAAATATGATTTATTTTATGTGAAAATTGAAACATCAATTTTTTGTTTTAAAAAATATGTCCTATTTTATACTGGAATAAAATATTGGAATTTTCAATCCCGGTTGATACTCAGTTAGAAAAGGATCTATAAGCACAATTAAAGATTGCATCAAGCTTACAAACTCGTCTCTCATCGAAAAAAGTCGCATTTATCTCTCTCTCTCTCTCTCTCTCTTGGAGATAAAGGCTGTAGAATAATTTTTGTACCTCTTCAACGTAATATTTTTTTATAACACTTTTACTGAACAACTTATATTTGAAAAGAAGAAGGAGTGTAATGATTTAATGGATTAGCTATTATCTCTTATTATCGTTTATATTTTCCAAAACAAGTTTTGGTATGCATTTGATACCGTTAATGTCGCTTGAAATATAAAATCCACGCAATGTAGTTTATTCGTCACAATATCACTGTTCACTAAATCACTCACCAGTTTAACAATGGTCTCTGTACTTCAAGAGTTTATAGTTGTAACGCAAATTCTGTTTATTTACTGGTAAGCTACTCTAGAAAAATCTGAAAGTCACCAGTAATTGATCTGTAGTGTGACCGTACTTAGCTTCGAGAACATTTTGATCTAGTATCGTGTCGAGTGCATTGAGTAGACATTGTCTAATAACTGATAGAATTGTTAGTTTATGAGCACTATCTGTTGGTAAAATTAGATTTGTCTAGTGCTACAATCCAGAACAAGACAAAAAGTTAACTAAAAACACACCCAGCAGACTCGTTCACTCGTAATAAAATTTAAAAATTTATTGTCTTCATCCTTCGCTTCGTTTAAGATAGTGTTTTTTTACGAGAAACCGTAATTCTTTATTGGTTTCGACCGATTTATTATTTTCTAGCTTCAAGGAGGGGAATAGTTGTCGCCCCTGTCCCTCGCTAGATACGCTTATGTTCCTTCTGGTGACTATCGTCTCCTATGATTCTAACGATCTTTCTTCCGTCATTCTTCCTATATGTTCGATCAACTCTATCTTTCTCTTCAAGTTTTAGTCATTCGTATGATATATTTGGCATGTTTATCTGATGTTTTTTTCTCTACCCAATACAGTCGCTCCCGCTATTTTGTGCACTCTTTTTATTTCTGGGGTTTTGATTATTTTCTTTTTGATGTCTCAGATCGGTTTTCGTTTTATACGCTGGTATACGTCTAATCGTGGTCTTGTAGATTTAATTCGTATGAGTTTATTTCGTCATATTGCATCAATTAAGAGAGATGGTGAGATGATGAGATATTTAAAATTTATTTCTTGTATATTTTTTTTGCCAACAACAACCGTACATCTTAACAGTATTTTAGATGTTGTCATGTACTTTACTTTTGATGCCGGTACTGTCAATCATTTTTTTTCTATTTTATTAAATTGATAATTGAGCATATGAAGAACATCTTCTAGTTCATACGGTTTTCATCAGCGTTGATGATCTCCTAACATCTTCGGGGCATACTTTCGACAAGATTTTCTGCGTATTCTTAGGACAAAGATTTTCAAATTGCGTTATCAGGCTATATTTAAATTATATTTCTTTAAAAAAAAAACATTTGTGGGTTGTTGCAACCAGTAAACATACGAGGGTGCTTTTTAGCCAAAAAAATAATATCGTTTAAAAAATTCTTGGTTGTCAAATTAGTGTTGCTGTTCTAAGTACTTTGATAAAATTCTGTACGAGTTCATTATGTTTTGCGGTTTTTACTATTTTTTTTCTGATAAAAAATGAGTCAAAGTAATTTGGAATGTCGCTTACTGAAGTTTCTCACTAAAGAGCGGGATATATCTAGCAAAGTTTATTCACGAGGGAAAATCTAGGTATACGGCAATGAGGATCAATCTTATTTTCAAGTAAAATATTGGTCTATATAGTGCCGATGGAACCGAGACAGAACAGGAAGAACGGGTTAGATCGACAAATGCCGATTCCAGTGCGTACTAAATAAGCTGGATATCCCTAAATTACAGTTTTCAAGTTCGACGTATCTTCGAACTTATTACACCAGAGCACAAACTCACCTGGAAAGAAATTTCTCAAGAACATTTGGTTGCTTTAAAGAAAGCTGAGAGATATTTTTGGCGAATTCTCATCGACGACGACACTCGCGCGTTTTATTGGAATCCTCTTACGAAACAGGGGTCCATATAATGGGTTCATAAGGGCTCTCTACCTCCAAACAAGGCAAAAACTCTTCTTCTGAAAACTTGAGAGCGGCAGGGACTGTAAAGGAATTTTGCTTATTGGATATATAGAAAAAGGGTCTATAATTAATGGAAGAGTTTACGGAAGGTGGATTCATAACCTTAAGTTGGCCATTATAGAAGAACGTCCTAATTTATGGAGAACCAAAATCTTTTACGATAACTATAAGGTACAAATGAAAGCTGAGGATTTACCGAGGTAAAACATCCACCCTGTAGACCTGAATTAGCGAATCGTGCCTTCTTTTTGTATAAACAGCTAAAAAAAGACCTCAGGAGATGAAAATTTTTTTGAGATGATGAGTTGAAAGCCGCTCTAGCGTCGTATTTTGAGGCACAAAATAAAGAATTTTTTTAGATCGGGTGAAGCAATTGGACAAACGCTGAACTAAGTGTATTAATGTGAATGGTTGTTGTTTAGAAACATTTCTTTTTTAATCTAAAAATTTTCCTCCATAGGTAGGTAAATAACTTAAAAAATACTTTTTATGAGCCTAGCATACGTGCTGCAGAGAAATCTCTAAAGTGCTATCGGAATGATGCATGTGCAGAAAAAGCTAACACGTTGGTCTTGAGTCGCAGTAAATCGTACTTGGTGGGTAACATAGTCCTGGAAAATCATTTCAAAGCAATGAGGTTCTCCCCCAAAAGGGTTGTACAACGAGTGACAAGCTGAACCTCATACGGATGTGATCTATTAGTGCGACGTGTATTCCTAGCAAGCATCGCTGTGAGAGGAATTAAGTGGGCTACATCGATTAAACATTTTTCATGAAAACACTTGAAGAATAGACTGAAATTGCTAACCGTTCTTCGATGTTCTAAAGAATCAACGGTGCTAGTGGGTCTTTAATCAGACGAACAACTCTCTTTCAAATAAAATCCAGCAGAGACAGTGTATGTTTGGGAGCAGAACCCCAAACATGGAAGCAGTATTCAATCATTGGTGGGATCTGAGCTTTGTCTTCTTCTTCTTCTTATAGTGCCACCTCCATTATTGAGGCTGTAATCACGGCGAATTCCTCCCTATCCTGGGCAATTCTTAATAAAGTGTGGGTATCCAGACCCGTCCAATCTCGAATATTCTTCAGCCAGGAATATTTTCGACGCCACACACCTCTTTTCCCTTCAATTTTCCCTTCAATCAACAACCGGGGCAGTGAGTAACGTGGACCCCTATAAATATGTCCCAAGTAACGAGTTTTTTGTCTTTTAATAAATGACAATAGTTCTCTCTCTCTCTACCCATTCGACGAAGTACATCTTCATTAGTAAGACGCTCTGTCCAAGAGATCTTCAATATTCTGCGCATGACCCATAATTCGAAAGACTCCAAACGATTCATTAATCGTCCTTCCAAGATCCAGGCCTCAACTCCATATAAAAGCACTGGATATATATATAGATCTTTACAAAACGATAACGAGTATCCAATGAAAAGGTTGAGTCTGTGAGGAGGTATCTCATTTTGAGAAAAGCCGCTATAGCCATTTCAATGCGAACTCGTACCTCAACTTCAGGATTCAAATCATTAGTTACCCAACACCCTAGGTATTTTGTTTACTTGTTCTATCAATTGATCGTAAACACGAATATCTATTTGCAACCGGGTGTTCTTGAAAAGACCATTACTTTCGTTTTATTAACGTTTACTTTCATGCCTAAAATATCGCCTTCCCTAGATATATTGTTCATAAGACACTGAAGTCCATCCTCTATATCTGCTATAATAACGGTATCATCAGCGTACCTTAGGTTGTTAATGATTTTGCCATTAACTTTGATACCATCTGTGGCATTCTCTAAGGCCTTTCTTGAATATCTGCTCAGAGTATAGATTAAACAGGAGCGGGGAAAGAACACATCCTGACGAATACCTCTCCTTATTCCTATTTCCTCAGTCTCTCTGCTATTTACTCGTATTGTCGCCACCTGATCCCAATATAGATGAGTAATGAATCTGATATCATTTTCGTCAAGGCCCATATTTTGAAGCATTTGTATTAATTGTGGATGCTTGACTCAGTCAAATGCTTGACTCGATAAAATACAAGTAAACGTCCTTTCTTTGATCTCTACATTTCTGTAAAAATACACTCAGCCCGAAAAGTGCTTCTCGAGTTCCAAATCCTTGTCTAAATCCAAATTGCTCTTCGCTAAGATCTTGTTCGCATTTATTGCGTATTCTATGGTGAATGATCTTAAGTATTACTTTCAAAGCGTGGCTCATTAGGCTTATAAGACGGTACTGTTCACATCTGTTCGCATTTGGCTTTTTAGGTAATGGTATGAACATAGACTTATGCCAATTCCTTGGTAGAGTTCCTGTACTGTAGATGGAATTTATGCAGCTGCACAAGAGATTCATTTAAAAGTTGAAACATCTCCGCATAAAGATTGCCAGGCCCAGGAGCCTTTCCAGTTTTTGCATGTTTTATTGCATCCCTAACTTCTGCTGGGAGTATATTTAAAGAAATTCCATCCGTAATGAGTTCTGGTAATTCTCTGTCGTCATCAAACGTATTTTTAATGTATCGAGCCCATTCTTCTTCTAACTCTTTCTGTTCGATTATATCTGATTATTACCGTTTATTAAATATGTTGGTGTTTGTGTACTGTTTTGACCGGTAACTTCTTTAACTTTTTTATACATACTGAAATAGTCATGTTTAGCTGTAATTCCTCCATTTCCTCACATTGTTCTTCCATCCACTTTTCTTTAGCCTTTCTTATAAGCTTTGTAACAAATTAAAAATTATTGTGTAGTGTAAAGCTTTATAGCCAGAAATAATATCCCAGCTTTTAAGAAGTTATCGTTACTATCCATCCAACATGTTCATGCCAAGATATAATTGTTCCCAAGTTAAGGTTTAGCAAATTGAGTGACGATTGGGTTCAGTAACAATAAGTTTTTTAAAAAGTTGCCACTTGGATTTTTATATTGTATTTGTATGTATAATTCTACTTATTTGGGGTAGACATAAGCGTGTTGTCATCTCTAAAATTGTAGATAAGCTTTCTGGTTCTTTCTAGCAGAACGTTAATGTAAGTGAAAGAGAGTAGGAGATAGTATGGACCCTTGGGGCACACCAGCGTGGATAGTGTAGAAATTAGAAAGAAACTCGCTTGTCCCAACAATTCCAGGTCCTTTTGGTCAGTCGCTAAGGCAGATATTCAAAATTTCACCAAATCCACCATACCACCACTCACACGGCCAGATAATTCTATTGCAACGATACCTACTGAGAAAGCGAACTTGTTGGCTGAACGAAGGACACCACCTACTATTCCCATAGTGCAGTCAAGGATGCCCGATATTGTCTTCAGACAGCGTATCATAAAACGTATTTTGATAAAGCTAGACACCAAAAAGGCTTCTGGCGCTGACGGAATACCTGCCATAGTTCTCAAAAACTGTGCGAGGGAACTAACACCAGTTTTCTGTATGTGTCCAATCAGATGAACAGCTCTTCTCTGAACAAAATCCAACAAATGCAGTGTATATGGGAGTATTCCATAGTTGGTCGAATTTGAGTTTTTTAAAGAATTAACGGTTGTTGTGGTGTGTAAAGCTTTCTGGTTCGAAAGAATATTCCCAACTTTTAAGAAGCTCTCCTTGCTATGCCTGCAACATGTATATGCCAGGACATATTTACTCCCAAATTAGCGCCCAACAAATTGAGTGACGATGCTAGGGGAATGAAATGCCCCGACATAACTATGTCGGGTTCAGCAACGTTAACTTTTTTAAAAAGAACTGCAGCCCAGGTTTTTATAGCGTTAAATTCCACTTGGTTACTGTCATTCCAAGGCAGAATTTCTTCCAGGTCTTTGTGAAGTTAGCTTCAAGCTGCAGCAACAGCAAGATCACAGTTTCAAGTAACAGCAGCAGCAACGACGTGCAAAATCATTGTTCGACGAACGGATTGAAACCCGGAATTTTAATGTATTACTTTCCACCATCCGTGAAAACCTCTATTGTAACATTATATATATATATATATATATATATATATATATATATATATATATATATATATATATATGCACTACCGTCAGAAAGAATTTGCTTACCTAGAAATTTCAATGTAACTGCCAAAATTTAATACCTAATGAAACCCTTTTATTATATTAGATAAATTTAATTGTTCTCAACAGGTGTCCATCATAAAATAGTTTAGATAAGCCTTTTTGGTGAAATCATAAATTAAAAACCAATTAGAACAAATTTCCAAGTTTTGCATAATAATCGTTTTTAGGCGATTTCTGAGAATTCCAGTTGAAGTAAGGACTTATTTCAAGTTTCTAGGGATTATGGAAATTCCTAGTGACATTTTATGATAAAAACTATGCTATAAACACCATTGCCCTTTTGGAAATTGACCATTCGCAAACAGTACTTTGTCATTGATACAAGCTCAATTGTTTTGTGAAAATACCAAAAACGAAAGAAGTTTCCGTTGAAAATCGGGCTCTGATAATTGCGAGACATCAAAATGGTCACTCAAGTCAACAAATCGCGAGTGATATGCGGATGCCAAGAAGAACGGTGGACTACATCGTAAAAAAATTTCTGCTTGACATGGAATTCTCAATCTGCTGAAGACAGAGCTATAACAATGTCCAGCAGACGTAATTGCCGCCTAGTCGCACCAGAAATCGTGACAACCGTGAAGAACAGGTTAGCACAAGGTTAACTACACGGGAGAGTTTCAGTGAGGAAACCACTTCTTAGGCAAGTGAATAAACGTAAACGATTAGAATGGGCCCGAGAACATTAAAATTGAACATCAGAATTCCGTCCTTTGAAGAAACGAATCTAAATTCGAAATTTTCTGTTAAAATCGACGAGTTCATGTGCAGCTGTCAGCTGGAGAGAGGATGTTGGAAGCCTGTCAGTTACCTACAGTAAAACATGGTGGAGGTTCAGTAATGGTTTGGGGTTGTTTTGACAATTTGGAAAATCTTTAGGAAAGAAGGAATCATGCGAAAAGAACAGTATCAAGAAATTTTGCTAACTCAAATGCTTCCTTCTGGAAGAGATATTTTTTACGGGAAATTTATTTGTCAGCATAATAACGACTCTAAAGATTCTGCTAAACAAATTAGAGAACTTTTGGACCAATGGAAATCCGATGACGTCCTGGAAGTGATGACTTGGCCTCTACAATCACCCGACTTGAACCCCATCGTGGGACTATTTGGACAGGTGTGTTCGAAAACTCAATCCAACATCAGAAAATCACTTGTGGGAACTTTTACAAGCAGAATGGGTTAAAATAACCCAAGAAACTCTGAAGAAACTACTGGACACAATGCCAAAACTGTGTAAAGAGGTAATTAAAAAACAAAGGAGGTCACATAGATGAGAAAAAAAATCCTGGAAAATTATGATTTTTTTTTGTGATTTTCTAGACTGTAAATAATGTGAAAATAAATAATAATTCATTAGAATTAAAAAAATATATTATCTAGGTTTTTGTTGTCTTGGTACTAAAATAACTACGTGGGCAAATATTTTCTGACGGTAGTGTATATATATATATATATATATATATATATATATATATATATATATATATATATATATATATATATACATATATATACATATATATACATATATATATATATATATATATATATATATATATATATATATATATATATATATATATATATATATATATATATACATATATATATATATATATATATATATATATATATATATACATACATACATACATACATACATACATACATACATACATACATACATGATGCATTCACCAACATAAAAGGTAGTATGTAATAAAAGATAATATCAAAATATGCCTGAAGCGCAATGATTAACTACGCCTTGGATTCAGTAAATAATTATGAACAATAAATTTTTATTTTATTTTTAGGTTCACATTACGTGTTTAGCAGTGACCGGCGAAGAACTGTCAGGAGAGATAAACAAAACAGTACATATTTATTATAATAATATGGATAGAATATTTCATCGTAGACAGCACCAGGAAATCCATAAACAACTACGAATTATTGCTGACAAATCATTTCAAATGAGAAAGAAAAAAATTAAATGCTGGAGGATTTTTTTTAATAGATCATTCGTTATTTGTATTTATTTTTACTAATGTATGTAACTATACAATAACGGTGTGTCAGTTCATGTCAGCGTCCACTAAGTAAATTACAAGAATTATTGACGCATAAATACCAAAACATGCTAAAGATCTTTGGAACTTAATACAACTTTTTTTACGAGCACAGCACACGTCCTACACGGATTTCCTTAAAATGCTACAAAAGCGGTGGGGAAGGGGAACTAGAGATTCATGTTAATCTTGAGTTGCTGCAAGTTGTAAGTCAGTGGGAAACGTAGTTTAGGAGCTTCATTCCAAAGGCACACTGTAAAAATATATGTAAAAGTACATAGAAATTTATGAAAAAAATTAACCCAATTTTCTATAAACTTTTACAAAAATATTTATTTTTATCCAAAAAAGCCAAACAACTTGCATTTATATTGTAAAGTTAGATATGTCCATGTCCATTACTTAGAGTTGAATACATTAATGATACTGCATTATTTTTTGCGTAACTCTCCATAATATTTAACGTTAATGTAAAATAACTGAAAATGGACGAAGTCCATATTTCTGCAGTTTACCCAGTGTTCTCTTATTCGCCAGTTAGGCTAGGATTGACAAACAAGAGAACAGGACTTACTGGGACTTATCTCAGAAGTTACGTAATACGATGGTAGGATACTACGAATTGTACTAAGTTCGCATACCTATTACTCCATCGAAAGCTGACGCAGCAGCTTTCGTACCGACAGAGTGGTTTACACAGTCAACACTTAAAAGCAGGTAGTGCCTTTCGAGAGATCCTCCTCAGGCATATAAAGTTATTGTAAAATAACTGAAAATGGACGAAGTCCATATTTCGGCAGTTTACCCACTGTTCTCTTATTCGTCAAATCCATCCTGAGGGTCGTTTCTCCGTATCGCGGCTTATCAGCGCTAACTGCTTTTAAGCGGTGACTGTGTCAACCACTCTATCGGCTCGAAAGCTGCTGTGTCAGCTTTCGACAGAGTAATAGGTATGCGTACTTAGTACAATTCGTTGTATCCTACCATCGTATTTCATAATATCTAATATACAATGCATGATTTGGCGCCTAGGCGGCGTCATTTAATTGGCGCTGCTTTTGTTTGACGATCGATCCTTAGTTTTGCTAGTGTTGTGAAGAATTAAAGACCTTTGTTACCTCAAAATATTTACACACATCTGTACCCTAAGAAAGTACTTTTTTTTATTGAATATTAATTATTATTTAATTTAAGTTATTAGTACATGTAGTTATGTCTGCCAAGAATGATGGGACTGTACATCTGAGGAACTATTTTCAAAGTTATTTATGAGATTAAGATGACTCTCCAAATATTTTTAATTTGGTTAATAAGGCTAATTTTTTTTATTTTTACTTTAGAATGTACGGTTTACAAAGTTCGAAGAAGATTTGGTTGAATGACATTTATTATTAAAATAATCAAATTTTACATAAGTTTCATTGTGTTTTTAGAGTTGTGAATAATTTTATACATAAAATAAATAACTTCACCGTTATTTAAGGTTGATTTTAATTTTCCCACTCATATAATAAAACGCAATTTATATATTTTAAATCTAAAATATTCATTTTTCATTAAATATTTTTTAGTATATTCTACGTAGCTGTGTAATGTTTATATAAATTTATGGAAGTGTACAGGGTGGTCCAAATTAGACACTTTTAAAGGTAAACCCCTTTATCTAAAGGAGATAGACGAAAACTGATGTCGGTGTCTGAGGCCCAACGATAAACTCAATGGTCAATCGATATCTAGTACCGTTTCAGATATACAGGCTATTCTTCAAAATTTTGCATTTTGGAAAAATGTTTGTAATTCTTTTCCTATTGAAAATTTTTGATTTCTGTAAAAATATTCTCAAAGCACTTTTTCACGTGGATTTCGACAGTGTAAGTTATATTTTTTTACATCTAAAATTTTAATAGTTATTAACGCAAAAATATATTTTTTAAATGGGATACCCTGTATATTTTTCCTTGTCCGAATAGAGCTTTAAGTTATCATTCTAAAAATATAGCACACTTTATATTTTGCTTAAATCTATTTCAAAATATAAAAGTTTTCAATTTTTACGCGAGTTTTTAATGCACATTTTGTGAAGTAGGCTTTGAACGGAGCGGCCATATGGTTTAATTCAATTGTTTACTGGTAGTTGTCAAATTTTACTTCAGGGTCAATTATTAAATTGTCAAATAAATCGCAATGAAGTTTGAAAATTACGAAAAATGGGATATGATAGTGTGTTTCATGCAAACCGGAGAAAATTCGGAAGCGGCAAGTAATTTGTACCACGAACGGTATCCAGAGAGGCGTCAACCCTCCAAGGATATATTCGCTCGATTGCGACATAACCTAGTCAATAGTGGCCAATTTGAAAAGAAAGGACCCAAAAGTTATGCATCAAACAGAGATAAGGAGTTAGAAGAAATCGTAGTTTTAGGAACTATCGGAAATAATCCCAAAACTTCAATCTGACAGTTAAAAGAAACCAAGAACTAACGTAAATCGTACTTTGAAGAAGTACAAATTCAGGCCAAATAGGACAAGAAAAGTTCATCCCTTTAGAGATTTTGAACAGCGTATGGATTTTTGCCAATGGTTTCTGGAGAATTGTAACCATGCTCCGAATTTTTCATTAAACTGCATTTGGACAGACGAAGCTTATGTAAGCAATGCAGGTATTTTTAACCGTTAAAAATTCCTATACGTGGACTACTCATTTACTTATGGAGCAAAGAAATCAAGGTAGATTTGGATTTAATGCGCAGGCAGGAATTTTTAGAGGCCGGGTTATAGGTCCATTTATTTACGAAGGAACACTCACCTCTCAGAGATATTTGGAAATTTTAAGGCAGCAAATAGAACCTCTTGTTGATGAACAGGGAAATATATTTTTTCAACACGACGGGGCATCCCTCATAACGCTACAGTTATCAGTAATTTTTTATCGGCCAATTTCGACAATAAGTGGATAGCCAACACCCATGGACTTTCATCTCTGGGGAAGATTGAAAGACCTAATTTTTAAATTACCGACAAACACCAGGCAAGAGTTAGAAGTCGCAGTGATACAAATTTTTGCAGCTTTCACTCCTCTTGAATTAATCAACTCGGTAAGAAGTGTCCAGAAAAGGTGCCGCCTATGTGTAAATGAAACTTGTCGCCATTTCGAACATCACTTATTGAAAATTGTTTTGTTTTAGTTTGCTTTACTCGAAATAAATTGTTTTATTGTTGTTTTGTTTTATTTTTTACATAGTTTAAAGTACTATAGCATTTAGTAAATTTCATTGTAGTTATGACTCTTAGAATTATTTACGATTTGACTGCTATCGGTAAATAATTGATATTGTCGCTCCGTCCAAAGCCTACTTCACAAAATGTGCATTTAAAACTCGCGTAAAAACTGAAAACCTTTATATTTATTTAAGCAAAATATAAAGTGTGCTATATTTTTAGAATGGTAATTTAAAGCTCTATTCGGATAAGGAAAAATATACATTTAAAAAAATATATTTTTGCTTTAATAACTATTAAAATATTAGTTGTAAAAAAATGTAACTTACACTGTTGAAATCCACGTAAAAAAGTACTTCGAGAATGTTTTTACAGAAATCAAAAATTTTCAATAGGAAAAGAATTACAAACATTTTTCCAAAATGCAAATTTTTGAAAAACACCCTGTATATTTGAAACGGTACTAGGTATCGATATGCGGTTTTCACCATTGAGTTTATCATAAAAATTGAGCCTCAGATACTGATATCAGTTTTCGTCTATCTCCTTTAGATAAAGATGTTTAACTGTCCAATTTGGACCACCTTGTACATGAAGGCTTGTGAAGTTACATGGGTATAATTACGTAAAAAATCGATGATCATAAATTTACCCAAGATTATTCACATTATTATTTTTTGCAGTATATGAAGTTCTCCTATAAAAGAAGTTCTCGAAAAGACTGATAGGGAAGTGAATAGTTGCGTTCAATAAGGATGTGTATATTTCTAGCTTATATCACTCTGAGAGGTGTCAAGCAGGGTGCATATATCAAACACTTTCCACGAAAGTTTTTATAGAATAGATTCAAGTTATCAACTTTTCTTCGATGTTCCAATTAATCAAGATTTTTAATAAATTCTAGATCTACAATCAGGTAAACTCTCCTCAGATGAATAATTTTAAATCCATTGATAACCATCAATCATTTATGTTATGATACAAAAGTATAACCTTCTAAGCTTTTATGTAAGTTCCCATAAATTATATAAAGAAGATTACATAGATCTATGGAATTTACTACCATAAAATATTTAATAAAGTCCATATATTCATATAAAATTTCATTCTAGGATCATTTTAAATTTAAAACATGTATATTGTGTTTTATTATAAACCCTATCAAAACAGCGGGGAAATTATATAAACCAGAAATTATTGGAAGTTCTTTATTAACATAAAATTCTACACAGAACTGAAAGACTATGTAGAATTTACCTACTTCCATCATACCTGGCGTTCAACCAAATCGTCTTTAAAGTTTCCAAAATGTACGTTCTAAAACAATAAAATTAGCATCTACAATATATATAAAATGCAACGTCTCTCTGTCTGTCTATCTGTCTGTCTGTCTGTCCGTTAGTGCGCTTATCACTGGAGAACCACTTATCCGATTTACGTACTTTTTTTTTTTTAAACATACATATGTTTTCTGGCCCGGTTATAGGCTATATTTTATTAGGATAGGTAGCATAGGGAATGAGCAGTGACGATAATAGTGAATGAAGTCGGAAAAAAGTTTGCCGCGCGTTCCCTTGCAATACACAGCCTAAACCATTAAATTTGGAACAATATTATGTAGCAGAGAATATCTAAAATCTATAATCTATACTATATATAAAATGCAATGTCTCTCTGTCTGTCTGTCTGTCCATTAGTGCGTTTATCACGCGAGAATCACTTATTCGATTTACGTGTCTTTTTTTAAATGCATACATATATTTTTTGGCCAGGTTATATAGGAATAATAATAATTTATATCTATAATATATGTAAAATGAAACGTCTCTCTGTCTGTTTGTCTGCCCGTTAGTGAGCTTATCCCTCAAGAACCACTTATTCGATTTACGTGATTTTTTTAAATTCATACATATGTTCTCTGACCAGGTTATAGATATATATTTTATTACATCTATAATATACATAAACTGCAACGTCTCTATGTCTGTCTGTCCGTCCGTTAGTGCGCTTATCACGGGAGAACCACTTATCCGATTCACGTGCTTTTTTTTAAAAAACATATATATGTTCTGTGACAGGTTATAGGCTATATTTTTTTACATTAGATAACATAAGGAATAAGCAGTGACGATAATAGTGAATCAAGTCGGAAAAAAGTTTGCCGCTAGAGCGTTCTCTTGCAATACACTGCCTAAACCATTAAATATGGAACAATATCATGTAGCAAAGAATACCTGCAATATATATAAAATGCAACGTCTCTCTGTCTGTCTGTCTTTCCGTTAGAGCGCTTGTCACTCGAGAACCACTTATCCGATTTACGTGTTTTTTTTTTTTAAATTCATACATATGTTCTCTGGCCAGGTTATATAATAATAATAATAGTCTATATAATATACCATATATAAAACGCAACGTCTCTCTGTCTGTCCGTTAGTGTGCTTATTATTCGAGAACAACTCATCTGATTTACGTGATTTTTTTTTTAATTCTTAATTTAAAATATGTCAAAAAAAATCTATAATATATATAAAACGTAAAGTCTCTCTGTCTGTCTGTGCTTAGCACTCAAGAACCACTTATCCGATTTACGTGTTTTTTTTTTATAAAATAAAAAGGGAATAAACAGAGACAAAATGCTAATATGTAGGAAAAAAAGATGGAAATTTAGCAGTAAGCTTGGTAGAAAGACTGAATAGATGGGGAGAATACTTTAAAGAAACACTAAATGGAGATGAAAATGAGTTGAATGAGAAATAGGAAGCAAAATTAACTGAAGGGCAGGAGGGGACAAATAAACAAACAAAATAAAGCCTGCAAAGAAGAATAAGAAAAATACTCAAAACCCAAAAAAAAACTATATGTGCTAATTTTAGAGACCAATAGCCTTACTGGATGTCGTATACAAGATAGTAGTGTTGACTATCAAAAACAGACTAGCAGAGAAAGCCGAGTCTAGTCTGGGAGAGTACCAGTGTGGATTCAGGAAAAATAGATCGGTTACAGACCAGATATTTTCCATTAAGCAAATCCAAGATAATAGCTTAAAATAAAATTTGGCACTACACTTGGTCTCTGTGGATTTCAGAGAAGTATATGACTCTGTAAATAGAGAAGGACTCTACAAGATAATGGAAGAACTAAAAATTTCAAGTAAATTGATTCGCATGGTGAGAATGACCCTGAATGACACAGAAAATAGAGTGTTGGTTGAGGGCAAAGTATCAGACAAGTTTAAGGTGAAGAGAGGATTAAGACAGGGGGATCCAGTGTCGACATGTCTATTTAATTTGGTAATAGAGAAGATAATCCGGGAGTCAGAAATAAAAACAAATGGAACGATATACCAAGAAACCTGTCAATGCTTGGCCTATGCGGTTGATGTAGCAACGATTGCAAGAGCAAAAAGAACCTCAAAAAAGCCATAAGTAGGATAGAAGAAAGGGGAAGGATGAAAGGACTAAAGATAAATGAGGGAAAAAACAAAATACATGGAAATTACAAAGAAGAAGGATAATAAAAACAACAAAAGTTTAGATATAATAAACAACTTAGAGAAAAGATATACGTTTGCAAAAGTAGACAAATTTAATTATCTGGGAGTAACAATAACAGAGAGTGGACAAGAAAGGACAGAGATACAAGAAAAAATAGCGAAAGGACAGAGATGTTTGGGGGCAATGAATACAATATTAAAATCAAAGAATGTATCAATAAAAGTAAAAGAAGAATAAATACGACAGTTGTCAGACCTAAGGTGACATATGGATGCGAAACGCGGAAACTGATTGCAAGAGAAAAGGAGACGTTGAAGGTGTGGGAAAGGAAAGCTTTGAGAAGAATCTACGGAGGAAGGAAAGAAGAGGGAATGTGGAGAAGAAGAACAAATTACGAATTAAAATGCCTATATACGAGACCCTTATAAGCCAAATCATAAGAAGCCTGCGATTAAGATGGTTGGGACACCTGGCAAGGATGAAGGAAGAAAGACAGGCAAAGCAAGCCGTAATAAGAGGAGTGGTTGGTAGAAGAGGCGATCTACATGGATTCAGGCAGTAAAGCAAGATCCGGAGTTGATGGGAATCCCGCACTGGGAAAAGCTAAAAGGAGATAAAAAGAAGTGGAGGCAAGTATGCAACCAAGCCATGGGCCTCTCTAATATAAATATAACGAATAAGCAGTGACGATAAAGGCGAATCAAGTCCACGCGAACGGAGCCGCGGGCACAGCTAGTCATTAATAAGATAAAAATATGAAGAACTACTTTAACCAGATTAAAAACTTTACAGACATTTTCATGTGCGTAGGCAAAAACATGAAGAACAGCTGATAATTTAAATTTAATAATGGAAACATATATATATATATATATATATATATATATATATATATATATATATATATATATATATATATATATATATGGGTGTCTAAATAACTTGAGACACGACCACGAATCAACTCTCAACGGCACCAGCAACTGGAAACTCTTAAGTTCCTTCGTCTACGGCTTCAAATAACAGCGCAAATCCATTTACATTGGTTATCGACTCCTTTATATGTCTGGTAATGTAAATATTACCTAGCATTATGTAGAGTTATAATAATACATAGATACTTAACTTTACTCTTTGTTTTATTACACACAGGGTTTTTAACATTTTTCTCGGTAAAAATAAATATTTATATTCAATTGCGAAGAAAATTAAGCTCATTGTTCCCTTGATGTTCCATGTAATTTGACATGTATTTTTTACAGTGTATATTTTGGAATAGAGCACCAAACATGGGAGTAGTATTCCATTATTGAGTAAATTTGAGCTTTATATAAGACTGAGAGCTTTTGAGAAATTTTCCTTGCATGCAACAGGCAACAAGAACATACGACATATTTATTCCCAAGCTAACGCCAAGCAAACTGAGTAACGATTCTAATGACATAACTATGTCAGGTTCTCTAATCTTAACCTTTCTAAGACCAGGTTTTGTCCGGGTTTTTTAAATTCTACTCAGTTGTTTTTACCTCAAGACAGAATTAATTGAACATTTTTATTAAGTCGTATAACCTTCTACTATCTGCGGATGTTTGCATGCACAGCTCCAACTCGAGCATTGAAGGTAAACGACGAAACAAGCATACTATTAACAACAAAATTATAGATTTAAACTTTAGTCCTTCTTAACTGATCTTTATGTAAAAAATAACGTAAATATGAAACAACATCGAGCCCTGGGTACACTGGTATTGAAAGGAAAAGCTTTGGTAAAGAAATCATCAACTGCCATCTGCAAAGGCGTGGAACTATACACGTAATAAAACATTTAAATTCAAAAACGAATAAATTAAATAATTTTTATCTTTATACTCTGGTCTACAGCTGTTTTTATGTGGCATTTCTTCTACAAAATCTGCACCTTATTAGGAGTTACACCCTTACTTAACATTAGCACCTACTTTAAACCATTTAACATGTGAATAAAATTAATTATATAAAATTACCACCTATTTTAAATCGTTTTAAACATGTCAATAAAATGCATAAATAAGTATATTCGTATTTTCTGTTTCGTAATTAAAGTAAAAAACCGCCCAAGTGCAAGTCCGACTTGCGCAATTAGTGTTCCGCATGTTGATTATTTTAAAATTAAAATTTTTGTTTCGGAGGTATAAAATGATCAATGACTTCACAACCCAACACCCCAAATGAGCTTTCAACAAAGTTTGTTTCTGATTTTTGTTGAAAACTGAGACCTTGAATTTTTTGTGTTTTTTTTATATACCAGATAAATTATTGAAAAGTAGGATGAAAAATCACAAGATAAGCAAAAATCTCCGGGTGGCAATCCATACCTTCGAAGAAGGGAGCCCCATCGGATACGGGGGGCAATTCTACTTTAAAGCGAATAGTTAACTCAAGCTTAAAACTCAGCCAAACGAAAAAATCTCGAAACAGAATAGCTGCTCTCGGCACCTTGACTATACAGGGATGGAGGACAAAGAACATCGAAATCATACAAGTGTTTAATAAGAAGAACATAGACATTTTAGTAATAAGCGGGACGAAGAAAAAGGGAAGTGGATTAGAAGCAATAGATGAAGTAATGCATTGCTGGAGTGGAGTAAAGAAAGAAGAAAGAGCAAAGGCCGGAGTTGGAATATTAGTAAAAAAAGAAGTGGAAAAAGAAAATAACATCTTGGGAACCCATCAATGAAAGAATCATAAAACTAAATATAACAATGCTAGGAAAAGACATGGTAATATTAGGAGTATACGGCCCAACAGAAGACAGCACTATAAGAGAAAAAAATAATTTCATGGAAACCCTAGAAATAGAAACACAAAAAGTAAAGAAAAACCAAGAATTAATAATAATAGAAGATCTGAATGGGAGAACAGGAAGGAAAACAAAGGACAATACCGTAGGACCATTCGGAGAAGACATTACTAACGACAACGGAGAGAGACTAATAGAGCTGTGTGAACTAAACGGACTCAAAATAACAAACGGATTCTACAAACACAAAGACATCCACAAATAAGTATATTTGGATGCAAGAAACACGAAACTTAAAATCAATAATAGACTACATTATAATTAAAAACGATACCACTATCAAAACAAAAGACGTAAGAGTAAAAAGAGGGGCAGAATGTGGAACAGACCATAGACTATTAATAGCAAATATAAAAGTACCGTGGTACAAGACAATAAAGCAAAAAGAAACAATAGATAAAGAAAACAGAAATACTAATGAGATAACAGAAAAATCAGACAAAGAAATAAAATACAAAATACACTTACTGCAAGAAGAAACGATAAGACACCTATATAGACGACGATTAGATCAAAAATTAAATGAATTTAACTACGACAACCTCCAACAGATGTATGACCACATAAAAGAATGCATCAAACAGGCCGCTCTAGAAGCATTAGGTAAAGAAGACAACGTGATTGAGAAACATAAAATTAGAATCTGTGAAAAAACCAAAGAATCTACAAAGGAAAAAAAAAGGACTATACGAAAAATGGCTGCTGAATACAAAATCAGAAGAAGATCTACAGAAATATAAAGAGAAAAATGCAGAAACGAGGAGGATGATAAACAAAGAAAAGAACGAGAGATGGGAAAAATCGTGCGAACCCCCCCCCCCCCCCCCCCCCCCCCCCCCCCCCCCCCCCCCCCCCCCCCCCCCCCCCCCCCCCCCCCCCCCCCCCCCCCCCCCCCCCCCCCCCCCCATGTAGACCAGTATATGGGAGGAACTAGAAGCACAGAGTCATGGAGAATAATTAAAGCATTAAGGACTAACAATAGAGAGAAGACGTATATAGAGTACATCCCAGAAAGCGAGTGGGAAGCATATTATAAGAAGCTGCTAACAGAAGACAGACAATAATTCCAAGAAGAGAACCCTGAAGAAGAACAGAAGGAAATAAAAGAGATAGAACTAAGCTATGAAGAAGTAAAGGAGACAATAAAAACACTCAAAAATAATAAATATGCAGGGCCTGGGGGTGTGGTAAATGAAATGAATAAGTATGGGTCTAATAAATTACATCGAATGCTGAGAAACATGTTCCACAGAGCGATAAATGGAGAAAAAATACCAGAGGAATGGTCAAAAGCTTATTTAGTATCTATATTTAAAAAGGTAGACCGCAGAAAATGCACCAACTATAGAGGCCTAAGCATAATATCGAGTATGGGATGTTTATATGGAAAAATTATTAAAAATATCATGAAGGAAAATATAAAAGGAAAAATTGCAGAAGACCAACCAGGCTTTACGGCCGGAAAATCATGTATAGACTACATATACACTATAAAACAAACAATGGAAAAAAAACTGGCAAAGAATAGAGAAGTTCATCTAGCCTTCATAGACATAAGAAAGGCCTATGACTCAGTACCAAGAAAAAGATTATGGAACGCAATGAAAGAAATAGGCATTGACAAAGAACTAATATACGCAGTAAAAGCTCTCTACGAAAACAACACAGTGAACATGAAAATAGGACATAAAATAGGGAAGAGACTCCAAACATCAAAAGGCCTATTACAAGGATGCTCTACATTCCCAACACTATTCAAATTATACCTCGAACAAACATTAAAAAAAATGGAAGCAAAAATGTAGTGAAATGGGAGTCTCAATACGAGAAGATTACTTATATACTCTAAGTTTCGCAGACGACCAAGTAATCATAGCGCAAGATGAGGAAGTCCTCAGTTATATAGTAAGAAAACTGAAAGCAGGATTAGCAATAAACTTTGATAAAACGGAATATCTAACAACAGAGGAGGGAAACGTGGAGAATCTAGAAATCGATAACGAAAAATAATCAAAGGAACCGATAGATTTAAATTTTTAGGAACCATCATTTCAAAAAAACGCAACATCAGAAGAAGAGATTAAAGCTAGATTAGGACAAATGCGGACATGCATAAGACAATTAAATTCGATCCTGTGGGACAAGCACATTACAAAGAGAAACAAAACAATACAAATCAATAATACAAAGCATACTGTCATACGAGTCAGAAACATGGACGATCAACAAAAGAAATAAATCTAAAATTAACGCGGTAGAGATGGAGTATTGGAGAAGATGTTGTAGAGTGACACGTATGGAGAGAATAACAAATGAAGAAATAAGAAGCAGAATGAACATCAAAGAGAACGCAATAAACACCATTGAAGAAAAACGATTAAAATGGTATGGATACATAAGACGGAGCGAAGATAATAGGTGGATAAAGAAAATAACGGAGTGGAGCCCTACAGGGAGAAGAAAAAGAGGAAGACCCAGACGATCGTGGAGAGACGATGTGGACGAGGCTATGGAGGACAGGGGTCTAACAGATGGGGACTGGGAAGATAGAAACGGATGGAATCAAAGGCTGAGAGAAGAAAGACAGCATCAGCTGTAGAAAATGCTTTATATATATATATATATATATATATATATATATATATATATATATATATATATATATATATATATATATAAATATATATATATATATATATATATATATATATATATATATATATATATATATATATATATATAATATATATATATATATATATATATATATATATATATATATATATAAATTATTAAAGGTCCTGATAATTTTTGTCCAATCTACACCCTGTGTAGAATATTCCAGGATTTTTCAAAATTTTTTAATCAGAACTTTTCAAGATAAGAAGGGGCGACAGCGATTTTTGGCAATTTTTGAAAAATAGTACAAAGAAAAGTGTGCGCAAGTATTACATTATATATATTTTGGAACTCGTGTTTGCACAAGCTTTCATTTGACACCCCGCTCGATGACCTGTTAAAATTTTTTTTTCACTTCCGATTTCACCCCTCAAAACTAACCCTGTAAGTCAAAATTTCACTTTCAAAATTACACGGTTCTGATGAGGCCATCAATTCCTATGTTAGTGCTAAATTTAAACTTTGTATATCAAATAGTTTCGGGGAAAATCGGGTGTGACAGACGGACGAACTGACAGACGGGCGGACGGACAGACAGACGGACGGACGGACAGACAGACAGACGGACGGACGGACAGACACCGAAGTGATCTTTGAAGTGTTCCATACAGAACACTAAAAATAAACATAAAACCGATACGTTTACAGTAATCAAATTATTTTGACGCTCCAGACTTGGATAACAACTTTTCAGATACCATACGTTACTCTAGAAGTTATATGCCATCAAGTCAGTGGGATAATACGGTTCTCTGGCTTAATATAACTCCTGCTTACACATATCGGTCCTGAAAATCGTAACGGTTCATACCTAAATTAATATAGTAATATGCACTGAGTAGGTTTGTATCTTATTTAACATTGTTCAAAAGGAATACAAATACATTTAGAACACATGGAAAAATGGAAAAAAACCAAAAAAAAAATCAATGGAAAGTGCTATTTGTTAGTTTCTTAGATTTGCGCAGATTAGAAATTCCAGAACATTTTTCTTTCGAACACTACTAATAAACACCTTGTTCATTCTGGTAGTTTTAAACCAGTCAATGACAATCAATTAATAAAAACAAAAGTTTGATGATCAAATTGCATAAACCATATTAATTCTGATGGAATGGTTTGAAACTACTGCCTAAGCACCCGTAATTGATAATAATTTTAAGTCTTTGGACCAAAAACTGACTGAACTAAGGTAATTTAGGTATTGTATCCTTGTCTGATAAAACGACGATTAAAGAAGGCCTAACCAAATAAATATCCTGTAGAATTTTACGTGGAAATATGGTTTCTCAACACTCAATGTTTTGATATGGTACATTCTGAAATCTAAGATAATCTGTTAAACACCCTGCCTTTACAATAACAATTTAACCTTATTTTTAGTGAAAGTAAAAAAATATAGAATTATTTTGTAATCATAATCATATAATATAAGCTAATGAAAAAGTAAATATTAAACTTGCTTATTTAAGTAATTTTCCTGGTACTAGTAAAAACCTGGCTTACCCGTTAGAGTCAAATGGGAAAGTAAAGCATCTAGCCAGTGTTCTCGAACGTCAAAATGCGAAATCGGTAGAGTTGCCCGCTAATATGGATATATTTGTACCCAAAATCCATATGTGAAAAAATACAATATTCAGTCAAATTTCTGTATCTTTGTAAAATAATAGGAACTTACAGAATATACTAAGTATACAATTAAAACTAATTATTTTTTTTACAATATTTTATATATGAGTGAATAAACACTAGTGAATACTAGTAAAACATAATGAAATCGAAATAACAAAAACATAAACTACCATAAGTAATATGTAATTTGTTTATTACTAAACATCAAATACCATTGGTACACAAACTTAAATCTAATTAACTTTTACGATTTTTAAGATCATACCAATATTCTTTGGCCATAGCGGCAATCATCTTTGAATTAATTTCGAAGTATAACAATTAGCGCCATTAAATAGCCGTTTTGTATGTAATAGACCAGTGATTGACTCAGTAGACAGCTTATTTCGCTGTTTTGTTTTCATAAGTTTAATATGCGAGAATGCGCTCAACATTAGCGGATGAGTGGGGCAGTGATAAAATATTAAAGATGAAAGTAGTCTACAAAGGAAATATTTGCGTATCTTCGCCGTACTTTACTAAACTGATATGAACTCAAAATATTCTATATCTTCAAGAAATGTTTTGATTATTCACAGTTTCTTAAAATACACCACTCTGTATCAATTTGTTGGAAATCATTGTTCTTAATAACATTGAGAAAGAGTCTACTAACAGGAATTATCGAAGCAATTTTGCCACTTTTAACATTCGTTGGTTCAATTATGTCTAAACCTTTTATTGGATTATTTTTCAATGGAAAACGCGCAGTTATTTGCTTGCAAGCTTCGATGTAAAAATCTAGGGATCGGCGTTTAAACAAATTTACTTGATCTGGGCTTAAATCTGAATTACTTAGTAGTGTATTAGACGCTGCAGAGCCATAGTATACGGCATCGATAACCATAAATGTTTAGGAGTTTTTGATTGGAGTACTTGTTAAATATTCTCTTTTAAAAAAGCAATTAAAAAAAGTTCTTAATGTTTGACTTATTTTTTCATATAAAATACGATTTATGGAGTGTACTGCCTACATTCCTTTGTTTAAATTGTTAAATAATGACAACACAAAATCTAAAAATCCAAAAATAGCAATGCAGTGGGATCTTGAAGCTTCTATAAATATATTTTCTGCAGCTAAAAGGTGATCAATATTAGATACTTGGTCTATGAAAAATAATTTTAGAGCAGAAAATTGTTCTAATATTTTTTTTACTGATGCATGTACTGATAATTAGCGTATCTGAGGGGGGTAAAGTATTTTATGTGCTTTCAAGTCACAAAAAAAATGAAAGACTTGAAACTCTGCAACTCTTTTTGGACTAGAAGAAAGGTAATTGTAAATGACCCTTATAAGATCCTCTATAAAACATGGCAGTTTGGTACAAGCATATGACGCGCAAAGATGAAACGAATGACATGTGCACTTAAGTATAAAAGTATTGGGAATTTCGTTTTGCAGCAATGTCACAACAGAATTATTACGCCCCATCATTACATTTGCCCCATCAGTGTATCTGATGGAGCAAACGTACCTATTAGATAACTTTTATACGGGTATCAGCGCTTGTAAAAAAGTTTACAATATGTTCAAATAAGGATACTGCATCAGCAGTTTCTAATGGAATAAGAGCTAAAAAAAACAATTACAGATGCGTTGCTCTTTCGCATATCGCACGGCTAAACACAAGTGTTGGTGGTTGTGCTAAGATCAGTGGACTCGTCAATAATAAATGAAAACTTAGTTTGCCGCAGATCACATAAATTATCAAAACTTTCTTTAACTATAATATGATCAATTATGCGCGAGTTTTCGCCATCGAACATTTTAGTTTTTCAGCAATTTTTGAATCGGGACAAATGGACTATATCAGTTTCGGTAGGGGCTCCATAAGAATGAATGGTAGATTATGTTCAACAACAGACGAGGCTAATCTTACTTCATCTGAAAATATAAAAAGGAATAAAAAAGACTTGTCTACTATACACTGGTAACATAGAATACAAAATAATATAACAGTGTACTGGTATTTAGTAGAAATAATGAAATATTTTTACCTTGTTTAACTTGTATATCAGGTTTGTGAGTTTTTGTCACAGTAAATGATGATATTTTTGGTTGTGATTTTATATTTTGATGATACCGAGTGTGCTTGTGAAGAATTGTGATTTCTAAGAGCGTAGGTATTTTTTAGTGTTCCGTACGGAACACTTATAGATCACTTCGGTCTCTGTCTGTCTGTCTGTCTCTCTGTCTGTTACACCCGATTTTCTCCGAAACTATTTGTCACAGAAAGTTGAAATTTGATAATAATATAGAAATTGATGGCCTCATCAGAGCCATGTAGTTTTGAAAGTTAAATTTTGACTTAAGAGGTTAGTTTTGGGAGGTGAAATCGGAAGTGAAAAAAAAAATTTTTTTACTAGGTCATCGAGTGTGGTGTCAAATAAAAGGTTGTGAAAACACGAGTAAAAAATAAGTGTATGATGTAATTCTTGCGCGCACTTTTGCACTTTGTATTATCTTTAACAAAATCGCGAAAAAACGCTGTCCACCAGCCTTATCTCGAAAAGTACTTAAAAAATTTTGAAAAAATTCTGGAATATTCTCCACGGAGTGTAGATTGAACGAAAATTATCACGAGTGCATTACCTTTAATAATTTATCTGGTATATAAAAAAACAAAAATTTCAAGGTCATCAATTTTCAGTAAAGATTGGGAACAAACTTTGTTGAAATCTCATTTAGGGTGTGTTTTGTGAAATCACTGATCATTTTATACCTCCGTAACAAAATTTTTCGTTTTAAAAGAAATCAACGTACGGAACACTAATTGTGCAAGTGCAACTTGCACTTGACCGGTTTTTTTTTCTTTTTGCACTAGCGCTTGGTTCTTCGTCTGACGATATTTCGACTTCGTATTATAATAATATTTTTGGTAGATACTACTAGTAGACGATATTAGTAATTCGGAGACAGTTTCTCATGTATATATAATAAGAATTAATGAAACAATAAAACCTGATTTTTGGTTTATATAGACAAGCGAATTAGCTTAGGGGATCCCTTAAAAATGTCGAGTTACGAGTTGTAGGACACAAGGGTATTCCCCAAAAGATATCGGGAACATTCTGCAATAACCACTTATTATACAATCGAGGAATTCCCCATAAAAACTTAAACGAAAAGGGTTGCCAACTTGGAAATGTAAAATCGGTAAAAAAAATCGAGAGAAATTCCTTGTACTCTCAAAAATCGTGGAAAAATCGTTAAACTTCGGTATTTCGGTAGGACACAACCCCATATCGGTAGAAATATCGAAAAATCGGAAGTTCGAGACCACCGCATCTAGCTGACCTTCGATTTTGAAAGGAACGAACAGCGACATATTTTTCTTGCTAAGACAGAAGACTTTATGTATTTCTGACATGTACTGCTCTAGGAGAAATTAAGCGGGCTACATCCATCAACTCTTTCCGTGAAAATACGTATAGAACAGACTCAAGTCACCAACCGTTCTTCGATGTTCCAACGAATCAAGGCTATCGGTCAGTTCCGAGTCTCCAATCAGACGAACGGCTCTTGTCTGAATAGAATCCAGCAAAGGCTGTGTATGCTTGGGGCAGACCCCCAAATATGGAAGCAGTATTCCATAGTTGGTCGAATTTGAGCTTTGTAAAGAATTAACAGTTGTGGAGCGTAAAGCTTTCTGGTTCGAAATAATATTTCCAACTTTTGCAATGCTTGCAACATGGTCATGCCAGGACATATTTGCTCCCAAATTAACACCCAACAAATTGACTGACGATGTTAGAGGAATGGAGTGCCCCGACATAACTATGTCGGGTTCAGTAACGTTAACTTTTTTAGAAAAAACTGCCGCCTGGGTTTTTGTAGCATTAACGTCGAAGGCAGTTTATGGTCGGAAGAACCTGACGGCGGATTTACGGTGACCGTGTTAATCTCTGAATTGGTGATTAAAAACAGATCAAGAAGACTGGCGACTCCCCGTCTCGATCAGGGATCCGTGTTGAATCGTCAATAAGCTGAGTTAAGCCACAACTGGCTGAAAATGATTCAGCTGTAAAGTGGACTCAAGTGGCCAACTGTTCTTCGGTGCTCCAAGGATTCAAGGTAGCTGGTAGGGTATTTTAGAAAATGCTGATTGATAGCCTTTTCCATAATTTTCGATATTATTGAAAGTACTGGGACTGGTCAATAGTTGTTTGGCAAGGTCTTTTTACCTTTTTAGGATATCAGCTGAACTGTAACGCATTTTCAGCAGGAGGAAAATATTTCCTTTCTGTAGGATAGGTCGAAAAGTCTACAGAAAACTGGTGTTAGTTCCCTTGCACAGTTTTTAAGAACAGGTGTTTCATAATTGCCAGAAGTTTTTTTTTTTGGTGTTTAGTCCCATTAAAATATATTTTATGACATGCCGTCTGAAGACAATATCGTGCAACCTTGACTGCACATTGGGGAGTGTTTTTCCTCGGAAATCGAAAGTAGAACGTAAAGCAAAGTGTTCAAATAAAAAGTTGGCTTTCCCAACAGATGTTGTTTCAATAGTATTATCTGGCCGTGAGAGTGATGGTATAGTTATTTTAATGAAATTTAGACTAATGACCTTATTAACCGACCAAAAGGACTTAGAAATGTTCGGACAGGATATTTAGATTTTTAACGAAATTAGTTAGTTAAACATAACCTAATTTAAAATTATGTAGTAGATGCAGTTAAAGATTACCTAGCAAGTAATACAGTTGCGCAAAAAAGCGACATAGATCTTATTTTCTACGGTAGTTAACTGTATAATTATTGTTATATTAATTATGTACCCATGTACGTAACAAATAAGATGAGAATCTTTGCTTTAAACTCCAAGCAGCTTATATCAGCTGAACTTACTCGTAAACCAAACGAACACTTCTTACATAGCAACGGGGTGCTTGAATAATGAAAATCCTGTGATGTATTTTCAGCAGAATAGTACAGGATTGCTGAACTAGTAATATGACAAAATCTTTAGTTTGGATGGCAATTTGGACTGTACTGCGTGTTGCAAAGTGTCTCTTTGTAATACTAATGAAAACAGATAGAGTTCTCACTGTAACGATTTTCACTGAGCGATTCACAGAGATGTATAAACTAGCTTTGTTATATCACATTCCTCGTTGGGAACTAATGTAATACCTTAATTCTACATTAACACTGACCAATCTCAATCCTAGTTGATATTCTATATCTGGAGATTTGCATCTCTGATATGTTTCTCATCTCAATTAGAATTTATATTGAATGCGTTGCTTTTTTAAATTATATTTTTGAATCGCTCGGTAGTTACAATGACTGCTTTTAAAAAATTCAACTTCAGTGTCGGAGCAGATAATTCTTTAAATTGCTGTTTTGGGTGGCTTAGTATTCCCAATGACTGCATTTAAGTGATTTCACTTCACTAGGATTTTTGTGTCGAAGTTGATGATTTTGTAAATTACTTTTTCGAATCGTTTAGTAATTACGATTACATTTAAAGAATTTAAGTTTGCCTAGGTTTCTATGTTGAACTTGATGCGATTTTAAATTATCTTTTAAAATGGTATAATAGTCAGATTGATTGTACTACACAACTTAACACGCAGGCTGAAAAGTTTTTGGCCCGACACATAGATGTCACCCTTTTCAAAAAAATCCATATGATTTTTAGGAAAACTCAACCTTCAAACGATACGTGTCAAAATTTCATGACATTTTGATGGTTAGTTTACAAGTTACAGTAGTTTTAGTGACGCTACTTTTGAAATTTCCAAAACAATGGAAAAAATCGAATTTCGTTTGTTGATTGAACACTGTTTTTTGTGGGAAAAAATACCGTTCAAGCAAACCAATGGTTTGATAAGTGTGGAAAATCACTCATCATTTACTGGTATGCTGAATTTAAACACGGCCATGCAGATACAAATGTTGCTAAACTCTTTGGACGCCCAAATGAGGTTGTTACACCTGAAAACATAAAAAAAAATCCACAAAATTATTTTGGATGACCGTAAAGTGAAATTGCGTGAGATAGCTGACATCCTAAAGATATCAAAAGAGCGTGTTGATCATATTTTGCATGAACATTTGAGCATGAGAAAGCTCTGTTCAAAATGGGTACCGCGTTTACTCACAGTGGACCAAAAACAACAACCTGTAGATGATTCTGAGCACTGTTTGGACCTAGTTAAGCGCGATAAAAGGATTTTTTTTTTTCATGTAATATGTGACAACGGATGAAACACAGATCCGCCATTACATACCGGAATCAAATCGGCAGTCAACTGAGTGGACAGAAGCCGTTGAAAGCCTCCCGAAGCGACCAAAATTACAACAGTCTGCTGGGAAGATTTTGGCTTCTGTATCTTGGGATGCACATGGAATAATTTTCATCGACTATATTGAGAAGGGAAAAACAATGAATAGCGAAAATTATATAAAGTTATTGGTGCGTTTGAAGGCAGAAATCGCAAAGAAGCGGTCCTAAATGAACAAGAAAAAAATACTCTTTCATTAAGACAATGCACCGGGTCAAAAGTCAATGGTTACGATGGTAAAATTGCATGAATTGAATTTCGAATTGCTTCCTCGTCCACCGTATTCTCCAGATTTGGCTCCCAGCGACGCAGACCTCCAAAAAATTGTCGCCGAAACTGAGACCTATTTTGAAGGCAAGGATCAATCCTTCTACAAGAAAGGTATGGAAATGTTAGAAAAGCGTTGAACTGAAGGAGACTATATTGATGAATAAAGTCGAATTTTGCAAAAAAAAGAGTTTTAAGTAACTAGACTAGAAACTTTTAAGCCTACGTGTTATGTGCCGAAATAGATATATTTTTTAGTGTTTCGTACGGATCACCTCGGTGCCTGCCCGTCTGTTCGTCTGTCTATCACACTCAATTTTCTCCGAAACTATTTGACTTACAAAGTTGAAATTTGGCAATACCATAGGAATTGATGACCTCAGCAGAGCCGTGTAGTTTTAAAAGTGAAATTTTGACTTAAAGGGTTAGTTTTGGCAGTGAACTCGAAAGTGAAAAAAAAAAAAATACCAGATCATCAAGAGGGGTGTCAAATGAAAGTTTGTGAAAACAAGAGTTCAAAAATATATATAATGTAATACTTGGACATACTTTTATTTGTACTATTTTTAAAAAACTACCAAAAATCACTGTCCCCCCTTATCTCGAAAAGTACTAATCAAAAAATTTTGAAAAATTTCTGAAATATTCTACATAAGGTGTAGATTGAACGAAAATTATCAACAGTGCATTACCTTTAATAATTTATCTGGCATATAAAAAAATAAAAATTTCAAGGCCATCAGTTGTTAACAAAGATCGGAAACCAACCTTGTAGAAAACTCATTTAAGGTGTGTTCTGTGAAGTCATTGATCATTTTATACCTCCGTAACAAAAATGTTTATTCTAAAAGCAATCAACGTACCGAACACTAATTGCGTAAGACCGACTTGCACTTGACCGGGTATTTTAATTAATTATTTTAACAACTTTTAATAAAAACTGGATTTTTAAATAATTTTTTAGTAAAAATACTTTTGTTTTTAACTATCCTGACTAATGTTTTAAATATATTGTTTTTACTTATCATTCATATCAAATTATCGTGAATCATTTATGCTGGTTCACCTTATTTTTAATATTAAAAAAAAAAATCTTGTTTGTTTCGATAACATCTTACCTATCAAAAATAATAATAATCTTGTGGGCCAATCGCGGGCGTTTTTCTTGCAGCTCGGTTTTCAAACGGTCCAATAACGATGAATAATAATCACCTGTAATAGTTTTACGCTTTTCCAGATAGTCGATGAGGATTATCCATTGCGAATCCCAAAAGACAGTCGCCATAACCTTTCCGGCCGAAGGAACGGTCTTCGCATTTTTTGGTGCAGATTCCCCCTTGATAACCCATTGTTTAGATTGTTGTTTGGTCTCAGGAGTTTAGTAATGTATCCATATTTTATCCACAGTGACGAAACGACGCTTAAAGTCCTCCGGATTCTTTTGGAACAGCTGCAAACCATCCTTGCAACACTTCAGACGATTCCGTTTTTGGTCAAGCGTGAGCAATTGCGGCACCCATCTTGCGGATAGCTTTCTCATGTCCAAATGTTTATGCAAAATATTATGTACCCGTTCAGTCGAGATGCCCACAGCACTAGCAATCTCACGCACCTTAACTCTTCTGTCATCCATCACCATATCATGGATTTGATCAATGATTTCTGGAGTCGTAACCTCCACAGGCCGTCCAGAACGTTCAGCGTCACTTGTGCCCATATGACCAGTCCGAAAATTTTGAAACCACTTATAAACTATTCTAATCGAAGGTGCAGAGTCACCATAATGTTTATCAAGCTTCTCTTTAATCTCCTGAGGCGTTTTACCTCTCATAAAGTAATGTTTAATCACCACACGAAATTCTTTTTTCGTCCATTTCTTGAAAATCACTCGACTTCCTTGATTCACACGAATGCCAAACACAAAGAAATAGACCAATATGGCAGAAACTTGTGTGTGCGTTCATTCAAGAGATGCTACTAACTAAACGTGACCTCGATACGCGCCGGTGGTGCCATCTCTCGGACTTTGCACGGACTTTTCAAACCAGCCTCGTACAGTTGTGTTTATGCGACAAGTTATTCTTATTTAATGCTTTTAGTACCCTCAAATGTCCTTGTCCCTTGTATTTCGGGTTTCTTTCGCAAACTGACTAATGGGAACAGAGGGGGAATTTTTAGTAAATATATATATATATATATATATATATATATATATATATATATATATATATATATATATATATATATATATATATATATATATATATATATATATATATATATATATATATATTATATATATGTATATGTCGTCTCAAGATACTTTATTATTTTTTTTGTTGCAAAATTCGACTTTATTTATCAATATAGTCTCCTTAAAGAACGATACAATCAGTCCAAGGCTTTTCTAACATTTCTATAACTTTCTTTTAGAAGGATTGGTCTTTACCTTCAAAATAGACCTCAGTTTCGGCGACAACTTCTTCATTGGAGCCAAACTCTCTTTTCAGCGAGCATTTTTTTGGGGGTCTGCCTCGCTGGGGGCCAAATCTGGAGAATACGGTGGATGAGAAAGCAATTCTTTCAATAGCAATATAAAATAGCAAATATAAAAGTACCGTGGTACAAAACAATAGAGCAAAAAGAAACATTAGATAAAGAAAATAGAAATACTAATGAGATAACAGAAAAAGCAGACAAAGAAATAAAATACAAAATTCACTTACTGCAAGACGAAACGATAGGAGACCTATATAGACGACGATTAGATCAAAAATTAAATGAATTTAACTACGACAACCTCCAAGAGATGTATGACCACATAAAAGAATGCATCAAACGGGCGTCTCTAGAAGCATTAGGTAAAGAAGACAACGAGAATGAGAAACATAAAATTAGAATCTGTGAAAAAACCAAAGAATCTATAAAGGAGAAAAAAAGACTATACGAAAAATGGTTGAATACAAAATCAGAAGAAGATCTACAGAAATATAAAGAGAAAAATGCAGAAACGAGGAGGATGATAAACAAAGAAAAGAACGAGAGATGGGAAAAATCGTGCGAACATGTAAAACAGTATATAGGAGGAACTAGAAGCATTAAAGAGTAACAATAGAGAGAAGATGTACATAGAGTGCATCCCAGAAAACGAGTGGAAAGAATATTATAAGAAGCTGCTAACAGAAGACAGACAAGAATTCCAAGAAGAGAACCCTGAAGAAGAACAGAATAAGGAAATAAAAGAGATAGAACTAAGCTATGAAGAAGTAAAGAAGACAATAAGAACACTCAAAAATAACAAATCTGCAGGGCCTGGGGGTGTGGTAAATGAAATGATTAAGAACGGGTCTAATAAATTACATCGAATGCTGAGAAACATGTTCCACAGAGCGATAAATGGAGAAAAAATACCAGAGGAAAGGTCAAAAGCTTATATAGTATCTATATTTAAAAAGGGGGACCGCAGAAAATGCACAAACTATAGAGGCCTAAGCATAATATCGAGTATGAGACGTTTGTATGGAAAAATTATTAAAAATATCATGGAGGAAAATATAAAAGGAAAAAAATTGGAGAAGACCAAGCAGGCTTTACGGCCGGAAAATCATGTATAGACCACATATATACTATAAAACAAACAATGGAAAAAAAACTGGCAAAGAATAAAGAAGTTCATCTAGCCTTCATAGAGATAAGAAAGGCCTGTGACTCAGTACCAAGACAAAAATTATGGAACGCAATGAAAGAAATAGGCATTGACAAAGAACTAATATACGCAGTAAAAGCTCTCTACGAAAACAACACAGTGAACATAAAAATAAGACATAAAATAGGGAAGAGACTTCAAACATCAAAAGGCTTATTACAAGGATGCTCTACATCCCCAACACTATTCAAAATATACCTCGAACAAACATTAAAAAAATGGCAGCAAAAATGTAGTGAAATGGGAGTCCCAATAACAGAAGATTACTTATATACTCTAAGTTTCGCAGACGACCAAGTAATCATACCGCAAGATGCGGAAGACCTCAGTTATATGGTAAGAAAACTGAAAGAAGAATACGCTAAAGCAGGATTAGCAATAAACTTTGATAAAACGGAATATCTAACAACAAACGAGGGAAACGTGGAGAATCTAGAAGTAAATAACGAAACAATAATCAAAGGAACCGATAGATTTAAATATTTAGGAACCATCATTTCAAAAAACGCAACAGAAGAAGGAGAGATTAAAGCTAGATTAGGACAAACGCGGACATGCATAAGGCAATTAAATTCGATCCTGTGGAACAAGCACATTACAAAGAGAAACAAAACACGCATATACAAATCAATAATACAAAGCATAATGACATACGGGTCAGAAACATGGACGATCAACAAAAGAAATAAATCTAAAATTAACGCGGTAGAGATGGAGTATTGGAGAAGATATTGTTGAGTGACACGTATGGAGAAAATAACAAATGAAGAAATAAGAAGCAGAATGAACATCAAAGAGAACGCAATAAACACCATTGAACAAAAACGATTAAAATGGTATAGACACATAAGCCGAAGCGAAGATAATAGGTGGATAAAGAAAATAACGGAGTGAAGCCCTATAGGGAGAAGAAAAAGAGGAAGACCCAGACGATCGTGGAGAGATGATGTGGACGAGGCTATGGAGGACAGGGGTCTAACAGATGGAGACTGGAAAGATTGAGACGGATGAAATCAAAGGCTGAGAGAAGGAAGGCAGCGTCAGCTGTAGAAAATCCTTGATATGTATATATATACATATATATATATATATATATATATATATATATATATATATATATATATATATATATATATATATATATATATATACATATATATATATATATATATATATATATATATATATATATATATATATATATATATATATAGAAAGCAATTCCAACTTCAATTCATGTAATTTTGCCATCGTAACCACTGACTTCTGATACGGCGCATTGTCTTGATGAAAGAGCACTTTTTTCTTTTTCTTGTTCATTTAAGGCCATTTCTTTGCGATTTCTGCCTTCAAACTCACCAATAACTTTATATAATATTCGCTATTGATGGTTTTTCCTTTCGCAGCATAGTCTATGAAAATTATTCCATGCGCATCCCAAAATACAGAGGCCAGAACCTTCTCAGCTGACTGTTGTGACTTCGGTGTGTCGCTTCGAACGGCTTTTCACTGGCTGCTGTCCACTCAGGTGACCGCCGATTTGATTTCGATATGTAATGGTGGATCTATGTTTCATCCATTGTCACATATCGCATGAAAAAATCCTTTTTATTGCGCTTAAGCAGGTCGAAACAGCGCTCAGAATCATCAACACGTTGTTGTTTTTGGTCCACTGTGAGTAAACGCGGTACCTATTTCGAACAAAGCTTTCTCATACCCAAATGTTCAAACAAAATATGACCAACACGTTCTTTTGATATCTTTAGGGTGTCAGCTGTCTCACGCAATTTAGTTTTACGGTCATCCAAATCAATTTTGGGGATTTTTTTTGATGTTTTCCGGTGTAACTACCTCATTTCCAGAGCGTTCAGCATCCTTTGTATCTGTACGACCCCGTTTAAATTCAGCATACCAATAAATAATGAGTGATTTTCCAGGGGCAGAGTTCCTGTAACACTTATCAAACCATTGCTTTACTTGAACGGTATTTTCCCATCAAAAAACAGTGTTTAATCAACAAACGAAATTCGATTTTTTCCATTGTTTTGAAAATATCAAAAGTAGCGTCACTAAAACTACTGTAACTTGTAAAATAACCATCGAAATGTCATCAAATTTTGGCACGAATCATCTGAAGGTTGGTACTTTTCCTAAAAATCATATGAATTTTTTGAAAAGGGCCACATCTATCTGTCAGACCAAAAACATTTCAGCCTATGTGTTACTGTGTAGTATAATCAATGTCACTATTAAACCATTTTAAAAGTTAATTTAAAATCGCATTAAGTTCAACATAAAAACTCAAGCAAACGTAAATTCTTTAAATGTAATCGTTGTAATTACCAAACAATTCGAAAAAGTAATGTTCAAAATCATCAACTTCGACACAAAACTCCTAGTGTATTTCGGGTTTCTTTCGCAAACTGACTAATGAAAAGAGGAATTTTTGGTAAATAAAATGCATATGTTGTCTCGAGATACTTTTAAGTACAATTTTTTCTATACCAGCCCACAGAAGCTCCTGTAGCGCTTTAGCACGTGTGCTAGACTCAAAAAAAATAAATAAAAAAATTAAAAAAAAAAAAAATAACAAAAAAATCATATCAGCTTGCCTACAAGTATCCTTAACTTGACTTTTTTTGGAATAAAGCAGTATTTATCAGTATGTTGAATATGCTTCAGAGTGTCCAGTTTTTTCTGTATACTATAATACCATTGTTATTCCTCGCAGTGGTCCTAATGAATTTTTATAAATATATTGTAATTTTACATGAAGTTGGGCTTTGTTTATCTACAAGTAAATAAATTTCACTCATGAAAAAAATTTGACATATGCTACTTTGACAACTATTCCCATAATGCAGTCAAGGATGTCCGATATTGTCTTCAGATAGCGTAACATAAAACGTATTTTAATAAAGCCAGACACCAAAAAGGCTTCTGGCGCTGACGGAATACCTGCCATAGTACTCAAAAACTGTGAGAGAGAACTAACACCAGTTTTCTGTAGACTTTTCAACCTATTCTCTACAGAAAGGGAATATTTCCTTCCTGCCGGAAATGTGCCACAGTTTATCTGATACCTAAAAAAAAGCAAGAAGACCTTGTCAAATAACTACCGACCAGTCGCACTACTTTCGATAATATCGAAAGTCATGGAAAAGGTTATCAATCAGCATCTTCTAAAATATCTTGAAGGATTCAACATTATTAGCGATCACCAATATGGCTTTCGTAAACATAAATCAACAGGAGATCTTCTGACTTATGTAACACATGCCTGGAACAACGCAATTGAACACTTTGGAGAATCTCGAGCGGTTGCTCTTGACATATCCAAGGCATTCGACCGTGTTTGGCACGATGGGCTGTTGGCTAAGCTACGCTCTTATGGTATGTCTAAAAGGTTCTGTTTGTGGCTCTCATGTTTTTTTTTTTTTTTATTGGCCTAGCACACGTGCTGCAGGGAAGTCCTTAAAGCGCTCCAAGAGCGGCACGAGTGCGGAAAAAGCGATTCACGTTGTTCTTGAATCGCTGTAAATTGTACTCGGTGGGAAACACAGCGCTGGGCAAATTATTCCAAAGGGATGACGTTCTCCATATAAAAGATTGCTTGAAAAGCATTGTACGCGGAGTAACAAGCTGAACCTCATACGGATGCGAAGCACCAGCGCGACATGTATTTCTAACATGCACCGCTTTGGGAGGAATTAAGCGGGCTACATCCTTCGAACACTTTCCATGAAAATACTTGTAGAACAGACTCAAGTCGCCAACCGTTCTTCGATGTTCCAGCGAATCAAGGCCGCCGGTCAATTCCGGGTCCCCAATCAGACGGACCGCTCTTCTCTGAACAGAATCCAACAAATGCAGTGTATGTTTGGGAGCGGAGCCCCAAACGTGGGAGCAGTATTCCATAGTTGGTCGAATCTGGGCTTTGTAAAGAACCAACAGTTGTTGTGGGGTGTAAAGCTTTCTGGTTCTAAATAATCGGCTTAAGCTGCGTGAAGTTGCTTAACGTTTCGTGGCTGTGCCGATGTCCCGGACTGTGGGACCAAATAGCATAATGAGGCACCTGGATACAAAAAATTCCGGAGGTAAAATAGCCCCCCGTTCGGATCTCCGGGTGGGGGCTGGTTCAGGGGCGTCGACATGCAGAGAACAGTATTTCAAAATGGATTTTTGCAACATACGAGGTTTAAATTCGAACATAAATTCAGTGCACCAACACCTGCAATCAAATAAACCTCATGTACTCGCTCTCTGTGAAACTAAGGTCAGTTCATCGACCAGCACAGTAAACTATCTTTATCCTGGGTACGATTTCTATTCCCGATTTAGGCGTAACTTTGGAATCTGTCTTTATGTCAGAAGCGACCTTTCTTGCCAACGAGAAGAGGCTCTGGAGCCCCCAAACTTTGATGTTATGTGGTTAAAAATAACGACTCAACCAACCACAAGGTTCGTCTGTATCCTCTATCGACCACCAAGTGATACAAACTTTAGAACACTTTTCGCTTCTCTTGCAGACACCATAGATCATTTACAAATTAACTATCCAAATGCCGAAATTGCCATCCTGGGCGACTTTAATGTCCACAACATCAACTGGCTTAAATATTCAAATACTACCGACGAACAAGGTCGTGAAGCCGAATCATTTTCAATCAGTTGTGGCTTGACTCAGCTTATTGATGAACCAACACGGATCCCTGATCGAGACGGAGAGTTCGCCAGTCTTCTTGATCTGTTTTTAACCACCAATCCGGAGATTTACACGGTCAGCGTAAATCCACCGTTAGGTTCTTCCGACCATAAACTACTTTCGACATCGAGTATTCTACCAATCAGTGACAGAGAGGCGCCCAAACCGCGCAAGATTTGGCACTACAAATCTGCTAAATGGGAAGATCTCATGGAATATTTTCGAACTTTCCCTTGGTTGGACGTTTGTTTTCGATCCGACGACCCATCTGACTGCGCCAGGGAGGTTTCCGATGTTATTTTGGCCGGTATGGATGCTTACATCCCTTTTTCGAAGAAATGCCCTTCCAACGGCAAGCCTTGGTTTGATCTAAAATGCAAAGAAGCTGTTGCTGCTGCACCATAAATCGTAACATCTTTGTTCGTGCCAGGAAACAGATGCAAAGAAATTATCGACGAAACCAAGGAGGTACACAATCAACGGATTAGAAACAAACTTCTCGGTTGTCCCGGCAATTCCAGGTTCTTTTGGTCAGTCGCTAAGGCAGTTGGTCAGAATTTCACCAAATCCACCATACCGCCACTCACACGGCCAGATAATTCTATTGCAACGACACCTGTTGAGAAAGCGAACTTGTTGGCTGAACTCTTTGCTTCACATTCTACTGTCGATTTCCAAGGAAATACACCACCTACTATTCCCATAGTGCAGTCAAGGATGCCCGATATTGTCTTCAGACAGCGTACCATAAAACGTATTTTGATGAAGCTAGACACCAAAAAGGCTTCAGGCGCTGACGGAATACCTGCCATAGTTCTCAAGAACTGTGGGAGGGAACTAACACCAGTTTTCTGTAGACTTTTCAACCTATCCTACAGAAAGGGAATATTTCCTTCCTGCTGGAAATGTGCCACAGTTCAGCCGATACCTAAAAAAGGCAAGAAGACCTTGCCAAATAACTACCGACCAATCGCACTACTCTCAATAATATCGAAAGTCATGGAAAAGGCTATCAATCAGCATCTTCTAAAATATCTTGAAGGATTCAACATTATTAGTGATCACCCATATGGCTTTCGTAAAAATAGATCAACAGGAGATCTTCTGACTTATGTAACACATGTTTGGAACAACGCAGTTGAACACTTTGGAGAATCTCGAGCGGTTGCTCTTGACATATCCAAGGCATTTGACCGTGTTTGGCACGATGGGCTGTTGGCTAAGCTACGTTCTTGTGGTATGTCTGAAAAGTTCTGTTTGTGGCTCTCATGTTTCCTCAGAGAGCGTTCTTTACGAGTGGCGGTTGACGGATTTCTTTCTAACACCTTCACTATCAACGCTGGTGTGCCCCAAGGTTCCATACTGTCTCCTACTCTCTTCCTCATTTATATTAACGATCTGCTGGAAAAGACCGAGAATCCAATCTACAGCTTTGCAGATGACAGTACACTTATCTCTTCATTCACTTTGAACGCTCGGACATCGACTACTCAGACGAATATCCGCAGACAGCAGGAAGTCATTCAACTTAACAAAGACCTGGAAGAAATTCTATCTTGGGGTGACAATAACCAAGTGGAATTTAACGCTACAAAAACCCAGGCAGCAGTTTTTTTCTAAAAAAGTTAACGTTACAGAACCCGACATAGTTATGTCGGGGGCACTCCATCCCTCTAACATCGTCACTCAATCTGTTAGGCGTTAATTTGGGAGCAAATATGTCCTGGCATGAACATGTTGCAGGCATAGCAAGAAGAGCTTCTCAAAAGTTGGGAATATTGTTTCGAATCAGAAAGCTTTACACTCCACAACAACTGTTAATTCTTTACAAAGCTCAAATTCGACCAACTGTGGAATACTGCTCCCATGTTTGGAGCTCCGCTCCCAAACATACACTGCATTTGTTGGATTCTATCCAGAGAAGAGCTGTTCGTCTGATTGGACACCCGGAACTGACCGACGGCCTTGATTCGCTGGAGCATCGAAGAACGGTTGGCGACTTGAGCCTGTTCTACAAGTACTTTCATGGAAAGTGTTCGAAAGATGTGGCCCGTTTAATTCCTCCCAGAGCGGTGCATGTTAGAAGTACACGTCGCGCTGATGCTTCACATCCGTATGAGGTTCAGCTTGTTACTCCTCGTACAACGCTTTTCAAGCAGTCTTTTATATGGAGAACATCATACCTTTGGAATGGTTTACCCAGGACTGTGTTTCCCATCGAGTACAATCTACAGCGATTCAAGAACAACGTGAATCGCTTTCTCCGCACACGTGTCGCTCCTGTAGCGCTTTAGGGATTTCCCTGTAGCACGTGTGCTAGACCCATAAAAAAAAAAAAAAAAAAAAAAAATAATATTCCCAACTTTTGAGAAGCTCTCCTTGCCATGCCCGCAACATGCTCATGCCAAGACATATTTGCTCCCAAACTAACGCCCAACAAATTGAGCGACGATGCTAGGGGAATGGAGTGCCCCGACACAACTATGTCGGGTTCAGCAACGTTAACTTTTTTAGAAAAAACTGCCGCTTGGGTTTTTTGTAGCGTTAAATTCCACTTGGTTACACTTCCAGGTCTTTGTTAAGTTGAACGACCTCCTGCTGTCTGCGGATATACGCCTGAGCAGCCGATGTCCGAGCGTTCAAGGTGAATGAAGAGACAAGCGTACTGTCATCTGCAAAGCTATAGATTGGATTTCCGGTCTTTTCCAGCAGATCGTTAATGTAAATGAGAAAGAGAGTAGGAGACAGTATGGAACCCTGGGGCACACCGGCGTTGATAGTGAGGGTGTTAGAAAGAAATCCGTCGACCGCCACTCGTAAGGAACGCTCTCTGAGGAAACATGAGAGCCACAAACAGAACCTTTCAGACATACCATAAGAGCGCAACTTAGCCAACAGTCCATCGTGCCAAACACGGTCGAATGCCTTGGATATGTCAAGAGCAACCGCTCGAGATTCTCCAAAGTGTTCAATTGAGTTGTTCCAAACGTGTGTTACATAAGTCAGAAGATCTCCTGTTGATCTATGTTTACGAAAACCATATTGGTGATCGCTAATAATATTGAATCGTTCAAGATATTTCCTCAGAGAGCGTTCTTTACGAGTGGCAGTCGACGGATTTCTTTCTAACACCTTCACTATCAACGCCGATGTGCAACAAGCCTCCATACTGTCTTCTACTCTCTTTCTCATTTACATTAACGATCTGCTGGAAAAGACCGGGAATCCAATCTACAGCTTTGCAAATGACACTACGTTTATCTCTTCATTCACTTTGAACGCTCGGACATCGGCTACTCAGGCCAATATCCGCAGACAGCAGGAGGTCGTTCAACTTAACAAAGACCTGGAAGAAATGCTATCTTGGGATCACAGTAACCAAGTGGAATTTAACGCTACAAAAACCCAGGAGGCAGTTTTTTCTAAGAAAGTTAACGTTGCTGAACCCGACATAGTCATATCGAGGCACTCCATTCCCCTAACACGATCACTCAATTTGTTAGGCGTTAATTTGGGAGCAAATATGTCCTGGCATGAGCATGTTGCAGGCATAACAAGAAGAGCTTCTCAAAAGTTGGGAATATTATTTTAAACCAGAAAGCTTTACACTCCACAACTGTTAATTCTTTACAAAGCTCAAATTCGACCAACTCTGGAATACTGATCCCGTGTTTGGGGCTCCGCTCCCAAACACACACTGCATTTGTTGGATTCTGTTCAGAGAAGAGCTGTTCGTCTGACTGGAGACTCGGACGAATATCCGCAGACAGCAGGAAGTCATTCAACTTAACAAAGACCTGGAAGAAATTCTATCTTGGAGTGACCGTAACCATGTGGAATTTAACGCTACAAAAACCCAGGCGGCAGTTTTTTCTAAAAAAGTTAACGTTGCTGAACCCGACAGAGTTATATCGGGGCACTCCATTTCTCTAATATCGTCACTCAAATTGTTGGACATTAATTTGGGAGTAAATATGTCCTGGCATGAACATGTTGCAGGCATAGCAAGGAGAGCTTCTCAAAAGTTGGGAATATTATTTCGAACCAGAAAGCTTTACACTCCACAACAACTGTTAATTCTTTACAAAGCTCAAATTCGACCAAATATGGAATACTGCTCCCATGTTTGAAGCTCCGCTCCCAAACATACACTGCATTTGTTGAATTCTATTCAGAGAAGAGCTGTTCGTCTGATTGGAGACCCAGAACTGGCCAGCGGCCTTGATTCGCTGGAACATCGAAGAACGGTTGGCGACTTCAGTCTGTTCTACAAGTATTTTCATGGAAAGTGTTCGAAGGATGTAGCCCGCTTAATTCCTCCCAGAGCGGTGCATGTTAGAAATATATGTCGCGCTAATACTTCACATCCGTATGAGGTTCAGCTTGTTACTATGCGTACAGCGCTTTTTAAGCAGTCTTTTATATGGAGAACATCATCCCTTTGGAATAATTTGCCCAGGGCCGTGTTTCCCACCGAGTACAATTTACAGCTATTCAAGAACAACGTGAATCGCTTTTTCAGCACACATGCCGCTACTGGAGCGCTTTAGGGATTTCCCTGAAGCACGTGTGCTAGACCCATAAAAAAAAAATAATAATGATAATATTTTTAATGCAAAAACAAGACTTTATTTCTCAACATAATCTGCATTGAGCCCAATACATTTGATCCAGCAAGATTTTTTTATTCCCTCCGAAAAAAAGTGTATCGAACTGTTCATAATACTCGTTTACAGCACAGAGAACCTCTTCACTCAATGGACATTTCTTCACTCAAACCAATTTTTGAGGTTAGGAACCAAAAAGAATCACTTGGGGCCAAATATGGGGAATAAGATCGGTGAGGAACTATTTCGAAACCCAGCTCGTGTACTTTTGCCATTGCAACGGTCGATGTGTAAGCACCTCATTGTCCTGGTAAAGGAGCACGTTTTGCGCACTAATCTTGGTTGCTTCTGTAATTCATTATGTAAACGGTCCAATAACGTTGCGTAATACACTTTTCCAAATAGTCAATCCTGATGATATCCTGTGAGTCCCATCACTTTCCTGCCTATAAAACTGTTTTCGCTTTTTTCGGTGCATTTTCACCTTCGCCAATCCACTCTTTTGACTGCTGTTTTGTTTCGGGGGCGTGGATCCCGGTTTCACCTACAGTCACAAAATGAAGCCAGAAGTCCTTCGGATTACGCTCCAACTTTTCCAAACACGATTTTAAAATGTCTTTCCTCGTGTGTTTTTGGTCTAGAGTCAACAAATGCGACACCCATCACGTATGCAGCTCTTTGATTTTTAGAACTTCATGCAGGATATTATATACCTGTTCATATGAGATATATATCGTCTCAGCAATTTCACGAAGCTTAATGCGACGATCTTTCATCACGATACCATGAATGTTATCGACCATTTCTTCAGAAGAAACCACAATTGGGTGTCTTGAACGTGCAGCATAGGCAGTGCTCGTACGGCCACGTTTAAATTCATTTGTCCAGTAATAAATGGTCTTGAGTACTGACCCACTTCTTTCAGTTCAGTTTCAATGTGGGCTGCAGTTCATTTTTAACAATATCCAGCTTTATTTATTTCTACGAAACCTATAACACCGATTACTTACGATAGCTACCAACAAACAACGGCGCGTTTCATCTGTAAGCACAACCGTTACAAGAATCACGCTGCACAATAGTCATGCGGTTTACCTAAATTTCCCGGCTTTTGGTCTTTATAAAGCGGATTCCTTCTAACTTTACCAATGTCGATGCTATCAATATTGCTCCTTAATAAACCTTTACTTGAAATATTCATCCTGTGTATGGAATTAACATTTTTTTTATTTATATTCGGAAAAATTGAAAGCATTCAATAAAAATTCGTACAATTCATAGCATTTAAGCTAAATACCTTACTAAACTTACTTAACTAATGACAGAAATCAAATCATACTTAAATTTAAAATCTTTGCAAACTAGACATAATATGAGGGACCTTAAAGTTCTCTACAATGTTTTGCACATTAACTGCAACTCTGCATCACTCGTGTACAGAATCAGTGTCCCAGTACCTTCTCGGACATGCTCAGCACATTTTATATACTAACTCATATATCGAACTGTGGTCAAAATGTCTTTACTTGAATTCGTAGAAATTTACTTGATTTCGTAGAAATTGACCAGATTTATCAATCCACCCTCGTATATATTATTAATGTAAATTTTTTTGTTTTTATTTTTGAAAGTACAGTTTGAAAATTTGAAAGACGATTTCGGCAAGTTTTACATAAATTCTGTGTGCCTTATAATTGTGTGTTGAATTATAAGAAGAATTTCACCATTACTGGATTACTTTAATTTTCACATTCCTTCATTAGGTAGCGTAATAAAATGTATTCTTGTGAATAATAAAATTTTATACAAATATGTGGTTTGAATTGCATGTTTTTGTGTTATATATTCGATATATCCACGTACAAAATTTTATGGAAGTTTATGTACATAAAAGATTGTAGGGTTAGTGAATTTCTTTATAATTACGTGAATAGTCGATGATTATAAATATACCCTGGATTATCTAAATAATTATTTTACAGTGTATAGTGTGATAAAAAAAATAACCGGTCAAGTACAAGTTGAACTTGGGCAATAAGCATTCCGTACGTTGATTGCTTTTAAAATAAAAAATTTTATTACGGAGGTATAAAATGTTCAGTTCGATCTTTACTGAAAACTGATGACATTGAAACTTTTCTTTTTATATATACCAGCTAGATTATTAAAGACAATGCACTCGTGATAATTCTCGTTCAATCTACACCCCGTAGAGAATATTCCAGAATTTTATCAAAATTTTTTGGGAAGTTCTTTTCGAGATACAGGGGACATCGATTTTTCGCGACTTTTTAAAAATAATACAAAAAAAATTGTGCGCAAGTATTACATTGTATATATTCTTGAACTCGCGTTTTGACAAGCTTTCATTTGGCACCCCACTCGATGACCTAGTAAATTTTTTTTTTATTTATTTCCGATTTCACCACCAAAATTAACACCTTAAGTCAAAATTTAACTTTCAAAACTAAAGGGTCTTCCATTTGGGACTTGACAACTTTGAAATTTCACTGTGAACGCACCCTTAAACCAATCACAGAACTGTCAACGTCAAAACATTCAGTAAAGTCAACATTTTCATCATGGTGAAGTACACGAACGAACAACGTTTACAAATAATTAAAATTTACTACCAAAATTTGGAGTCGGTGACTGCAACTTTAAGAGCGTTAACGCCAATTTTTGGTCGTAATTCTCGTCCCAGTAGACAAGCAATTCATAGTCTAGTGAAAAAATTTGAGTTAACATATTCGCTGCTGGATGTTCCTGTGCCAGTGAGACAACGGGTTGGTCGAAGTGGCCAGAATATTGCTGCCGTTCAAGCATCCATCTCAAATGAACCAAAACAGTCAATTTCACGACGTTCTCAAGAATTGGGCATCGCTCAGACCACACTATGGCGAATTTTGCGAAAGGATCTTGGCCTGCACCCTTATAAGTTAAAGTTAACTCAAGAACTAAAGCCACTCGATCATATGAAGCGACGTACGTTCTCGAATTGCGCTCTAGAAATATTGGAAGAAGATGACCAATTTCATCGCAAAATCATCTTTAGTGATGAAGCGCATTTTTGGATAAACGGCTTCGTCAACAAACAGAATATGCGTTATTGGTCAGGTGAAAACCCTCATGTGCTTGAAGAAACATCACTTCATCCACAAAAAATTACTGTTTGGTGCGGTTTTCATGCCGGTGGTGTCATTGGGCCGTTCTTTTTCGTTGATGAAAATAACCGTCACGTTACAGTCAATGGAGATCGCTACAGAGGCATGTTGCAACGTTATTTCTTTGATCAATTGCATGGGCTAGACATTAATGATATGTGGTTTCAACAAGACGGCGCCACAAGCCACACAGCGGGTGTAACAATCGACTTAGTGCAATCTAAATTCGGTGAACGTGTTATATCGAGAAATGGTCCCATCGAATGGCCGCCTAGATCGTGTGATTTAACACCTCTAGACTTCTTTTTATGGGGGTACGTTAAATCATTGGTCTATGCTAACAAGCCTGCGTCGTTAGAGGAGCTCAGAGCCAATATTGAAAGAGAGATAGCGGCCGTTTTCCGTCGAAATGTGTGACCGAGTCATCGAAAATTGTGTTCAACGAATCGACGGCTGCAAACGCGCCCGTGGTGGACATATGAATGAAGTCGAATTTCATACATAAATGTTTTGATTATACTTCAAGCCTATAGTAAAATTTTCGAAATCTCTCAAATGGGTTGCGTTTTATTTCAAAAAAAAGTTGTCAATGGAAGACCCGATACATGGCTCTGAAGAGGCCATCAATTCCTAGATTACTACCAAATTTTAACTTTCTTTGTCAAATAGTTTCGGAGAAAATAGGATGTGACAGACGGACAGACACCGAAGTGACCTTATAAGTGTTCCGTACGAAACACTAAAAAGATAATGAATAACCGGCCATTAGTGCGGATTTCAGCAATTAGTGTTCGGTACAGTCATTGCTTTAAAACAAAAATTTTTGTTACGGATGTATAAAATGATCAGTGACTTAACAAAACACATCTCAAATGACTTTTCAACAAAGTTTGTTTCCGATCTTTGTTTTTATATACCAGATAAATTATCAAAGGTGATGAGCATGCAATAACTTTCATTCAGTCTACACCTTGTAGAGAATATTTCAAAATTTTTTTCGAAATTTTTAGCTTAGTACTGTTAGAGCTAGGGGTGGGGCAACGATTTCTGGCAATTTTTTAAAAATAATATAAAGAAAAGTTTACGCGACTATTACGTCATATGTATCTTTGAACTGTGTTTTTACAAGCTTTCATTTGACTCCCCCCACCCGATGACCTTGCAAATTTTTTTCACTTCCGATTTCACCGCCTAAAACTAACCCCTTAAGGTAAAATTTAATTTTCAAAACTTCATTGCTGTGATTGAACCCTCAATTCCTATATTTGTGACAAATGTCAACTATCTGTGTCACATAGTTTCGAGAAAAATCGAGTGTCACGGACAGACCGACACCGAAGTAATCCCATAAGTGTTCCGTACCGAACTCTAAAAATTAATCTTAACTAACCGTTTTCCTTATCTATACTGTAATTCGAAAACGACGTAAAAAAAAGTTAATGGGTTAAGGAGCCAGTACCTGGCAGAAAAGTTAAAAGTAAGCACACATAGAAATTTTCATTTTGTATAGTTTTTATTTTGAATTCTATAAACTATAATATATGAACATATAAACATTTTCATTGTTTATTTTTTGTAGGTATTAAACAGTATCAAAAGTGAGACAGAAGGAGATAGTGTATATAAACCTACGGTTTACTAGTTCAACACACTAAAATTTTTGGAGAAATCAACATCAGATGAATCCGTATCAAATTTAGACCAACCAGCCTAGTGATTCCCAACGGTCAATACGTAATGAACAAGATCCTGAATAGGTAAGTAGTCTTTTTTTCATAGTTAAAAAAGGGGCCATTCATAAATTACGTAATGCACTTAGGGGAAAGGGCGTCAGGGCTTGCGTTACGGATGCGTTACAGGAGCACAACTTTATATGCGACTTTCTTGCCACGGAACTCTCCCGGTACCATTATAAAATCTTTTAAAGTCATCCCTTATTTCACGACCACTTCGCTTCCCTGATACATCTACTTGTCTGATGATAGGTAGCATTTCAAGGCGTTGTTCATTATTCTTTAACTCCTGACATGTACGACTATCGTAACTATATGTCACAATATCTTGTCGAGTGTATAAGTCCTTTCTTTTTTCAACCAACATATTATGTAATACACAAGCAACGAGGGCAATAGTTTTGACTTTTTCCGGAGAAAGTTGTATTGCCGTTTAAAAAAATTCTGAATCTTGTAGCCAATAACTCAAAAGTGCTTTCAATTATTCTCCTTTCACGAGAGAACCTCTAATTGAAATTTTTTTTCTTTTTTTGAGATGTCTTTCAAGGGATATGGTTTCATAATTCTGTATCCTGGAGAAAAAGCATCATCGGCAAGTACAACATAAGGAGCATTAATATTGGTATTGGGAAGTATTTTACAATCGGGGCTGTTCGGTATTGAAATGTCGTTGAGGCGGTTTTTTTAGTTTACTTTTGAAGTACACCCCACTACCACCCACCCTACCATTTGTTCCTACATCTATATATAAAAATTTGTAATTAACATCCGACAGCGCAAACAAAACAATGCTGTTATATTTTTTACAGTTAAAAAAAATGGGATCTGCTTCGCAATGGTGTTGAAAACATTTCATTTTAACTCGAAATCTTTTGCAATATTTTCCCATTCATCTCTAGTTGTTGAAACCTACAAACAATAAAATTTAAACTTATTTTTCAGAGCGAATTTTTTACTTTAACGCCTATAACTAGTACAACTAATGCAGAAAAAAAATCAATAGAAAAATCAAGAGAAAATTAGAAATTTAAAAGGGAAGTTGTCAAATGTCAACTCTGATTCTTTAATGTCTCAAGTATCACGCACTATGAAAGAAATGACTAAAATGATTCAAGATAATCATAGTAACAATAAGACAAATCAGCCTGAAAGTGTTGATTCCGTGGATACGTTTGAGAAATTTGTTGCTGATGAATTACGTAACAACCAAAACGCAGATGGTAACGTATTAATGCGTCATACTAAAAGGAAAATTCAACAAGTAATTTTCCAGTCTTAGGATACGATTGATTGTCCAGCACCATCACCATCTACAACAAATTCATCACCGTCATCGCAGGTATGGCCTCAACCCCAAATATTCCAACAATACAGTTACCAAGATTCTAATAAATGAAAAGAGATGACAACTAAAACTAACTCCTTAATGTAAAATTAAATTTTCAAAACTTCATGGCTGTGATTGAATCCTCAATTCCTATATTTGTGACAAATATGAACTATCTATGTCAAATAGTTTCGAGCAAAATCGAGTGTCATAGACAGACAGACAGACGTACACCGAAGTGATCCCATAAGTGTTCCGTACCGAACTCTAAAAATTGATCTTAATTAACCCTTTTCCTTATCTATACTGTAATTCAAAAATAATAAATATATTGAAAACATAATTCAGTAGGTTATCATTTTAGTTCATTTTATGAGGCCCAGGTTCCAAGATAAGGATAAAAATTGTTTAATAATTTACACTTTCTGTTATGACAGAAGTTGATATTTTCGGATAGTAAATAAAAAACTAACGTCATGTTTTTTAATTTACCGTTTGGAAATTGTAGCCTGTTAAAGTCGAGAGAACAAGCAATTTAATGTCGATATCTTAAAAACAATTAATTCTAGACATAGGGCATGTAGTATAATTTATATTTAGAGTTTTGACTAGAATCCAAGTACTTAAGTATAACGATACAATCTGCAAATCCTACATCTTATAAAATATTTTTAAGAACTAAAGACATCTCCTAATATAACCTTATTTTATAGAAACTCTTTTGCTATTTTTTGGATACTTCTAATGGATTCCTCCTTCCTTCCATATTATACCCAAAAATATGCTAAATGGTCGATGTGAGTTAACATAATATTGTTTTGCTTCGGGTATTTTGTTCCAATCAATTTTCTGTCACAGACAATATCATTAGTTTTAAATAAATGGCTTTGAAATTACAAATAAATTGATCTTCATCAGCATTTCAATATACGTTTATTGCTGTTTACGTAACTATATTTATTTATAACTGTCAGTATAATATTGTCATCGTTAATATTCACTTGATACTACTTTATTCCGTAAGATGCATAATGAACTTCAAAATATGTTTAATAATAAGCGTAGTATTGGCGATATGTCCACCAGATTACTGTAAATCAAAGATACTAAAATCGTTATACATGTTATATGTAGTAATTCATATCACTGTTTCCAGTCTAAATGTTATTTACTTAAATTTTGTATTTAAAATATTTGGCAGTTTCCCCTGGGTCTTTAAAATTCTGTACATTTTAAACGAAATTTGTACATTATGCATTAATATTGTTATATCAAGAAAAATTTGTTTTAAAGGAAATCAAATTTGTTCTATGATAAAAAGTTTAGAATTGCTTACAGATCAAATATCCATGGAAAAGACATTGAAAAATAGTTCAAAATTAATTATTCTGTTATGGTTTTTATGTGGAGTAACTATGTTTATATGTGTAAATTTTGACTTGTTTACGGTAATACAAAATCCTCTATTAGCATTAACTAGTTCCCTCTTTCTTAGAGAAATAACCGTAATTCTTGTATATTGTTTAACCATCTTAGCTGCTAAAAAACTTTTGGAAACGTTTAATGATAAGTTAAGATTTTCAAGAAATTCAAGTGATATTATTAAATATTACCATTGGCATATTAGAATGTTTAACTTAATTGAAGTAATTAACGATATATTTGGTTCCATTATTGCATCATTTATATTCTTGTGGATGAACTGGATTATTGCAACTACCGTACCAGTTATACTCCAACAACCTGTACTTTCCAGTACCAATATCTATGGAGAATTGACAATTTTGTTCTATGTCGCAGTAAGTATTAATCTATATTACAGGAAAAAAGTATGAAGGGAACTAGATTTTAGAGAAATTTATCACTTGCATTCTATGAAATTATAAAACTGAATATTTTTAAAATGTTTCTTGAATGAAAACAAAAAAAAGAAATTGTGCAATGAAAGTTTAGAAAACTCTCACAAATTTCTTTTAATATTGAATAAAAAATTATCTTCTCATTCTTCTTCTTTATTTGTATAGGGACAATTGTCTATTTAATACTGTTTTTCGCCTACCTTACATTAGGAAAGTTGTCGCTCTACCTTTTTAGAATCTACCCATAGTCCTCCTTCCTGCTCAATGGCATGTCCAGAATTTGAACTAGCTGAATGTATCACGAGGATCTGTACTTTCCATAAAAAAAAAAACAAAATTTTTTTTAATTTTTAGGCGAATAGTCTTAGTAGATTTACTGCAAATTCTTCTAAAACGATCTTCTCGAGTTCCTCTTCATTTGTTTTTTTTAAACTTTCGATATAAGCTGATAAGACACTATCCAGTTAGTCTTTTCCCTTCCATAGTGCTCTTCCCTCAGGTTTTTCCCTCTTCAAAAGGTACGCAGTAATGGCTGGGATTATGCTCAAAATCGAGAGTTCTCTCATCAGGAAAAAAAGAAAAAAGCATGAAAGGGAATCAAGACGTGGTATAATTATTGAATGCCTCCAGTAGTCATTACCAAAGTCTGATGGCAGATTGCTCTGGTATATTTGCTTGTGAATGGTAATCTCTATCTCCTATTCTAAAAAAGTTAACGTTGCTGAACCCGACATAGTCATATCGGGGCACTCCATTCCCCTAACATGGTCACTCAATTTGTTAGGCGTTAATTTGGGAGCAAATATGTCCTGGCATGAGCATGTTGCAGGCATAGCAAGTAGAGCTTCTCAAAAGTTGGAAATATTAACTGTTAATTCTTTACCAAGCTCAAATTCGACTAACTATGGAATACTGCTCCCATGTTTGGGGCTCCGCTCCCAAACACACACTGCATTTGTTGGGTTCTGTTCAGAGAAGAGCTGTTCGTCTGATTGGAGACTCAAAAGTGACCAGCGGCCTTGATTCGCTAGAACATCGAAAAACGGTTGGCGACTTCAGTCTGTTCTACAAGTATTTTCATGGAAAGTGTTCGAAGGATGTAGCCCGCTTAATTCCTCCCAGAACGGTGCATGTTAGAAATACATGTCGCGCTAATACTTCACATACGTATGAGGTTCAGCTTATTACTATGCGTACAGCGCTTTTTAAGCAGTCTTTTATATAGAGAACATCATCCCTTTGGAATAATTTGCCCAGGGCCGTGTTTCCCACCGAGTACAATTTACAGCTATTCAAGAACAACGTGAATCGCTTTTTCAGCACACATGCCTTCCCTGAAGCACGTGTGCTAGACCCATAAAAAAAAAATAATTATAATATTTTTTTAATGCAAAAACAAGACTTTATTTCTCAACATAATCTGCATTGAGCCCAATACATTTGATCCAGCAAGATTTTTTTTATTCCCTCTGAAAAAAAGTATATCGAACTCTTCATAATACTCGTTTACAGCACAGAGAACCTCTTCATTCAAAGGACATTTCTTCACTCAAACCAATTTTTGAGGTTAGGAACCAAAAAGAATCACCTGGGTCAAATATGGGGAATAAGATGGGTGGGGAAGTATTTCGAAACTCAGCTCGTGTACTTTTGCCATTGCAAGGGTCGATGTGTAAGCACTCGCATTGTCCGGGTAAAGGAGCACGTTTTGCGCACTAATCTTGGTTGCTTCTGTAACTCATTATGTAAACGGCCCAATAACGTTGCGTAATACACTTTTCCAAGTAGTCAATCCTGATGATATCCTGTGAGTCCCATCACTTTCCTGTCGATAAAACTATTTTCGCTTTTTTCGGTGCATTTTCACCTTCGCCAATCCATTGTTTTGTTTCCGGGCAAGGATCCAGGTTTCACCTACAGTCAATAAAGCCAGAAGTCCTTCGGGTTACGCTCCAGCTTTTCCAAACACGATTTTGAAATGTCTTTCCTCGTGCGTTTTTGTTCTAGAGTCAACAAATGCGATACCCATCGCGTATGCAGCTTTTGGTTTTTAGAACTTCATGCAGAATATTATATATCTGTTCATATGAGATACTTACCATCTCAGCAATCTCACGAAGTTTAATGCGACGATCTTTCATCACGATACCATGAATTTTATCGACCATTTCTTCAGAAGAAACCTCAATTAGGTGTCACGGCCACGTTTAAATTCATTTGTCCAGTAATAATTGGTCTCGAGTGCTGACCCACTTCTTTCAGTTCAGTTTCAATGTGGGCTGCAGTTCATTTTTAACAATATCCGGCTTTATTTACTTCTACGAAACGTATAACAGCGATTACTTACGATAGCTACCAATAAACAACGGCGCGTTTCATCTGTGAGCACAACCACTACGACAATCACGCTGCACAATAGTCATGCGGTTTACCTAAATTTCCCGGCTTTTGGTCTTTATAAAGCGGATTCCTTCTAACTTTACCAACGTCGATGCTATCAATATTGCTCCTTAATAAGCCTTTACTTGAAATATTCATCATGTGTATGGAATTAACATTTTTTGATTTATATTCGAAAAAATTGAAAGCATTCAATAAAAATTCCTAAAATTCATAGCATTTAAGCTAAATAACTTACTAAACTTACTTAACTAAATACAGAAATCGAATTATACTTAAATTTAAAATCTTTACAAACTAGACATAATATGAGGGATCTTAAAATGCTCTACAATGTGTTGCACATTAACTACAAATCTGCATCACTTTTGAACAGAATCAGTGTCCGAGTACCTCCTCGGACATGCTCAGCACATTTTATATACTAACGCATACATCGAACTGTGGTCAAAATTTCTTCACTTGAATTCGTAGAAATTTACTTGATTTCGTAGAAATTGACCAGATTTATCAATCCACCCTCGTATATATTATTAATGTAAATTCTTTTGTTTTTATTTTTGAAAATACAGTTTGAAAATTTGAAAGAAGATTTCGGCAAGTTTTACATAGATTCTGTGTGCCTTATAATTGTGTGTTGATTTATAAGAAGAATTTCACCATTATTGGGTTACTTTAATTTTCACATTCCTTCATTAGGTAGCGTATTCATCATTCTTGTGAATAATAAAATTTTACACAAATATGTGGTTTTAATTGCATGTTTTTGTGTTATATATTAGATATATCCACGTACAAAATTTTATGGAAGTTTACATAAAAGATTGGAAGGTTAGTGAATTTCTTTATAATTACATGAATGGTCGATGATTATAAATATACCCTGGATTATCTAAATAATTATTTTACAGTGTATAGTGTGATAAAAAAAAATAACCGGTCAAGTACAAGTTGAACTTGTGCAATAAGTATTCCGTTGATTGTTTTTTAAAATAAAAAAAATTTATTATGTAGGTATAAAATGATCAGTGACTTCACAAAACACAACCCAAATGAGTTTTCAACAAAGTTTCTTTTCGATCTTTACTAAAAACTGATGTCCTTGAAACTTTTGTTTTTTTTTTGTATAAACCAGATAGATTTTTTTTTATGGGTCTAGCATACGTGTTGCAGGAAAGCCCCCTAAGCGCTATAGGAGTGTTCTTGAATCGCTGTAAATTGTACTCGGTGGGAAATACAGTCCCGGGCAAATTATTCCAAAAATAAATAGATATAAAAGACTGCTCTGAAAAGCGTTGTACAAGGAGTAACAAGCTGAACCTCATATGGATGTGAAGTATTAGCGCGACATGTACTTCTAACATGCACCGCTTTGGAAGGAATTAAGCGGGCCACATCCTTCGAACACTTTCCATGAAAATACTTGTAGAATAGGCTCAAGTTGCCAACCGTTCTTCGATGTTCCAGCGAATCAAGGCCGCCGGTCAGTTCCGGGTCTCCAATCAGACGAACAGCTCTTCTCTGAATAGAATCCAACAAATGTAGTGTATGTTGGGGGGCGGAGCCCCAAACATGGGAGCAGTATTCCATAGTTGGTCGAATTTGAGCTTTGTAAAGAATTAACAGTTGTTCTGGAGTGTAAAGCTTTCTGGTTCGCAGATTATTAAAGATAATGGACTCGTGATAATTCTTGTTCAATCTACACCCTGTAGAGAATAATCCAGAATTTTTTCAAAATTTTTTGAGCAGTTCTTTTCGAGATAAAGGGGGGGACAGTGATTTTTTGCGATTTTTTAAAGGTAATACAAAAAAAAATGTGCGCAAGTGTTACATTATATATATTCTTGAACTCGCGTTTTTACAGGCTTTCATTTGACACTTCACTCGATGACCTAGTAAATTTCCGATTTCACCCCCAAAATTAACACCTTAAGTCAAAATTTAAGTTTCAAAACTACATGGCTCTTAGGAGGCCATCAATTCCTCGATTCAAATACTTTCGGAGAAAATAGGGTGTGACAGACGGACAGATGGACGGACACCGAAGTGATCTTATAAGTGTTCCGTACGAAATACTAAAAAGATAATAAATAACCGGCCACTAGTGCGGATTTCAGTAATTAGTGTTCGGTACAGTGATTGCTTTAAAACAAAAAAATTTGTTACGGATGTATAAAATGATCAGTGACTTTACAAAACACACCTCAAATGAGTTTTCAATAAAGTTTTTTCCGATCTTTGTTTTTATATACCAGGTGAATTATCAAAGGAGATGAGCGTGCAATAACTTTTATTCAATCTACACCTTGTAGAGAACATTTCAGAATTTTTTCGAAATTTTTAGTTAGTACTCTTAGATGTAGGGATGAAGCAACGATTTTTGGCAATTTTTTAAAAATAATATAAAGAAAGGTTTGCGCGACTATTACATCATATGTTTCTTTGAACTGTGTTTTTACAAGCTTTCATTTGACTCCCCACCCGATGACCTTGCAACATATTTTTCACTTCCGATTTCACCCCCTAAAACTAACCCCTTAAGGTAAAATTAAATTTTCAATACTTCATGGCTGTACTTGAACCCTCAATTCCTATATTTGTGACAAATATCAACTATCTATGTCACATAGTTTCGAGAAAAATCGAGTGTCACAGACAGACGGATACCGAATACCGAAATGATTCCATCTAAGCCTTTTCCTTATCTATACTGTAATTCGAAGTATATATACATATATATATATATATATATATATATATATATATATATATATATATATATATATATATATATATATATATATATATATGTACCTATATATATATATATATATATATATATATATATATATATATATATATATATATACATATATATATACATATATATACATATATATATATATATATATATATATATATATATATATATATATATATATATATATATACATATATATATATATATATATATATATATATATATATATATATATATATATATATATATACAAGGTTACAGGAAAAGTCGTCCTAGATAATTAAGGACGTTATAGTTTAGGTCGTTTCTGACCGATTTGACTCTATGACATGATGTCCTAAACTTAACCGTTTTCGAGATATTGAAGTTTAAAGATTTTCTAAAAAAAACATGTTTTTTTTTTTTGCTTTGATATCGATTTTTTTTTATTACAGGTTCTCGAGTGCGATTTCTTGGTTATTTTTAGTTAGTCTGTATGTCAAGTATCAAAAATCATCAAAAAAATTTGAACTAGTTACTAACAGTTTCAAATGGCGGCTTGTTAATATTGCTAAATTACGAATTTTTACCAAGTGTTTCCTACTTTAAATCAATAAAGAGAAAAAAAAATGTTTGGAAGTTATTCTGCAAATTATTTTAAAAACTTTTACGTCTTTTTAGCTATCAAAAAAGGTATAATACTAGGAGTTTAATAGGAAAACTGTACACAGAATGACACCTAAAGCGGGCTCGGGTAGCAAAAGGTAAATTTTTAGTTCTAGGTGAAAATACGAAAAATACACAAATAGAACAAAAAAACCTTGCAATTTAATATTTTTTATTAATTATAATTCATGTTCTATATGGTCGCCCCTATTTCTAACACAAATTCTTATTCTTTTTCTTAAATTACTTTTCACAACGCTGGTTGGGAGGTGCCGCCTCATTTCGTCAGCCGCATCAATTATTTTTTGTCTTAGGACATCCACGTTTTCGATAGGAGTCATCTGGTCGTATACGAGACTTTTCATGTGACCCCACACATAAAAATCCATCGGTGTTAGGTCTGGGCTTCTCGCCGGCCAAGGTATGGGTCCGCCTCTTCCAATCCATTTGTTGGGATAATTGTCATTGAGCCATGCACGAACACTTCCTCTGTAGTGAGCTGGGCAGCCATCGTGTTGAAAGTACATGTTTTGTCTCAAACCAATAAGTAGGTCTTCCATCAAATTAGGTAAATCGTTCCGCAAAAAATTGTCGTATTCCTCGCCATTCAAATTATCTGGCAGGAAGAATGGACCAACAAAATAATTTGAAATTATACCCATCCACACATTTAAGCTGAATCTTGTTTGTGATCCTTTCGTTCTTTTTTTTGTTTGGGTTGCCTTCCTCTTTAGAGGTCTTACAAACTACCACAATGCCCAATAGTGGGCATTGTGGTAGTTTATAAGACCGTCTTTGTCGAATTTCGACTCGTCAGTCCATAGTATTTTCTTAAAAAAAGATGCATCTTCGACATCGATATTAAGCATAAATCTGCAGAATTCTAATCGTCGCAACGGATCGCCTTCTTCAATGACTTGCACGGGCGTATAGTGGTAAGGGTGTTGACCAACAGTATGCATTACAAACCATACCTTCCACTGCGAAATACCAAGCTGTTGTGCGACAACATTTGTAGATGTGGTTGGGTCCACCTCAAAGAGACGCCGTATTTCGTTTTCTTAGTCTTCGTCAAAGATACGTGGTCGTCCCATATCAGTCCGCCGTCTTTGTACGGAACCAGTTTCTCGTAGTCTTCGATAAGTTCCATCAAATACGCTAACATCAGGTACACGACGAGTAGGATATCGCAGTATGTATTCATCACGTGCACGCGACGACACTCCTTCGCAAAATCCGTAACACATTAGGATGTCAGCATATTCCTCGTTGGTATACGTTGCAGCAGAGATCAAAATCCAGTTACAAGCCAATTCACACAGTCAGAAGATGAAACACAGATATTTTTGAAAAGCACGGTATAGCACATCTACCACGGACGAATCGCATGAACAGACTAAAAATCATTCAATAATGTTTAGTGAACAGAAAATGTCACTCGCACAGAGAGTACCCCGACCGGAAAAAATGCTTACCCAACCCTTTTTATTGTTTGAAGGTGCAGGTAGTAAACCGGTAATTGGTAGTATCTAAATTCTATTATTATGTTACTCTACATTTGGGCCTATTGAAATCTCATTTTCTTAGAATTTTCAATAGATCCAGTAGATATTATACCGTTTTAGATAGCTAAAAAGACGTAAAAGTTTTTTAAAATAATTTGCAGAATAACTTCCATACATTTTTTTTTCTCTTTATTGATTTAAAGTAGGAAACACTTGGTAAAAATTCGTAATTTAGAAATATTAACAAGCCGCCATTTGAAACTGTTAGTAACTAGTTCAAATTTTTTTGATGATTTTTGATACTTGACATACAGACTAATTAAAAATAACCAAAAAATCGCACGCGAGAACCTCTAATATAAAAGCAAAAAAAAAAAAAAAAATCGATATAAAAGCAAAAAAAAAAACAAGTTTTTTTTTAGAAAATCTTTAAACTTCAATATCTCGAAAACGGTTAAGTTTAAGACATCATGTCATAGAGTCAAATCGGTCAGAAACGAACCTAAACTATAACGTCCTTAATTATCTAGGACGACTTTCCCTGTAACCCTGTATATATATATATATATATATATATATATATATATATATATATATATATATATATATATATATATATATATATTATATATATATATATACCTATATATATGTTGATCTTTAAATATTCAACATACAGCGCCAATATATAACCTTTAGAAAGTCACGGCCTCCAGAACTACATTATAATAAAAAACGAGGGTGTTTTTATTCCAAAAAATGGGAAATAAAGACATGTTTTGTAGTATTTCTAGTAAAATTATTTTTATATAGCCATGACCTGTTTATATGGGCTAGCCTCTTTTAGTCCTAACTGAGATTTTGCTGAACTACATACTTTTTATGTACCATTTAATTGTTGGTAAAAGGCAGTGAAAGATGCTCTAATTATTTCTCGACGTTCCGGTTTTGTATACGACTCATTATCAAGCTGAAATATACAGTCTCATATGTGATATGATTAAGTTATGTGATAGTATAACTATATCATACAACGACCAATGTCATAACAGTATTAAATACCCGGTCAAGTGCAAGTTGAACTTGCACAATTAGTGTTCCATACGTTGATTGCTTTTAAAGTAAAAAAAAAATGTTACGGTGGTATAAAATGATCAGTAACTTTATAAAACACACCCCAAAGCAGTTTTCAACAAAGTTTGTTTCCAATCTTTACTGAAAACTGATGACCTTGAAATAATAAATATATTGAAAACATAATTCAGTAGGTTATTTGTCATTTTAGTTCAATTTAAGAGGCCCAGGTTCCAAGATAAGGACAAAAATTGTTTAATAGTTTACACTTTCTGTTATGAGAGAAGTTGATATTTTCGGATAGTAAATAAAAAACTAACATTATGTTTTTTAATTTACCGTTTGGAAATTGTAGCCTGTTAAAGTCGAGAGAACTAGCAATTTAATGTCGATATCTTAAAAACAATTAATTCTAGACATAGAGCATGTAGTATAATTTATATTTAGAGTTTTGACTAGAATCCAAGTACTTAAGTATAACGATACAATCTGCAAACACTACATCTTATAAAATATTTTTAAAATCTAAAAGCATCTTCTAATATAACCTTATTTAATGGAAACTCTTCTAATGGATTCCTTCTTCCTAAACGACCTTCGATATTATACCTAAAAATATACTAAATGGTCGATGAGAGTTAACATAATATTGTTTTGCTTCGGATATTTTGTTCCAATCAATTTACTGTCACAGACAATATCATTAGTTTTAAATAAATGGCTTTGAAATTACAAATAAATTGATCTTCCTCAGCCTTTCAATATGCATTTATTGCTGTTTACGTAACTAGATTTATTTATAACTGTCAGTATAATATTGTCATCGTCAATATTCACTTGATTCTGCTTTATTCCTTTAGAGGCATAATGAATTTCAAAATATGTTTAATAATAAGCGATGTATTGGCGATATGTCCACCAGATTACTGTGAATCAAAGATACTTAAATCGTTATACATGTTATATGTAGTAATTCATATCACTGTTTCCAGTCTAAATATTATTTATTTAAATTTTGTATTTAAAATATTTGACAGTTTCCCATGGGTCTTTAAAATTATGTACATTTTAAACGAAATTTGTACATTATGCATTAATATTATTATATCAATAAAAATTTGTCTTAAAGGAAATCAAATCTGTTCTATGATAAAAAGTTTTTTTAAATTGCTTGCAGATCAAATATCCATGGAAAGGACATTGAAAAATAGTTCAAAATTAATTATTCTGTTATGGTTTTTATGTGGAGTAACTATGTTTATATTTATAAATTTTGAGTTGTTTCGGATAATACAAAATCCTCTACTAGCATTAAATAGTTTCCTCTTTCTTAGACAAATAACCGTAATTCTTCTATATTGTTTAACCATCTTAGCTGCTAAAAATCTTTTGAAAACGTTTAATGATAGGTTAAAATTTTCAAGAAATTCAAGTGATATTATTAAATATTACCATTGGCATATTAGAATGTTTAACTTAATTGAAGTAATTAACGATATATTTGGTTCCATTATTGCATCATTTATATTCTTGTGGATGAACTGGATTATTACAACTACTGTACCAGTCATACTCCAACAACCTGTATTTTCCAGTACCAATCTCTATGGAGAAATGATAGTTTTGTTCTACCTTGCAGTAAGTATTAATCTCTATTACAGTAAAAAAATATGAAGGGAACTAGATTTTAGAGAAATGTATCACTTGCATTCTATGAGATTATAAAACTCAATATTTTTATAATGTTTCTTGAATGAAAACAAAAAAAACTGTTTTATTTTTTTAAATTTTTAGGCGAACAGTTTTAGTAGATTTACTGCAAATTCTTCTAAAACGATCTTCTCAAGTTCCTCTTGATTTCTTTTTTTAACTTTCGATATAAGCTGATAAGACATTATCCATTTAGTCTTTTCCCTCCCATATTGCTCCTCCCTCAGGATTTTCCCTCTTCAAAAGGTACTAAAGGAACGTTCTAGAATCGTCGTAATGGCTGGGATTATGCTCAAAATCGAGAGTTCTCTCATCAGGAAAAAAGGAAAAAAGCATGAAAGGGAATCAAGACGAGGTATAATTATTGAACGCCTCCAGTAGTCATTACCAAAGTCTGATGGCAGATTGCTCTGGTATATTTGCTTGTGAACGGTAATCTCTATCTCCGATTCTATTGTAACGTCTAGTGCTTTTTGAAGTAATTAGTCAGCTACTCAATATGCGTTTTCACGGTCTTTTTTAGTAGGTCAATAATTCTGTTAATGTACTTTGCCACCTTGACTAAGTACATGTTCTCTGCTTGCAGGACAATAACTACTACTGTCAATACTGCCGAGTATTTTGCTGTTGTATTTATGGCAACAATGACCAAAGATTTGGTAAGCGTTGAATACGTAATTTCACTAGATTGGTAGTTTTTCGATTGAATTGACAAGTTCAGGAAAATTATGTGCTAGTGCTCAAATGTATTTCTTAAACCATCTAGTTTCTCACATTCTCGACAGAGTGGCAGCCAAATTCCTACTACTGTTGACTCCCTAAACAAGTTTATAGTATTCTTTACAGTTAATCGTGTTTTTAATTTCCGGTACATTGTTTGCAAAGTTGATCACAAGATTTATTTTGGAGTTTGAGCAATAGAAAAATAATACTCGAGTGTATTTATTCCGTTTTTGCCTGCCACTAGAGGACAATCATTAAAATCAAATCCTGGTGGAAAATTATAGCTAAGCAAAAACCGTCAATTATTTCTGCGATTGATGGGACATTTCTTGATTTCGGTGTCACAAAATCTATGAATTCTTCTCGGATTTTCTTTTGGTTCCAATCATAAAAACGCAAGCCATTAGATAGCTGTTCTTTTCCAAATATGTCGGTTGTTTCGTCAGCAAAGATTCCGCAAACGATACCTTTCTTAGCATCATTTGTTACATTCGCCCTAATAACTTTGCCGCATAAACTTATTAATTCGTTTTGTATTTTTGGCGATATGTAAATGGTATTTCGACGATACCTCTCTATGCCATACTTTATAATTTCTTGTCGCCAGACTCAATTCATAAGTGCAGCAGATCAAAGATAATTCCTTCAGCTTGTTTTTAGTATTCCGGATGAAACTATGGGCCCAGTTCGGGGTCTGTCCGTCAGACCCGATTTTCTCCGAAATTATTTGACATAGAGAGTTAAAGTTTGGCACAAATATAGGAATTGATGGACCAATCAGAGCCGTGTAGTTTTGAAAATTAAATTTTGACCCAAGGGATTAGTTTTGGGAGTGAAATCGGAAGTAGTTTTTTTTTTTTTCAAGCCATCGAGTGGGGTATAAAATGAAAGGTTATAAAAACACCAGTTCAAAAATATATGCTATATTATAGTGTAATACTTGCGTACACTTTTCTTTGTATTGTTTTAAAAGATGGCCGAAAACCCCTGACCACCCACCTTATCTCGAAAAGTACTGATCAAAAAATTTTGAGAAAGTTCTGGAATATTCTCCGTAAAGTGCAGATTGAATGAAAATTATCGCGAGTACATTATCTTTGATAATTTATCTGGTATATAAAAAAGAACAAAAATTTCAGGGTCATCAGCTTTCAACAAAAATCGGAAACAAACTTTGGTGAAAACTCATTTGGGGTGTGTTTTGTAAAGTCACCTATATTATACCTTCGTTAAAAAAATTTTATTCTAAAAGCAATCAACATGTGGGACACTAATTGAGCAAGTCCGACTTGCACTTGGAAGTTTTTTTTTTCCTCTAAGAGGCAAATCATGTCTGCCACAAGATACTATACAGGAAATAATCGATGCCTTATTTGCCTATTATTTTCGATTATGTTCTGGTGAAAACTTTGCAGTTGAGCTTCCACAGGCATAACTTCGAGAAAAGCCTTCGCAACAGCTGTTGCATTTTTGTGAAAGTTGTTGGCGACATGATTTCGACAGACTTCCTGCATATCCTTGAACCGCATCAATGACCTACTTATCGAAAATTTTAAAACCCCTTTAATAGTGCTAGTGGTGGGAGGACACAAAATACAGTGCTTACACTGTGCACACTTCACTCAAAGTCAATCTCTTTATTTTTCGAAAAATTAATATATTAATACTTAGGCTTAGAGAGTTCTTTTAAGTATTACAAATACGATTTGTTAAAACATATCCATTTGTAAAAAAAAAAACCATTCAATTGGCTAGTGTTGAGCCACATGGTGAGCCTTCGTATGTTTTAATGAGTTGGTTTTATTATTTTCAGTTAATACTTTACATAATACCATGTTTGTTATTTTTTAAAACGCTTTTTGTTACTTATTGTTTTATTTTTGCTTAGTTACTCTGTATTTTCCTTGGCGAAAAATGGCTAAAAAACTAAACTCAATTTTTTTATCAGGTACAATGAAGTGCAATATGAATTACTATTTAGTACTTATTTTAAGTGTCTCTCTGATTCTCTCTCTCTCTGTCTCTCTCACTATCTCTTTTTCACTTGTCTGTTCCTTCTTTCTCACTCTTTCTTATGTTTATTTAACAATAGTTACATGTTTTGATATTTACAATTTTACACTTTCTTATACAAATACATATACATTTCTATATACATATATACATTTCTATACACCTATATACATTTCTATACACCTATATACATTTCTATATACATATCTATAATATATATAAAATGCAACGTCTCTCCGTCTGTCTGTCTCTCCGTTAGTGCGCTTATCACTGGAGAACCACTTATCCGATTTACGTACTTTTTTTAAGAAACATACATATGTTCTCTGGCCAGGTTATAGGCTATATTTTATTACGATAGGTAGCATAAGAAATGAGCAGTGACGATAATAGTGAATGAAGTCGCGAAAAAGTTTGCCGCTAGCGCGTTCCCTTGCAATATACAGCCTAAACCATTAAATATGGAACAATATTATGTAGCAAAGAATATATATAATCTATAATCTATAATAATATATATATATATATATATATATATATATATATATATATATATATATATATATATATATATAATGCAATGTCTCTCTGTCTGTCTGTCCATTAGTGCCTTTATCACGCGAGAACCACTTATCCGATTTACGTATCTTTTTTTAAATTCATACATATATTCTTTGGCCAGGTTATATAATAATAATAATAATAATCTATATCTATAATATATATATATATATATATATATATATATATATATATATATATATATATATATATAATGCAACGTCTCTCTGTCTGTCTGTCCGTTAGTGCGCTTACCCCTCGAAAACCACTTATCTTATTTAAGTGATTTTTTAAATTCATACATATGTTCTCTGGCCAGGTTATCTATATATAACATATATAAAATGCAACGTATCTTTGTATGTCTGTCTGTCTGTCTGTCCGTTAGTGTGTTACGTGCTTTTTTTTAAACATACATATGTTCTCTGGCCAAGTTATAGGATATATTTTATTGCGTTAGGTAACATAAAGAATAAGCAGTGACGATAATAGTGAATCAAGTCGGAAAAAAGGTTACCTTTAGCGCATTCTCTTGCTATACACTGCCTAAACCATTAAATATGGAACAATATCATGTTGCAAAGAATATAATATATATAAAATGCAACTGTCTGTCTGTCTGTCCGTTAGTGCGCTTATGACTTGAGAACCACTTATCCGATTTACGTGTTTTTATAAATTTATACATATGTTTCTATATAATTCGACAGTAGCCTAGATAATGGGAGATAAGGTGAGATAATGGGAGATAAGTATAACTAATAGGAGATAAGGAGAAATAATAGGAGATAAGGAGAAATATTGCGAGATAAGTCGAGATAAGCCTAGATAATGGGAGATAAGTTGAGATAATGGGAGATCAGAGGAAATAATGGGAGATAAGGAGAAATAATGGGAGATGAACATAGATAAGCCTAGATAATGGAAATTATGTAGAGATAATGGGAGATAAGGAGAAATAATGGGAGATAAGGGGAAATAAGCAGTGACGATAGTAGTGAATCATGTCTACGCGAGCGGAGCCGCGAGCACTGCTAGTATACATATAAACTGTGTTTACATATTTTGCCTATTTCTACTTGCCTACGTTATAACTAATTTAAACTGGTTATGATTTTGTTTTATTTGAAACATTTACACTAGTTTCTTTTCACTGTCACTAGTTAGGATATTTTTTAGCTTTAAAACTAGACTTGTCAAATTATTTTGAAGACTCAGCTCAGAATTTGGTGATAATAAAGGATATAAATGGCAATACAGGCTTTTTGTAATAGGTAGTTGACATGCAAATGGAATTTAAGTCAAGAATCAATAATGACACCCAGGTATTTCAGACGATTTCTGAAGGGTACCTAGATATCATAATTTGAATAGGTTGATTTATATTAATATTTTTGAACTTTTTATAACTATGTCTTTATACTTGCTTTCATTTAGGTGAATCTTCTACTGTTTCAACCATGGTTACATATGTGTGCTCTGGTTACATTTGCATAGAATGAATGCGCATGTATTAGCGTATCATCAGCAAAATGTGCCAATTTTGTAGACGGATAGGTCGGAAAATCTATCATGTACAAGTTGTATAACTTGGGAGCTAGTACCGAGCCCTGCGGAACCCTAGATTTAGTTTTTCTTGGTGTAGATTATGATTTTTCCCACTTTTACTCTGAATTCCCTTTCAATCACGTATGAATGCAGTAGTGTCACCACGTATGGTGGTAGATCGTGCAATGTTGGCACTTTGGAGAGTAGGTCATTTAGCTACACCGTATCGAATTCTTTTCAAATATCAAAGGCTAACACCACAGTGCTCTGCTGTATATTTATTTTATTAAGTACGTCTTGTAAGACCTTAGTTGTTAGCAGAACAGTGCTGTGTCCGCCCTTGAACCCGAATTGTTCTCTCTGATACTCATTATCAAGGCTGAAGATTATTTTATTCAATATCGCTTTCTCCACCATCTTGGCCAGCGTGTTGAGCAATGTTATCGGTTTGTAGGAATTCATTCTCCCCGGATTTTTACCCGGTTTCAGGAGAGAGATCACCACAGACCTCTTCCACTGCTCAAGGAAATGTTGTAGCGTTAATTATTTACGTTAGACTCAGAAAGTACTTTCTGAGCATATTTTTTAGAAGCAAGGCGGGACTTTCATCTACTCCTGTGGCTTTATTGTTCGGTTATTTCATAATTATACTTTTTAGCTCCCCAGTGTTGGTATACCGCTTTTTTTACATTGGTGGAGGAATAGGTTAATTCCTGTGAACAGTTTTCCCAACCGTGTTCTTCATGTTTTCTTGGCTAGGCACAGAATTCAGTTCACCAGCATATCTTCTTTAAATTTAATATTCACCCTCATTGCGACCCTGTCACGGGCACACTGAAAGTTTTCAGTTTCTTTGCGACTTCATACCCTCCTTCAATATTAGATATGTTATTGTTTATTATTGTTCTTGTAATTTGTCTTGGCTGGAGCCCACGAATTTCATTAACGACTCGGCAGTTACTTCCACACGTTTTGAAGAATTCCACAGTTGTCCGTTTTTAGTTTTAGACGAGCTTGGTGATCTAGTTACGACCCTGTTAACAGTTGTAGTCGCTGGAAAATATGGGTACACTGTACAACTGTAACAATCTTTTTCCATTCCTATAATGAATTTTACACAGGGAGTCCCAAAATTTACTTTACAGCATTTTTCTCCAGTACGCAAAATTATACTTTTCAAAATATACAACTTGTCAATCATAAGCAGCACATGAGACATTTTCAACTATTTATGATTTATTTTATGTGAAAAATGAAACATTAGTTTTTTGTTTACAAAAATATGTCTTCTTTTATTCTGGAATAAAATATTGGGGTTTTCAATCCCCGCAATACTCAGCTGAAAAAGAATTTATGAGCATAATTAAAGATTGAATCAAACTGAAAAACACGTCTCTCCCCGAAAACGTCGTATATTTCTTCATACTGGAGATAAATTGTGTAGATTAAATTTTTGTACCTCCTAAACGGGATAGGCAACTTACATTTAAAAAGAATGAGTATAATGATGGAATGGAATAGCTATTACCTCTTATTATTCTTTACATTTACGAAAAAAAATTTCGATATACATTTGATATTGGAAATAGAAAATCCGCGCAATGTAGTTTATTCGAGTGCATTGAGTAGAGCACTGTCTAATAGTTATTAGATTTGTCTACGGCTACAATACAAAACAAAACAGAAAGTTAACTAAAAACACACTAAGCAGACTCATTCAAAGGTGATGTGGGGACCGGTATCATATTACAAATAAAATTTAAAAATCTATTGTCTTCATGGTTCGTGTCGTTTAAGATAGCGTTTTTTTTCAACAGAACCCCTAATTTTTTGTACATTTCGACTGATTTATTATTTTCTAACTTTAGGGAGGGGGACAGTTGCCTCCTCTGCCCCTCGCTGGATACGCTTATGTTCCTACTGGTGACTATCTATCTCTTATGATTCTAAAGATCTTTCTTCTGTCATTCTTTCTGTATGTTCGTTCACTCTATCTTTCTCTCTAAGATTTAGTCATTCATATTGTCTATTTAGCATGTTTGTCTGATTTCTTTTTCTCTACCCAATACAGTCGCTCCTGCTATTTTGCGAACTCTGTTCATTTCTGAAGCTTTTATTATTAATTTTGTTTTTGATGTCACCATTTTGTATGTTAGTGTACGTCTAATAGTGGTCTTGTAGATTTCAGACATAGTTTCCATTCTTAGGAGTTCATTTCGTCATGTTGCATCAGTTAAGAATAATTTTTTTGCCAACAACAACCGTACATCTTAACATTATTATAGATGTTGTCATGCATAGGGTGGTTCAAATTGGACACTTTTAAAGGTAAACCCCTTTATCTAAAGGAGATATACGAAAACTGATGTCGGTATCTGGGACTCAATTTTTATGATAAACTCAATGGTGAAAACCGCATATCGATATGTAGTACCGTTTCAGATATACAGGGTGTTTTTCAAAAATCTGCATTTTGGAAAAATGTTTGTAATTCTTTTCCTATTGAAAATATTTGATTTCTGTAAAAACATTCTCAGAGCACTTTTTCACGTGGATTTCAACAGTGTAAGTTACATTTCTTTACAACTAATATTTTAATAGTTATTAACGCAAAAATATATTTTTTAAATGGGATACCCTATATATTTTTCCTTATCCGAATAGAGCTTTAAATTACCATTCTAAAAATTTAGCACACTTTATATTTTGCTTAAATAAATATAAAGGTTTTTTAGTTTTTACGCTAGTTTTAAATACACATTTTGTGAAGTAGGCTGTGGACGGAGCGACCATATGGTTTAATTAAATTGTTTACTCGTAGTTGTTAAATTTTACTTCAGGATCAGTTATTGAATTGTCAAGTAAATCGCAATGAAGTTTGAAAATTACGAAAAATGGGATATAATAGTGTGTTTCATACAAACCGGAGAAAATTCAGAAGCGGCAAGTAATTTGTTCCACGAACGGTATCCAGAGAGGCGTCAACCTTTCAAGGATATATTCGCTCGATTGCGACATTACCTAGTTAATAGTGGCCATTTTGAAAAGAAAGGACCCAAAAATTATGCTTTAAACAGGGATAAGGAGTTAGAAGAAATAGTAGTTTTAGGAACTATCGGAAATAATCTCAACACTTCAACCCGATAGTTAAAAGAATCCATTGGACTACCAAGGACTAACGTAAGTCGTACTTTAAAAAAGCACAAATTCAGGCCATATAGGACAAGAAAAGTTCATAACCTTAGAGACGGAGATTTTCAACTGCGCGGCGTATGGATTTTTGAAAATGATTTCTGGAGAATTGTAACCATATTCCGAATTTTTCATTAAATTGCATTTGGAAAGACGAAGCTTATGTAAGCAATGCACGTATTTTTAACCGTTACAATTCTTATACGTCGGCACAAGAAAATCCTCATTTTGTTGTGGAGCAAAGAAATCAATGCAGATTTGGATTTAATGTGTGGGCAGGAATTTTTAGAGGCAGGGTTTACGAAGGAACACATGAACTTCCGTGAATGGACCTTAGAAATATATTTTTTCAACACGACGGGGCACCCCATCATAACGCTGCAGTTATCAGTAATTTTTTATCGGCCAATTTCGACAATAATTGAATAGCCAACCAAGGTCCGAACCGTTGGCCGGCAAGGTCACCGGATTTAACACCCATGGACTTCTATCTCTGGGGAAGATTGAAAGACCCAATTTTTAAATTGCCGACAAACTCCAGGCAAGAGTTAGAAGTCGCAGTAATAGAAAGTTTTGCAACTCCCACTCCTCTTGAACTAATCAACTCGGTAAGAAGTGTCCAAAAAAGGTGCCGCGTATGTGTAAATGAAACTGGTCGACATTTCGAACATCTCTTATAGAAAATTGTTTTGTTTTAGTTTGCTCTACTCGGAATAAATTGTATTATTGTCGTTTTGTTTTTTTATCTACATAGTTTAAAGTACTATAGCATTTAGTAAATTTCATTGTAGCCGCTCTGTCCAAAGCTTACTTCACAAAATGTGCACTTAAAACTCGCGTAAAAACTGAAAACCTTTATATTTTGAAGTAGATTTAAGCAAAATATAAAGTGTGCTATATTTTTAAAGTGGTAATTTAAAGCTCTATTCGAATAAGGAAAAATATATCAATATGCGGTTTTCACCATTGAGTTTATCATAAAAATTGAGCCGACACCAGTTTTCATCTATCTCCTTTAGATAAAGGGGTTTACCTTTAAAAGTGTCCAGTTTGGACCACCCTCTACTTCACTTTTGATGCCGATATTGACAATCTATTATTTTTTACTGTTTTATTAGATCGATAAATGAGCCTCTGAAGAACACCTTCTAATCAGCGTGGATGATCGCCTGGCATCTTCGGGGAATACTTTCGACGAAATTTTCTGCGTATTCTTAGGGCAAAGGTTTCCAAATTTCCCAAATTTGCCGTTACAGCTGCTTCACTGTTTACACCTTTTTAATTAACTAATTAAGAAGCTGTTGCTTGATGTATGGGCACGCATTCTCGATTGGGCTTGCATCGGGTGACTGGGATGGCCAGTTTAGTGTGACGATACCGGATTTTCCTTTTTCACGGTGCCCTGAAGCAATCGGTTAGTGGAAATTGACCAACCTTTTGGGGTGAAAATATAACTTCAAAATGAAGCTTCATCAGAAAAAATTTCATTGCTCCACTCTCGAACTATATTTCCTTTGCCCACGAGAGTCGTTTCTCTTTGGGTTTTTCTCTTAGAAATGAGCTCAATCGAGAAACCATTTTTGATTGTACACCACCACTTAGAGTGGTTAGCCCTCAGATGAGTGCGAATTGTTTCATACGATATACCTTTTACCTTTTTTCTTTAATTTTTGCGCTCCTGGGCTCAAAGTTAATTGAGGATTACGAGGGGAATACCATATGTTAATAATCCTTTTTCGTCACTGTTCTTTTTTTTATGGGTCTAGCACACGTACTGCAGGGAAGTTTCTAAAGCGCTACAGAGAGCGACGCGTGTGCGGAAAAAGCGATTCACTTTGTTCTTGAATCGTTGTAAATTGTACTCGTTGGGAAACACAGTCCTGGGCAAATTATTCCAAAGGGATGATGTTCTCCATATAAAAGACTGCTTGAAAAGCGTTGTACGAGGAGGAACAAGCTGAACCTCATACGGATGTGAAGTATTAGCGTGACGTGTATTTCTAAAATGCACCGCTCGGGGAGGAATTAATCGGGCTACATCCTTCGAACACTTTCCATAAAAATACTTGTAGAATAGGCTCAAGTCGCCAACTGTTCTTCGATATTCCAGCGAATCAAGACCGCCGGTCAGTTCCGGGTCTTCAGTCAGACGAATAGCTCTCCTCTGAACAGAATCCAACAAATGCAGTGAATATTTGGGAGCGAAGCCCCAAACATGGGAGCGAAGCCCCAAACATATGAGCAGTATTCCATAGTTGGTCGAATTTGAGCTCTGTAAAGAATCAACAGTTGTTGTGGAGTGTAAAGCTTTCTGGCTCGAAAGTCGACACTTTTCCTCTCGAACTACGTTCTGATAGATCATCAACATTTCTTAACTGAGAGTATCGTTTCACCCATTTGCTAACGAATACACTCGACTTCCCTATTTAGTTAGTGGCCGCTGTTGGTGTCATTTTTAGCCCTTTTGGATGATTACATAAGAAGATAACCTCGAAGTACGAAGCATACGCAGCATTCATGTTCGATATTGTATTATTTAACAATAAATAAGGTTAGAAATGATTATTTTTCCAGAAAGCATTGTATGCAGGTATGCCAAGAATAACCTCAAAAAAAGGAATTCTTTTTAGCGACTATAAGTAACAAGCGACACGTTCTTACTGGACCTACTATATCTTTTATTAACATTGGAATATTTACTTACCTACTTTCAGATTTTGGAATTTTGGCACAATGACACTAGACAACAGTTATCACCATTACACCAAACACTTTATTTTTGCACTCGACATGCGTTTCGTTAACCAAGTTAGGGTCATCAGAAGTGATGACTGATTAAATCTAAGAAAAAAAAACCAAACTATTACTTTGTAAATTGTAGTTTACGCGAGTGATATCAACCCATCACAGGTAGAGCATTAATTCCGATTCCACACAGAAAACTACGAGAAATGGATCCTCGGCCCATACAAAGACCTTCGAGCAATATGTCCTCGGCTCTTTTTAGACTAGTTTTACATATTATAATTTCAATAGTAAATAGAAATATTAAAAAGCCAAACTGGTGGACGAATGAGGTTAAGGAATAGATTAAAGACAAAAAGAAGAAGTGGAGAAAATATCTACAAACAAAAGATCCAACCGATTATGAGGAATATAGACAACAAAGAACGCGGGTTAAAAGAATAATACAAGAAGAAAAGAGAAAATCTTGGAAACAATTTGGAGAGCGAATGAAAACAGCCTATAAAGATAATGAGAAGCTATTTTTCGGTATGATTAAGAATATGCGAAGGAAAAAGGTAGAAACAATAGTAAATATAAAAGACAAAGACGGAAATGTCACAAAAGAAGAAGAAAAAATTATGGAAAGATGGAGGGAATATTATAAAGAACTATTGGATGGGAGTGACACAGCAGATAAAAATCAACATAGAGACCAGAACAAGATATAGAACTTACGCAAATAGAAGAGATTAATACAGAAGAAATAAAAGAGGCAGAGGCAAATTCAAATTAGGAAAGGCGCACGGGCATGATAAGATCACAGCAGATATGATGAAAGCGCTCCCTGAGGTAGCAATAGAAAAACTTAAAAATATAATTAACAACGTAATGAAGAACATTGCACCTATGGACTGGACAACAGGCATCATAAATCCAATATATAAAAAAGGTGACACTATAGATTGTAATAACTGCAGAGGGATAACTCTAACTAGCACTGTGTCAAAAGTATATACTAGGATACTAGAAAAAAGATTAAGAAAGAAACTTGAACATACATTGGAAGAAACGCAGTTTGGCTTTCGGCCAGGTAGGGGGATGAATGATGCAATATTTATAATTAGGCAATTATGTGAAAAAGCAATAGGAAAAGATAGGGAAATTCACTTGGGTTTTATAGACCTACAAAAGGCTTTCGACAAGATTAAAAGAGAAGACATATGGGAAACACTGAGGAAAAGAGAAATAGCAGAAATAATAATAAAAGGCGTACAGAGTTTATACAAAGAATCAACAAATTATGTAAGAAGAAGACAAGAGAGATTTTATATATTTGAAACAACTATGGGCCTTAGGCAGGGATGCATCCTGAGTCCCATGTTTTTCTCAATAGTTCTGAATGAAGCAGTAAAAGAAGCAAAGAAGAAAGGGGTAAGACCATACCAGACAGGCTATTGGAAGATGAAAAAGATAGAAATATCAGAACTATACTATGCGGATGATATGGTTATTATAGCAAAAGACGAGGAAACGCTTAATAGGAACATACGGATATATAAAGAAGCATTGGAAAAAATAAACATGAAAATTAATATAGAAAAGACAAAGATTATGATAACATGAAATAAAGATAGGAGAGGAAAGGCTGGACCAAATATTATTATTAAATATTTGGGATCAACAATAACGGAGGATGGAAGGATGGAAGAGGAGATCAAGGAGAGAGAACAGGAGGAAGATTATTTAATAGTATAAAGAATAAATTCCTAGGAAAGAAAGAGATACCAAAAAATATTAAGGCCCAAGTATTCGAGAAGGTTGCAACACCAATACTTTTATATAGAGGAGAAACATGGACAATGACAGAAAGACAGAAAGGAAAGATAACGGCTACAGAAACTAGATTCATAAGGAAAATAGAGTACAAAACAAGGATGGACAGGGTTAGGAATATACAACTCAGAAAGAATTTTAACCTGAAACCAATGGTGGAAAAGGTTGAGGAAGCACAACTAAGATGGTCACGTCGAAAGGATGCCTGAACAAAGAATAGTTAGACAAGTGTTTGATCCAGAATGAGCAAGAAAAGAACAAGAGGCCGACCTAGAAGGGCATGGTTGGGGATGTTAGAGAGGCAGTGGACAAAAGAGGAATAGCATGGTAACACGCAAGACGAGCCACACAGGATAAAAAGAGGTGGAAGGAATTATGGAAAAGACAAATATAGAATAACTCAACTCCACGGGTCTTACATCCCTAAAGGGGTAGAAAGGCATAAGGATTAAGTAAGTAAGGATAATTTCAATACTTTCGTAAACATCTAACAATTTCCTATCACATATATTTTTTTTTTTACTTCGATACTTCATTTTACCATCATTACAACTTATCTCATAAATTCCACTTCTATCACGTTCATGTAAAATATCCAGGAATGTAAATTGTTCGTTGTTCTCAATGCCACAAGTAAATTTAATGGAGTCGAATTTAATTTAATTTAGAAATAAAATCTTCTACATTCGATTTTTTTGTATCAAAAATTTCGAATACATCTCCCATATACCTATGCCATACTCCCGAAAAATGCTTAAGTTCTTAACTGGCCCCTGTTTCAATCTCACTCATGCATAAATTTGCCTTGAAGGGCAATACGCAATTACCCATTGCGGTGCTTTCTTCTGGAACAAAAAAATTGATTTTTATACTTCAAATAATTTTGTTCCATGCAAAGTTGTTTGAATATTTACTGAATTTTCAGTACTCTACGAGACAAGTAAAGATGTGATTGATTCAATTCTGACCGGAAATCACAGCATGTTTCTGTACCACGAACTCCTGTGTAAACAGTAATTATATAAAA
>CM032452.1:21195731-21352746 GCA_019049505.1 Pachyrhynchus sulphureomaculatus | reverse complement strand
TCCTGTATATATTTCTGTATATATTTCTGTATATATTTCTGTATGTATTTCAGTGTATGTTGGTTGCCTGAGGGCATGTGCTCAAAATGCGTGATTTTGAGTCGTTTTGCTTATGGACTCCTATATATAGGATTATGACTTTAGGGAGGTCCTATTTCGAGACTTGCTGTCTCATACAGTTATATTGGGAATGTTTCCTTGAATGTTAGTTGTGCGCAGACTAATCATTCTGTTCTTAGTGAACATTGCTTTTTGAAGCAGGATCATTCAGTTTGGTGAATTTTAGCTTTTATAGCTATTCACTGTGTTTAGAGTGAATTTTAGCTTTTATAGCTATTCACTGCGCTATAGTGATATTGTTAGCTTTTATAGCTGCTCACTATGTTAATGGCGAGATTGTTCTTTTAGAACGCAGACTTTGTGTAGTCGAGGACTATTTACAGAGTGTTTTCTTGGCGAGGAGCCGAGGCTTTTTTCTGGCGATATACCAGAGTGTTTTCTTGGCGAGGAGCCGAGGTTTTTTCTGGCGATATACCAGAGTGTTTTTCTTGGCGAGGAGCCGAGTTTTTTTTCTGGCGATATACCAGAGTGTTTTGTTGGCGATGAGCTGACGTGTTTTCTGGCGATCAACCAGAGCGTTTTCCCTGGCGATTTTTGCATGTCTGGATGTCTCAGGACGTCGACATTGCGCGATAGAGCGTTTTCCCTGGCGATTTTTGCATGTCTGTATGTCTCAGGACGTCGACATTGCGCGATGTAGCGTTTTCCCTAGCGATTTTAGCATGTCTGGATGTCTTAGGACGTCGACATTGCGATGTAGAGTGCGATTATTTTCTGAATGCGACTAGTAGTGATACTAGATTTGGAATGTTCTCTTAGCGATGAGCTAGAGCATTGATAGCGATTTTTCCCGAGCGTTTGTCTGGATATTTATCCAGATATTTTTTTTTTTTGGCCTTGTGCTAAATGATCTTACAAGACTTTTTCTTTTTAGTGTTAGTGTTTGCACTAGAATCATTTTTTTTTTTATTTTTCTTTATTTAAGAATTTTTCTAAATTTCTTTTGCTGAAATAGAAAATTTTCTGACAATCCTTAAACTATTTTAAGGGGGGTGTTCATATTTTGTTTCAGTTCACTTCTTTTGATTTAGACAAGAGTCTAGACAAGGTTATATTTTTTTTTGTTTTGGTAACAATAACAGAGCTGATTCTTTTATAAGAAGACCGCGATTGTTACTTTAGAAAGGTATTTCTTATGTTCATGCAAGGATTTTTATTTACTTTTTGATGTACTTAACCTTAGTGCTTAATTAAGTTAAGTCTAGTTATAAGATTCTTGTGTACATGCAAAGATTTTCATTTGGTTTTCATTGTACTTAATATTAGTGCTTAATTGAATTAAGTCTAGTAGTAAGGTCCGAAGTTTGTAATTTTGTTTTAAGTTCTGACCTTAGTAGTAAGTGATAGTGTACCACTTTGTACCTTTTCATAAGTAGCCTTAGTTTAATAGACTAGTGTAGTCTATTTCTTTTTGGAAGGGGGTAAATGTAACATTCATTTTTTCTTAGATTTTAAGACCATGTAATGTTACTGATTTTTCACTTTAAATTGTACTTCTTTTCATTTTTGTATCGAACGGTATATTAATCAGAAATTCCAAGCCGTTCGGTATATAGTGTGCTGTGCGGGTTGCGACCGAATCTCTCGATACGCCGGGATTGGTTAAATATTTGTATCCGGTTTTTTGGTTCCGGCGTAGTCATATTACCGAGAGAGTGCCCGCGGTTTATTTAAGAGTCCGGTGGACAGGAAGAGAGGCTTATTTCCACCGAGCCGCCAAGTAGGTTGTTTCGACCGAGCTGCCAAGTAGGCGAATTTCCATCAAGCCGCAGCGAGGCTTACTTCGACCGAGCCGCAGTAGAGGCTCATAGCAACAATTATGAGAGCCAAGTAAAGCACGAGTTTTTTTTCTAACGTAAAGCCGTAGTGGGCTCTAAGTGTTTCCTACAAAGTGTAAAATCGGTTTTGTGTTCCATCGAAGGCCTAGAAGCCCAAATAAAAACCGTAAGTTACCAGAACATTCATCAATAGACCTATTCCCGAAGTAAGTGTCTTAATAGCAATTTGAACTGACAAAAGGTGAAGTGAAAACCACGATTCTTCGCTTTCGGGGGTAGTCAGGTTTTAGAATTTAAATGTCTGATTTAGAGACTCTAATAATAATAACTACCTGTTAGGCTAGAATTTTTTGTAGATCCTTAAAACCACAAAGGTTAGAACTTTTATTTTAAAATCATGAATAAATTTTCTTTTTGTTGATTAAAGCTAGTGTCTCACTGAATACCTACCTTTCTTTTCAGGATAAGGACGGCTGTACCAAACTGATTTTTTATATAACAACTGTACACCCTTTCAGTATTTTTTCATTTTTTTAGCTGAAGTTAGATCCTTTCTATTTTAAAATGAATGGTGCCCAAAATTCGTGCAGCTGAGGTTTTTTAAAAAATAGAAAATAATTCCAAAAAGACGTACAAAAATTATCTCTTACCCATATCTCTCTACCAAGGAAAACTGAGCTAGTGTTTGTTTAATTTCTTTAGTTCTTTTAAAATCATTATTCACTCAATTCATTATCAGAAATTAAAAAGAGGTTGCAAGAAAATTGTGCCCAAGCGTGGGAAAAACAATTTTCACAGGGTACAAAATGACGCCGCAAAAAGCGACCAATTAATATACACGGTACAAAATAACGCCTCAAAAAGCGGGCAAGTAAAAAACACATTACACCCTTTTGAAAATTAACCATTCGCAAACAATACTTTGTCATTGATACAGGTTCAATTGTTTTGTGAAAATGCCAAAAACGAAAGAAGTTTCCGTTATTTTGTTGGACAGTGAAGTGCTTGTGGACCTGACAGTTATCGTGAAAGATTTTGGTTCACCATGAATAAGGACGTTCTTCTGTAATGGCCAGCTTAAGGTTTTGGATCACCTTTCCGTAAACTCTTCCATTAATTATATACCCTTTTTCTATACATTCAATAAGCAAAATTCCTTTACACTCCATGCCGGTATCAACTTTTCTGAAGAGGAGTTTCTGCCTTGTTTGGAGGTACAGAGCCCTTATAAACCTATTATATCGACTCCTGCTTCGTGGGAGGACTCCAACAGAATGCGCTAGTTACGACATCGGTGACAGCTCGCCAAAAATATCTCTCAGCTTTCTTTAAAGCACCCAAAGGTCAGTTTCTGTTCTGGTAAAGTTCGAAGATACGTCGTACTTGAAAACTGTAATTTGGGATACTCTAGCTTTTTTTAGTACGCACTGGAATCTGTAGTCGTCGATCCAATAACACCGCTCTTCCTGTTTTGGGATCATCCTGAATTTAGTCTCGATCCCATCGATACTATATAGACCAACGTTTTACTTGAAAATAACATGGACCATCTTGCTGTATACCCAGATTTTCCATCGTGAAAAAACTTTGCTACATTAAGCTATTCAGTGAGAAACTTCACTAAGCGACATTCCAAATTATTTTGAGTCATTTTTCGGAAGAAAAAAATAGTAAAAACCGCAAAACGTAACGAACTCGTACAGATTTTCATCAAAGCACTTAGAAAAGCAACAGTAATTTGACAACCAAAAATTTTTTGAATGACATTATTTTTTTAGATAATTTAAATAACCGGCCTAGTGCAAGTCGGACTTGCGCAATTAGTGTTTTGTACGTTGACCACTTTTAAAATAAAAAGTTTTGTTACAGAGGTATAAAATAATCAATGATTTTCACAAAACACACCCCAAATGAGTTTCCAACAAAGTACGTTTCCGATTTTTACTGAAAACTGATGACCTTGAATTTTTCTTTATATACCATACAAAAATCAACATAGAGACATATGTTAATACCGGAAAAAGATACAGAACTCATACAAACAGAAGAAACTAATACAGAAGCAACAAAAGAGGCAATCGGCAATTTAAATAGGATGGAAGGAAATTTGGAAAAGACATATATAGAATAACTCAACTCCACGGGCCTCACGCTCCTAACAAGGGGTAGAAAGGCATAAGGATTACGTAAGTAAGTAAGTGATATGTGAAAGTGAAAAACCTGATTATGTTGATTAAGGAGCATTTACACATCACATGCTTAGCCGTTTCATCATCCATGTATAACCGGCATTCGGCTGCTTGCACAAACCACTGCCTTAGCCTACAATGACCAGTGTATAGATCCACTAAACTGTTTTTTGTCTGCCAATTTTCAATAGTTGACCTCTGGTTGTCTGTTTCATCTGACAACTGGTGCATGCTTTCGCATATGTGAAACCTGATAGTCTGCACTGTGTTGGTTGGCATTTTCCTTTGCTTAGTGCCTTTTCGCTGTTTAATGAGCAATACCCACAGCAGGCTCCGGTCCCATGAAGTCTGACTTTGCACTATTCTTTATTACTACTTTATTACCATAAACTCATTTCCATCAAGCCCTGTTTGACCCGGGATCCAGATGCGATGAACTCTGTTCATACTTCCTAAGCTGTTTAGATTTTTTTGACAGTTACATGCTGTTTTAGATGAACAGTGACTACAATCAAGCACTTTAAATGCTGCCTAATTGTGAGGGGATATATTAATTGTTCCTAGTTACTAAGTAGGATCCCAACGTTTCTGGCCTAAGGATATTAAAGGGGCAACAGAATCAAACTTATCACTTTTATTTTTTTATTTAGTTACTGTTTTACACAGGAGGTCGTGGTACAGAACCATGCTGTCATCTCCCCTCAGAATTGAATCAACCATATCTTTACTTGCCTCGTAGAGTACTAAAAATTCAGTAAACATTCAAACAACTTTGCATGGAATAAAATAATTTGAAATATAAAAATCAATTTTTTTGTTCTAGAAGAAAGCACCGCAATGGGTAATTGCGTATTGCCCTTCAAGGCAAATTTATGCATGAGTAAGTTTGAAACAGGGGCCAGTTAAGAACTTAAGCATTTTTTGGGAGTATGGATGATGTATTCGAAATTTTCGATATAAAAAAATCGAATGTAAAAGATTTTATTTTTAAATTAATTGGTCGATTCGGCTCCATTAGATTTACTTGTGAAATTGAGAACAACGAACAATTTACATTCCTAGATATTTTACACGAACGTGATAGAAGTGGAATTTGTGGTGTGTAATGATGATAAAATGAAGTATAAAAGTAAAAAATGTATGTGATAGAAAATTGTTAGATGCATACGAAAGTATTGAAATTATAAAATATAAAAATAGTTTAAAAAGGGCCATATTTCTCATAGGTCTCTGTATGGGCCTAGGCTCTATTTCTCATAGTTCTCTGTGTGGGATCGGAACTAATGCTCTACCTGTGATGGGCTGATATCACTCGGGTAAATTACAATTTACAAAGTAATAGTTTAGTTTTTATTCTTAGATTTAATTAGTCATCACTTCGGATGACGCTAACTTGGTTAACGAAACGCATGCGGGTGCAAAAATGAAGTGTTTGGTGTAATTCTCACACGGCCAGATAATTCTATTGCAACGACACTTATTGAGAAAGCAAATTTGTTGGCTGACTCTTTGTTTCACATTTTACTGTCGATTTCCAAGGAAAAACACCACCTACTATTCCCACATTGCAGTCAAGGATGCAGCGTATCGTAAAGTGTATTTTAATGAAGCTAGACACAAAAAAGGCTTCTGGCGTTGACGGAATACCTGCCATAGTTCTCAAACACTGTGCGAGAGAACTTACACTAGTTTTCTGTAGACTTTTCAACCTATCCTACAGAAAGGGAATATTTCCTTCCTGCTGGAAATGTGCCACAGTTCAGCCGATATCTAAAAAAGGCAAGAAGACTTTCCCAAATAACTACCGACCAGTCGCACTGCTTTCAATAATATCGAGAGTCATGGAAAAGGTTATCAATCAAACATTATTAGCGATCACCCATATAGCTTTCCTAAACATAGATCAACAGGAGATCTTCTGCCTTATGTAACACATGTGTGGAACAACGCAATTGAACACTTTGGAGACTCTTGAGCTGTTGCTCTTGACATATCTAAGGCATTCGATCGTGTTTGGCAGAATGGACTGTTGGCTAAGCTACGCTCTTATGGTTTGTCTGAAAAGTTCTGTTTGTGGCTCTCATGTTTCCTCAGAGGGCGTTTCTTTCTAATAACTTCACTATTAGCGCCGGAGCGCCCCAAGGCTCCATACTCTCTTTCTTATTTACATTAACGATCTGCTGGAAAAGACCGGGAATCCAATCTACAGCTTTGCAGATGACAGTACGCTTATCTCTTCATTCCCTTTGAACGTTCGGACACTAGCTACTCAGGCGAATATCCGCACACAGCAGGAAGTCGTTCAACTTAACAAAGACCTGGAAGAGGTTCTATCTTGGGGTGACAGTAACCAAATGGAATTTAACGCTACAAAAACCCAGGCGGCAGTTTTTTCTAAAAAAGTTAACGTTGCCGAAGTCGACATAGTTATGTCGGGACACTCCATTCCTTTAACATCGTCACTCAATTTGTTGGGCGTTAATTTGTGTTGCAGGCATAGCAAGGAGAGCTTCTCAAAAGTTGGGAATATTATTTCGAACCAGAAAGCTTTACATTCCACAACAACTGTTAATTCTTTACAAAGCTCAAATTCGACCAACTATGTAATATTGCTCCCATGTTTGGGGCTCCGCTCACACACACCGCATTTTTTGGATTCTATTTAGAGAAGAGCTGTTCGTCTAATTGGAGACCCGGAACTGACCGGCGGCTTTGATTCGCTGGAACATTGGCGAGTTCAGTCTGTTCTACAAGTATTTTCGTCAGTTCTTCCCAGAGCGGTGCATGTCAAATACACGTCGCGCTAATACTTCACAGTCGTATGAGGTTCAACTTGTTACTCCGCGTACAACGCTTTTCAAGCAATTTTTTATATGGGAAACATCGTCCCTTTGGAATAATTTGCCCAGGGCTGTGTTTCCCAACGAGTATAATTTACAGCGATTCAAGAACAACTTGAGTCGCTTTTTTTTTCCGCACACATGCCGCTCCTGGAGCGCTTTAGGGACTTCCCTGTAGCACGTGTGCTAGACCCATAAAAAAAAATGGTGTATCATTGTGCCAAAGTTCCAAAATCCCAACGTAAATATTCCAATTTTAATAATAGATATAGTCGGTCTAGTAAGAACGTGTCGCTTGTTACTTATAGTTGGTAAGAAGAATTCCTTTTTTTGAGGTTATTCTTGGCACACTTGCTTACAATGCTTTCTGAAAAAAGATTCATTTCTAACCTTATTTATTGTTAAATAATACATTATCGAACGTGAATGCTGTGTACGCTTCGCGCTTGGAGGTTGTGTTCTTATGTAATCATCCAAAAGAGCTGAAAATGACACCAACAGCGGCTGCTAACTAAATGGGCAAGTCAAGTGTATTCGTTAGCAATTGGGTGAAACGATACTCTCTCTATCTCTGATCTATCAGGACGTAGTTCGAGAGGAAAAGTGTCGAACAGTGACGAAAAAATGATTATTAACATGTTTCCCCGTAATCCTCAATTAACTTTTAGCCAAGGAGCGCTTAAATTAAAGAAAAAAGGTTTAGATATATCGTATGAAACGATTCGCACTCATCTACGGGCTAACGACTTGAAGTGGTGAAATGGTTTCGGGATCGAGCTCATTTCTAAGGGAAAAACCCAGGGAGAAACGACCCTCGTGGGCAGAGGAAATATAGATCGAGACTGGAGCAATGACATTTTTTCCGATGAAGCTTCATTTTGAAGTTATATTTTCACCCCAAAAGACTGGTCATTTTCCACTAACCGATTGCTTGAGGGTACCGCGAAAAAGGAAAATCCGGTATCGTCATACTAAACTGGCCATCCCAGTCACCCGATGCAAGCCCAATCGAGAACGTGTGCCCATACATCAAGCAACAGCTTCTTAATTAGTTAATTAAAAAGGTGTACACAGCGAAGCAGCTGTAATGACAAATTTGGGAAATTTGGAAACCTTTGCCCTAAGAATACGCAGAAAGTTTCGTCGAAAGTATTCCCCGAAGATGCCCGGCAATCATCCACGCTGATGAGGACTGGACAAATTAGAACGTGTTCTTCAGAGGCTCATTTATCGATCTAATAAAAGAGTAAAAAACAATAGATTGACAATATCGGCATCAAAAGTGAAGTACAGGGTGGTCCAAATTGGACACTTTTAAAGGTACACCCCTTTATCTAAAGGAGATAGATGAAAACTGATGTCGGTGTCTGAGGCTCAATTTTTATGATAAACTCAATGATGAAAACCGCATATCGATATCTAGTACCGTTTCAGATATACAGGGTATTTTTCAAAAATCTGCATTTTGGAAAAATGTTTGTAAATTTTAATAGTTATTACCGCAAAAACATATTTTTTAAATGAGATACCCTGTATATTTTTCTTTCTCCGAATAGAGCTTTAAATTACCATTTTAAAAATATAGCACACTTTATATTTTGTTTAAATCTACTTCAAAATATAAAGGTTTTCAGTTTTTACGCGAGTTTTAAATGCACAGGGAAGTAGGCTTTGGATGGAGCGGCAATATCAATTGTTTACCGATAGCAGTCAAATCGTAAAAAAAATGCCAGAAGTAATTCTAAGAGTCATAACTACAATGAAATTTACTAAATGCTCTAGTACTTTAAACTATGTAGATAATAAAACAAAACAACAATAAAACAATTTATTCCGAGTAGAGCAAACTAAAACAAAACAATTTGCTATAAGAGAAGTTCGAAATGTCGATCAGTTTCATTTACACATAGGCGGCACCTTTTTTGGACACTTACCGAGTTGGTTAGTTCAAGAGGAGTGAGAGCTGCAAAACTTTGTATTACTGCGACTTCTAACTCTTGCCTGGTGTTTGTAGGCAATTTAAAAAATAGGTCTTTCAATCTTCCCCATGGGTTCCAACGGTTTGGACCCTGGGTTGGCTATCCAGTTATTATCGAAATTGGCTGATAAAAAATTACTGATAATTGCGGCGTTATTATGGGGTGCTCCGTCGTGTTGAAAAAATATATTTCTAAGGTCCATTAACTGCAGTTTATCAACAAGAGGTTCTATTTGCTGCCTTAAAATTTCTAAATATCTCTGAGATGTGAGTATTTTTTGTAAATAAATGGACCTATAACCTTGCCTCTAAAAATTCCTACTCACATTAAATCCAAATCTGCCTTGATTTCTTTGCTCCACAACTAAATGAGGATTTTCTTGTGCCCACGTATAAGAAGTGTAACGGTTAAAAATATGTGCATTGCTTACATAAGCTTCGTCTGTCCAAATGCAGTTTCATGAAAAATTCGGAACATGGTTACAATCCTCCAGAAACCATTGGCAAAAATCCATACGCCGTTGAAAATCTCCGTCTCTAAGGTGATGAACTTTTCTTGTCCTATATGGCCTGAATTTGTGCGTCTTCAAAGGCACGACTACGTTAGTTCTTGGTAGACCAGTGGATCCTTCTAACTGTCGAGTTGAAGTGTTGGGATTATTTCCGATAGTTCCTAAAACTACTATTTCTTCTAACTCCTTATCCCTGTTTGATGCATAATTTTTGGGTCGTTTCTTTTCAAACTGACCACTATTAACTACTTTATGTCGCAATCGAGCGAATATATCCTTGAAGGGTTGACGCCTCTCTGGATACCGTTCGTGGTACAAATTACTTGCCGCTTCCGAATTTTCTCCGGTTTGTATGAAACACACTATTATATCCCATTTTTCGTAATTTTCAAACTTCATTGCGATTTATTTGACAATTCAATAACTGATCCCGAAGTAAAATTTGACAACTACGAGTAGACAATTGAATTAAACCACATGGTCGCTCCGTCCAAAGCCTACTTCACAAAATGTGCATTTAAAACTCGCATAAAAACTGAAAACCTTTACATTTATTTAAGTAAAATATAAAGTGTGCTATATTTTTAGAATGGTAATTTAAAGCTCTATTCGGATAAGGAAAAATATACAGGGTATCCCATTTAAAAAATTTATTTTTGTGTTAATAACTATTAAAATATTAGTTGTAAAAAAATGTAACTTTCACTGTTGAAATCCACGTGAAAAAGTGCTTTGAGAATGCAGATTTTTGAAAAACACCCTGTATATCTGAAAAGGTACTAGATATCGATATGCGGTTTTCATCATTGAGTTTATCATAAAAATTGAGTCTCAGACACCGACATCAGTTTTCGTCTATCTCCTTTAGATAAAGGGATTTACCTTTAAAAGTGCCCAATTTGAACCACCCTGTACATGACAACATCTAAAATAATGTTAAGATGTGCGGTTGTTGTAGGCAAAAAAAATTATTCTTAACTGATGCAATATGACGAAATGAACTCCTAAGAATTGAAACGATGTGTGAAATCTACAAGACCACTATTAGACGTACACTAACATACAAAATGGTGACATCAAAAACAAAATTAATAATAAAAGCTTCAGAAATGAACAGAGTTCGCAAAATAGCAGGAGCGACTGTATTGGGTAGAGAAAAAGAAATCAGACAAACATGCTAAATAGATAATATGAATGATTAAATCTTAGAGAGAAAGATAGAGTTGAATATATAGAAAATGAAGAAAATATAGAAAGATCGTTAGAATCATAAAAGATAGTTACCAGTAGGAACATAAGCGTATCCAGCGAGGGGCAGAGGAGGCAACTGTCCCCCTCCCTAAAGTTAGAAAATAATAAATCAGTAGAAACGAACAAAAAATTAGGGGTTCTGGTGTAAAAATGCTATCTTAAACGATGCGAACCATGAAGAAAATAGGTTTTAAATTTTATTTTAAATACGATACTGGCCCCACATCACCTGTGAATGAGTCTGCTTAATGTGTTTTTAGTTAACTTTCTGTTTTGTTTTGTATTGTAACAGTAGATAAATCTAATAATTATTAGACAGTGCTGTACTCAATGCACTCGACAAGCGATACTAAATCAAAATGTTCTCGAAGCTAAGTAATGTCACAACAGATCAATTACTGGAGACTTCCAGATCTTTCTAGCGTAGCTTACTAGTAAATAACCAGAATTTGTGTTACAACTATCAATTTTTACAGTACAGATACGATTGTTAAATTGGTGAGTGGTGTAGTGAACAGTAATATTATGACGAACAAACTACATTACGCGGATTTAATATTTCCGGTATCAAATGCATATCGAAAAATTTTTTCGTAAATGTGAACGATGATAAGAAGTAATAGCTATTCCATTCCATCATTATACTCGTTCTTTTTAAATGTAAGTTGTTTAGTAAAAGCGTTATAAAAAAATAATACGTTTAGGACGTACAAAGATTTACTCTACAGAATTTATCTCCAGTATATACGGTATTTTCGATGAGAGACGAGTTTTTCAGCTTGATTCAATTAACTGGACAACTGTGGAATTCTTCAAAACGCGTGGAAGTAACTACCGAGTTGTTAAAGAAATTTGTGGGCTCCAGCCAAGACAAATTACAAGAAAGAACAATAATAAACAATAACATCCCTAATATTGAAGGAGGGTATGAAGTCGCAAAAGAAACTGAAAACCTTCAGTATGCCCGTGACAGGGTCGCAATGAAGATGAATATTAAATTTAAAGAAGATATGCTGGTGAACTGAATTCTGTGCCTAGCCAAGAAAACATGAAGAACACGGTTGGGAAAACTGTTCACAGGAATTAACCTATTCCTCCATCAATCTAAAAAAAACGGTATACCAACACTGGGGAGCTAAAAATTATAATTATGAAATAACCAAACAATAAAGCCACAGGAGTAGATCAAATTCCCGCCTTGCTTCTAAAAAATATGCTCAGAAAGTAATTTCTGAGTCTAACGTAAATAATTAACGCTACAACATTTCCTTGAGCAGTGGAAGAGGTCTGTGGTGATCTCTCTCCTGAAACCGGGTAAAATTCCTACAAACCGATAACACGCTGGCCAAGATGGTCGAGAAAGCGATATTGAATAAAATAATCTTCAGCCTTGATAATGAGTGTCAGAGAGAACAATTCGGGTTCAAGGGCGGACACAGCACTGTTCTGCTAACAACTATGGTCTTACAAGACGTACTTAATAAAATAAATATACAGCAGAGCACTGTGGTGTTAGCCTTTGATATTTGAAAAGAATTCGATACGGTGTAGCTAAATGACCTACTCTCCAAATTGCCAACATTGCACGATCTACCACCATACGTGGTGACACTACTGCATTCATACGTGATTGAAAGGGAATTCAGAGTAAAAGTGGGAAAAATCATAATCTACACCAAGAAAAAAAACTAAATCTAGGGTTCCGCAGGGCTCGGTACTAGCTCCCAAGTTATACAACTTGCACATGATAGATTTTCTGACCTATCCGTCTACAAAATTGGCACATTTTGCTGATGATACGCTAATATATGCGCATTTATTCTATGCAAATGTAACTAGAGCACACATATGTAACCATGGTTGAAACAGTAGAAGATTCACCTAAATGAAAGCAAGTATAAAGACATAGTTATAAAAAGTTCAAAAATATTAATATAAATCAACCTATTCAAATTATGATATCTAGGTACCCTTCAGAAATCGTCTGAAATACCTGGGTGTCATTATTGAATCTTGACTTAAATTCCATTTGCATGTCAACTACCTATTACAAAAAGCCTATATTGCCATTTATATCCTTTATTATCACCAAATTCTGAGCTGAGTCTCCAAAATAATTTGACAAGTCTAGTTTTAAAGCTAAAAAATATCCTGACTAGTGACAGTGAAAAGAAACTAGTGTAAATGTTTCAAATAAAACAAAATCATAACCAGTTTAAATTAGTTATAACGTAGGCAAGTAGAAATAGGCAAAATATGTAAACACAGTTTATATGTATACTAGCAGTGCTCGCGGCTCCGCTCGCGTAGACATGATTCACTACTATCGTCACTGCTTATTCCCCCTTATCTCCCATTATTTCTCCTTATCTCCCATTATCTCTACATAATTTCCATTATCTAGGCTTATCTATGTTCATCTCCCATTATTTCTCCTTATCTCCCATTATTTCCCCTGATCTCCCATTATCTCAAATTATCTCCCATTATCTAGGCTTATCTCGACTTATCTCGCAATATTTCTCCTTATCTCCTATTATTTCTCCTTATCTCCTATTATTTATACTTATCTCCCCATTATCTCACCTTATCTCCCATTATCTAGGCTACTGTCGAATTATATAGAAACATATGTATAAATTTATAAAAAACACGTAAATCGGATAAGTGGTTCTCAAGTCATAAGCGCACTAACGGACAGACAGACAGACAGAGAGACGTTGCATTTTATATATATTATATTCTTTGCAACATGATATTGTTCCATATTTAATGGTTTAGGCAGTGTATTGCAAGAGAATGCGCTAAAGGTAACCTTTTTTCCGACTTGATTCACTATTATCGTCACTGCTTATTCTTTATGTTACCTAACGCAATAAAATATATCCTATAACTTGGCCAGAGAACATATGTATGTTTAAAAAAAAGCACGTAACACACTAACGGACAGACAGACAGACATACAAAGACACGTTGCATTTTATATATGTTATATACAGATAACCTGGCCAGAGAACATATGTATGAATTTAAAAAATCATTTAAATAAGATAAGTGGTTTTCGAGGGGTAAGCGCACTAACGGACAGACAGACAGAGAGACGTTGCATTTTATATACATATATATATATATATATATATATATATATATATATATATATATATATATATATATATATATATATAGATATAGATTATTATTATTATTATTATTATATAACCTGGCCAAAGAATATATGTATGAATTTAAAAAAAGATACGTAAATCGGATAAGTGGTTCTCGCGTGATAAAGGCACTAATGGACAGACAGACAGAGAGACATTGCATTATATATATATATATATATATATATATATATATATATATATATATATATATATATATATATATATATATATAGATTATAATTATAGATTATATATATTCTCTGCTACATAATATTGTTCCATATTTAATGGTTTAGGCTGTATATTGCAAGGGAACGCGCTAGCGGCAAACTTTTTCGCGACTTCATTCACTATTATCGTCACTGCTCATTCCTTATGCTACCTATCGTAATAAAATGTAGCCTATAACCTGGCCAGAGAACATATGTATGTTTTTAAAAAAAAGTACGTAAATCGGATAAGTGGTTCTCCAGTGATAAGCGCACTAACGGAGAGACAGACAGACGGAGAGACGTTGCATTTTATATATATTATAGATATGTATATAGAAATGTATATAGGTGTATAGAAATGTATATAGGTGTATAGAAATGTATATATGTATATAGAAATGTATATGTATTTGTATAAGAAAGTGTAAAATTGTAAATATCAAAACATGTAACTATTGTTAAATAAACATAAGAAAGAGTGAGAAAGAAGGAACAGACAAGTGAAAAAGAGATAGTGAGAGAGACAGAGAGAGAGATAATCAGAAAGACACTTAAAATAAGTACTAAATAGTAATTCATATTGCACTTCATTGTACCTGATAAAAAAATTGAGTTTAGTTTTTTAGCCATTTTTCGCCAAGGAAAATACAGAGTAACTAAGCAAAAATAAAACAATAAGTAACAAAAAGCGTTTTAAAAAATAACAAACATGGTATCATGTAAAGTATTAACTGAAAATGATGAAACCAACTCATTAAAACATACGAAGGCTCATCATGTGGCTCAACACTAGCCAATTGAAAGGTTTTTCTTACAAATGGATATGTTTTAACAAATCGTATTTGTAATACTTAAAAGAACTTTCTAAGCCTAAGTATTAATATATTAATTTTTCGAAAAAATAAAGAGATTGACTTTGAGTGAAGTGTACACAGTGTAAGCACTGTATTTTGTGTCCTCCCACCACTAGCACTATTAAAGGGGTTTTAAAATCTTCCATAAGTAGGTCATTGATGCGGTTCAAGGATATGCAGGAAGTCTGTCGAAATCATGTCGCCAACAACTTTCACAAAAATGCAACAGCTGTTGCGAAGGCTTTTCTCGAAGTTATGCCTGTGGAAGCTCAACTGCAAAGTTTTCACCAGAACATAATCGAAAATAATAGGCAAATAAGGCATCGATTATTTCCTGTATAGTATCTTGTGGCAGACATGATTTGCCTCTTAGAGGAAAAAAAAACCTCCAAGTGCAAGTCGGACTTGCTCAATTAGTGTCCCACATGTTGATTGCTTTTAGAATAAAAATTTTTTAACGAAGGTATAATATAGGTGACTTTACAAAACACACCCCAAGTTTGTTTCCGATTTTTGTTGAAAGCTGATGACCCTGAAATTTTTGTTCATTTTTTATATACCAGATAAATTATCAAAGGTAATGTACTCGCGATAATTTTCATTCAATCTGCACTTTACGGAGAATATTCCAGAACTTTTTCAAAATTTTTTGATCAGTACTTTTCGAGATAAGGTGGGTGGTCAGGGGTTTTCGGCCATCTTTTAAAACAATACAAAGAAAAGTGTACGCAAGTATTACACTATAATATAGCATATATTTTTGAACTGGTGTTTTTATAACCTTTCATTTTATACCCCACTCGATGGCTTGAAAAAAAAAAATTACTTCCGATTTCACCCCCAAAACTAATCCCTTGGGTCAAAATTTAATTTTCAAAACTACACGGCTCTGATTGGTCCATCAATTCCTATATTTGTGCCAAACTTTAACTCTCTATGTCAAATAATTTCGGAGAAAAAAATCGGGTCTGACGGACAGACCCCGAAGTGGGCCCATAGTTTCATCCGGAACACTAAAAACAGGATGAAGGAAATATCTTTCATCTGCTGCACTTATGAATTGAGTCTGGCGACAAGAAATTATAAAGTATCGCATACAGAGGTATCGTCGAAATACCATTTACATATCGCCAAAAATACAAAACGCATTAATAAGTTTATGCGGCAAAGTTATTAGGGCGAATGTAACAAATGATGCTAAGAAAGGTATCGTTTGCGGAATCTTTGCTGACGAAACAACCGACATATTTGGAAAAGAACAGCTATCTAATGGCTTGCGTTTTTATGATTGGAACCAAAAGAAAATCCGAGAAGAATTCATAGATTTTGTGACACCGAAATCAAGAAATGTCCCATCAATCGCAGAAATAATTGACGGTTTTTGCTTAGCTATAATTTTCCACCAGGATTTGATTTTAATGATTGTCCTCTAGTGGCAGGCAAAAAGGGAATAAATACACTCGAGTATTATTTTTCTATTGCTCAAACTCCAAAATAAATCTTGTGATCAACTTTGCAAACAATGTACCGGAAATTAAAAACATGATTAACTGTAAAGAATACTATAAACTTGTTTAGGGAGTCAACAGCAGTAGGAATTTGGCTGCCACTCTGTCGAGAATGTGAGAAACTAGATGGTTTAAGAAATACATTTGAGCACTAGCACATAATTTTCCTAAACTTGTCAATTCAATGGAAAAACTACCAATCTAGTGAAATTACGTATTCAACGCTTACCAAATCTTTGGTCATTGTTGCCATAAATACAACAGCAAAATACTCGGCAGTATTGACAGTAGTAGTTATTGTCCTGCAAGCAGAGAACATGTACTTAGTCAAGGTGGCAAAGTACATTAACAGAATTATTGACCTACTAAAAAAGACCGTGAAAACGCATATTGAGTAGCTGACTAATTACTTCAAAAAGCACTAGACGTTACAATAGAATCGGAGATAGAGATTACCGTTCACAAGCAAATATACCAGAGCAATCTGCCATCAGACTTTGGTAATGACTACTGGAGGCGTTCAATAATTATACCTCGTCTTGATTCCCTTTCATGCTTTTTTCCTTTTTTCCTGATGAGAGAACTCTCGATTTTGAGCATAATCCCAGCCATTACGGCGATTCTAGAACGTTCCTTTAGTACCTTTTGAAGAGGGAAAATCCTGAGGGAGGAGCAATATGGGAGGGAAAAGACTAAATGGATAATGTCTTATCAGTTTATATCGAAAGTTAAAAAAAGAAATCAAGAGGAACTTGAGAAGATCGTTTTAGAAGAATTTGCAGTAAATCTACTAAAACTGTTAGCCTAAAAATTAAAAAAAAATAAAACAGTTTTTTCCAAAATTTTGTTTTTTCATGGGAAGTACAAATCCTCGTAATACACCCAGCTAGTTCAGATTCTGGACATTGAGCAGGAAGGAGAACTATGGGTAGATCCTAAAAAGGTAGAGCGACAACTTTTCTAATGTAAGGTAGGCGAAAACGGTATTAAATAGACAATTGTGCCTATACAAATAAAGAAGAAGAATGAGAAGATAATTTTTTATTCAATATTAAAAGAAATTTGTGAGAGTTTTCTAAACTTTCATTGCTCAATTTCTTTTTTTGTTTTCATTCAAGAAACATTATAAAAATATTGAGTTTTATAATCTCATAGAATGCAAGTGATACATTTCTCTACAATCTAGTTCCCTTCATATTTTTTTCCTGTAATAGAGATTAATACTTACTGCGAGGTAGAACAAAAACTATCATTTCTCCATAGAGATTGGTACTGGAAAATACAGGTTGTTGGAGTATGACTGGTACAGTAGTTGCAATAATCCAGTTCATCCACAAGAATATAAATGATGCAATAATGGAACCAAATATATCGTTAATTACTTCAATTAAGTTAAACATTCTAATATGCCAACGGTAATATTTAATAATATCACTTGAATTTCTTGAAAATTTTAACCTCTCATTAAACGTTTTCAAAAGATTTTTAGCAGCTAAGATGGTTAAACAATATACAAGAATTACGATTATTTGTCTAAGAAAGAGGAAACTATTTAATGCTAATAGAGGATTTTGTATTATCTGAAACAACTCAAAATTTATAAATATAAACATAGTTACTCCACATAAAAACCATAACAGAATAATTAGTTTTGAACTATTTTTCAATGTCTTTTCCATGGATATTTGATCTGCAAGCAATTTTAAACTTTTTATCATAGAAGAGATTTGATTTCCTTTAAGACAAATTTTTATTGATATAATAATATTAATGCATAATGTACAAATTTCGTTTAAAATGTACATAATTTTAAAGACCCATGGGAAACTGTCAAATATTTTAAATACAAAATTTAAATAAATAATATTTAGACTGGAAACAGTGATATGAATTACTACATATAACATGTATAACGATTTAAGTATCTTTGATTCACAGTAATCTGGTGGACATATCGCCAATACAACGCTTATTATTAAACATATTTTGAAATTCATTATGCCTCTAAAGGAATAAAGCAGAATCAAGTGAATATTGACGATGACAATATTATACTGACAGTTATAAATAAATATAGTTACGTAAACAGCAATAAATGCATATTGAAAGGCTGATGAAGATCAATTTATTTGTAATTTCAAAGCCATTTATTTAAAACTAATGATATTGTCTGTGACAGTAAATTGATTGGAACAAAATACCCGAAGCAAAACAATATTATGTTAACTCTCATCGACCATTTAGTATATTTTTAGGTATAATATCGAAGGTCGTTTAGGAAGAAGGAATCCATTAGAAGAGTTTCCATAAAATAAGGTTATATTAGAAGATGCTTTTAGATTTTAAAAATATTTTATAAGATGTAGTGTTTGCAGATTGTATCGTTATACTTAAGTACTTGGATTCTAGTCAAAACTCTAAATATAAATTATACTACATGCTCTATGTCTAGAATTAATTGTTTTTAAGATATCGACATTAAATTGCTAGTTCTCTCGACTTTAACAGGCTACAATTTCCAAACGGTAAATTAAAAAACATAATGTTAGTTTTTTATTTACTATCCGAAAATATCAACTTCTCTCATAACAGAAAGTGTAAACTATTAAACAATTTTTGTCCTTATCTTGGAACCTGGGCCTCTTAAATTGAACTAAAATGACAAATAACCTACTGAATTATGTTTTCAATATATTTATTATTTCAAGGTCATCAGTTTTCAGTAAAGATTGGAAACAAACTTTGTTGAAAACTGCTTTGGGGTGTGTTTTATGAAGTTACTGATCATTTTATACCACCGTAACATTTTTTTTTACTTTAAAAGCAATCAACGTATGGAACACTAATTGTGCAAGTTCAACTTGCACTTGACCGGGTATTTAATACTGTTATGACATTGGTCGTTGTATGATATAGTTATACTATCACATAACTTAATCATATCACATATGAGACTTTATATTTCAGCTAGATAATGAGTCGTATACAAAACCGGAACGTCGAGAAATAATTAGAGCATCTTTCACTGCCTTTTACCAACAATTAAATCGTACATAAAAAGTATGTAGTTCAGCAAAATCTCAGTTAGGACTAAAAGAGGCTAGCCCATATAAACAGGTCATGGCTATATAAAATAATTTTACTAGAAATACTACAAAACATGTCTTCATTTCCCATTTTTTGGAATAAAAACACCCTCGTTTTTTATTATAATGTAGTTCTGGAGGCCGTGACTTTCTAAAGGTTATATATTGGCGCTGTATGTTGAATATTTAAAGATCAACATATATATAGGTATATATATATATATATATATATATATATATATATATATATATATATATATATATATATATATATATATATATATATATATATGTATATATATACAGGGTTACAGGGAAAGTCGTCCTAGATAATTAAGGACGTTATAGTTTAGGTTCGTTTCTGACCGATTTGACTCTATGACATGATGTCCTAAACTTAACCGTTTTCGAGATATTGAAGTTTAAAGATTTTCTAAAAAAAACTTTTTTTTTTTTTGCTTTTATATCGATTTTTTTTTTTATTATAGGTTCTCGCGGGCGATTTTTTTGGTTATTTTTAATTAGTCTGTATGTCAAGTATCAAAAATCATCAAAAAAATTTGAACTAGTTACTAACAGTTTCAAATGGCGGCTTGTTAATGTGTCTAAATTACGAATTTTTACCAAGTGTTTCCTACTTTAAATCAATAAAGAGAAAAAAAAATGTATGGAAGTTATTCTGCAAATTATTTTAAAAACTTTTACGTCTTTTTAGCTATCTAAAACGGTATAATATCTACTGGATCTATTGAAAATTCTAAGAAAATGAGATTTCAATAGGCCCAAATGTAGAGTAACATAATAATAGAATTTAGATACTACCAATTACCGGTTTACTACCTGCACCTTCAAACAATAAAAAGGGTTGGGTAAGCATTTTTTCCGGTCGGGGTACTCTCTGTGCGAGTGACATTTTCTGTTCACTAAACATTATTGAATGATTTTTAGTCTGCTCATGCGATTCGTCCGTGGTAGATGTGCTATACAGTGCTTTTCAAAAATATCTATGTTTCATCTTCTGACTGTGTGAATTGGCTTGTAACTGGATTTTGATCTCTGCTTGTGAATATGGCAACGTATACCAACGAGGAATATGCTGACATCCTAATGTGTTACGGATTTTGCGAAGGAGTGTCGTCGCGTGCACGTGATGAATACATACTGCGATATCCTACTCGTCGTGTACCTGATGTTAGCGTATTTGATGGAACTTATCGAAGACTACGAGAAACTGGTTCCGTACAAAGACGGCGGACTGATATGGGACGACCACGTATCTTTGACGAAGACTAAGAAAACGAAATACGGCGTCTCTTTGAGGTGGACCCAACCACATCTACAAATGTTGTCGCACAACAGCTTGGTATTTCGCAGTGGAAGGTATGGTTTGTAATGCATACTGTTGGGCAACACCCTTACCACTATACGCCCGGGCAAGTCATTGAAGAAGGGGATCCGTTGCGACGATTAGAATTCTGCAGATGTATGCTTAATACCGATGTCGAAGATGCATCTTTTTTTAAGAAAATACTATGGACTGACGAGTCGAAATTCGACAAAGACGGTCTTACAAACTACCACAATGCCCACTATTGGGCTTCTAAAGAGGAAGGCAACCCAAACAAAAAAAGAACGAAAGGATCACAAACAAGATTCAGCTTAAATGTGTGGATGGGTATAATTTCAAATTATTTGGTTGGCCCATTCTTCCTGCCAGATAATTTGAATGGCGAGGAATACGACAATTTTTTGCGGAACGATTTACCTAATTTGATGGAAGACCTACTTATTGGTTTGAGACAAAACATGTACTTTCAACACGATGGCTGCCCAGCTCACTACAGAGGAAGTGTTCGTGCATGGCTCAATGACAATTATCCCAACAAATGGATTGGAAGAGGCGGACCCATACCTTGGCCGGCGAGAAGCCCAGACCTAACACCGATGGATTTTTATATGTGGGGTCACATGAAAAGTCTCGTATACGACCAGATGACTCCTATCGAAAACGTGGATGTCCTAAGACAAAAAATAATTGATGCGGCTGACGAAATGAGGCGGCACCTCCCAACCAGCGTTGTGAAAAGTAATTTAAGAAAAAGAATGAGAATTTGTGTTAGAAATAGGGGCGACCATATAGAACATGAATTATAATTAATAAAAAATATTAAATTGCAAGGTTTTTTGTTTTATTTGTGTATTTTTCGTATTTTCACCTAGAACTAAAAATTTACCTTTTGCTACCCGAGCCCGCTTTAGGTGTCATTCTGTGTACAGTTTTCCTATTAAACTCCTAGTATTATACCTTTTTTGATAGCTAAAAAGACGTAAAAGTTTTTAAAATAATTTGCAGAATAACTTCCATACATTTTTTTTTTCTCTTTATTGATTTAAAGTAGGAAACACTTGGTAAAAATTCGTAATTTAGAAATATTAACAAGCCGCCATTTGAAACTGTTAGTAACTAGTTCAAATTTTTTTGATGATTTTTGATACTTGACATACAGACTAACTAAAAATAACCAAGAAATCGCACTCGAGAACCTCTAATAAAAAAAAATCGATATCAAAGCAAAAAAAAACATGTTTTTTTTAGAAAATCTTTAAACTTCAATATCTCGAAAACGGTTAAGTTTAGGACATCATGTCATAGAGTCAAATCGGTCAGAAACGACCTAAACTATAACGTCCTTAATTATCTAGGACGACTTTTCCTGTAACCTTGTATATATATATATATATATATATACATATATATATATATATATATATATATATATATATATATATATATATATATATATATATATATATATATATATATATATATATATATATATATATATATATATATATATATATATATATATATATATATATATATATATATATATATATATATATATATATATATATATATATATATATATATATATATATATATATATATATATATATATATATATATATATATATATAATATATATATATATATATATATATATATATATACTTCGAATTACAGTATAGATAAGGAAAAGGCTTAGATGGGATCATTTCGGTATTCGGTATCCGTCTGTCTGTGACACTCGATTTTTCTCGAAACTATGTGACATAGATAGTTGATATTTGTCACAAATATAGGAATTGAGGGTTCAAGTACAGCCATGAAGTTTTGAAAATTTAATTTTACCTTAAGGGGTTAGTTTTAGGGGGTGAAATCGGAAGTGAAAAATATGTTGCAAGGTCATCGGGTGGGGAGTCAAATGAAAGCTTGTAAAAACACAGTTCAAAGAAACATATGATGTAATAGTCGCGCAAACCTTTCTTTATATTATTTTTAAAAAATTGCCAAAAATCGTTGCTTCATCCCTACATCTAAGAGTACTAACTAAAAATTTCGAAAAAATTCTGAAATGTTCTCTACAAGGTGTAGATTGAATAAAAGTTATTGCACGCTCATCTCCTTTGATAATTCATCTGGTATATAAAAAACAAAGATCGGAAAAAAACTTTATTGAAAACTCATTTGAGGTGTGTTTTTGTAAAGTCACTGATCATTTTATACATCCGTAACAAATTTTTTTGTTTTAAAGCAATCACTGTACCGAACACTAATTACTGAAATCCGCACTAGTGGCCGGTTATTTATTATCTTTTTAGTATTTCGTACGGAACACTTATAAGATCACTTCGGTGTCCGTCCATCTGTCCGTCTGTCACACCCTATTTTCTCCGAAAGTATTTGAATGGAGGAATTGATGGCCTCCTAAGAGCCATGTAGTTTTGAAACTTAAATTTTGACTTAAGGTGTTAATTTTGGGGGTGAAATCGGAAATTTACTAGGTCATCGAGTGAAGTGTCAAATGAAAGCCTCTAAAAACGCGAGTTCAAGAATATATATAATGTAACACTTGCGCACATTTTTTTTGTATTACCTTTAAAAAATCACAAAAAATCACTGTCCCCCCCTTTATCTCGAAAAGAACTGCTCAAAAAATTTTGAAAAAATTCTGGATTATTCTCTACAGGGTGTAGATTGAACAAGAATTATCACGAGTCCATTATCTTTAATAATCTGCGAACCAGAAAGCTTTACACTCCAGAACAACTGTTAATTCTTTACAAAGCTCAAATTCGACCAACTATGGAATACTGCTCCCATGTTTGGGGCTCCGCCCCCAACATACACTACTTTTGTTGGATTCTATTCAGAGAAGAGCTGTTCGTCTGATTAGAGACCCGGAACTGACCGGCGGCCTTGATTCGCTGGAACATCGAAGAATGGTTGGCAACTTGAGCCTATTCTACAAGTATTTTCATGGAAAGTGTTCGAAGGATGTGGCCCGCTTAATTCCTTCCAAAGCGGTGCATGTTAGAAGTACACGTCGCGCTAATACTTCACATCCATATGAGGTTCAGCTTGTTACTCCTTGTACAACGCTTTTCAGAGCAGTCTTTTATATCTATTTATTTTTGGAATAATTTGCCCGGGACTGTGTTTCCCACCGAGTACAATTTACAGCGATTCAAGAACACTCCTATAGCGCTTAGGGGGCTTTCCTGCAACACGTATGCTAGACCCATAAAAAAAATCTATCTGGTTTATACAAAAAAAACAGAAGTTTCAAGGACATCCGTTTTTAGTAAAGATCGAAAAGAAACTTTGTTGAAAACTCATTTGGGTTGTGTTTTGTGAAGTCACTGATCATTTTATACCTACATAATAAATTTTTTTATTTTAAAAACAATCAACGTACGGAATACTTATTGCACAAGTTCAACTTGTACTTGACCGGTTATTTTTTTTATCACACTATACACTGTAAAATAATTATTTAGATAATCCAGGGTATATTTATAATCATCGACCATTCATGTAATTATAAAGAAATTCACTAACCTTCCAATCTTTTATGTAAACTTCCATAAAATTTTGTACGTGGATATATCGAATATATAACACAAAAACATGCAATTAAAACCACATATTTGTATAAAATTTTATTATTCACAAGAATACTTTTTATTACGCGACCTAATGAAGGAATGTGAAAATTAAAGTAACCCAATAATGGTGAAATTCTTCTTATAAATCAACACACAGTTATAAGGCACACAGAATCTATGTAAAACTTGCCGAAATCTTCTTTCAAATTTTCAAACTGTATTTTCAAAAATAAAAACAAAAGAATTTACATTAATAATATATACGAGGGTGGATTGATAAATCTGGTAAATTTCTACGAAATCAAGTAAATTTCTACGAATGCAAGTAAAGAAATTTTGAACACAGTTCGATGTATGCGTTAGTATATAAAATGTGCTGAGCATGTCCGAGGAGGTACTCGGACACTGATTCTGTTCAAAAGTGATGCAGATTTGTAGTTAATGTGCAACACATTGTAGAGCATTTTAAGATCCCTCATATTATGTCTAGTTTGTAAAGATTTTAAATTTAAGTATAATTCGATTTCTGTATTTAGTTAAGTAAGTTTAGTAAGTTATTTAGCTTAAATGCTATGAATTTTAGGAATTTTTATTGAATGCTTTCAATTTTTTCGAATATAAATCAAAAAATGTTAATTCCATACACCTGATGAATATTTCAAGTAAAGGCTTATTAAGGAGCAATATTGATAGCATCGACGTTGGTAAAGTTAGAAGGAATCCGCTTTATAAAGACCAAAAGCCGGGAAATTTAGGTAAACCGCATGACTATTGTGCAGCGTGATTGTCATAGTGGTTGTGCTCACAGATGAAACGCGCCGTTGTTTATTGGTAGCTATCGTAAGTAATCGCTGTTATACGTTTCGTAGAAGTAAATAAAGCCGGATATTGTTAAAAATGAACTGCAGCCCACATTGAAACTGAACTGAAAGAAGTGAGTCAGCACTCAAGACCATTTATTACTGGACAAATGAATTTAAACGTGGCCGTGACACCTAATTGAGGTTTCTTCTGAAGAAATGGTCGATAAAATTCATGGTATCGTGATGAAAGATGGTCGCATTAAACTTCGTGAGATTGCTGAGATGGTAGGTATCTCATATGAACAGATATATAATATTCTGCATGAAGTTCTAAAAACCAAAAGCTGCATACGCGATGGGTATCGCATTTGTTGACTCTAGAACAAAAAACGCACGAGGAAAGACATTTCAAAATCGTGTTTGGAAAAGCTGGAGCGTAACCCGAAGGACTTCTGGCTTTATTGACTGTAGGTGAAACCTGGATCCTTGCCCGGAAACAAAACAATGGATTGGCGAAGGTGAAAATGCACCGAAAAAAAGCGAAAATAGTTTTATCGACAGGAAAGTGATGGGACTCACAGGATATCATCAGGATTGACTACTTGGAAAAGTGTATTACGCAACGTTATTGGGCCGTTTACATAATGAGTTACAGAAGCAACCAAGATTAGTGCGGAAAACGTGCGCCTTTACCCGGACAATGCGAGTGCTTACACATCGACCGTTGCAATGGCAAAAGTACACGAGCTGGGTTTCGAAATACTTCCCCACCCATCTTATTCCCCATATTTGGCCCCAGGTGATTCTTTTTGGTTCCTAACCTCAAAAATTGGTTTGAGTGAAGAAATGTCCTTTGAATGAAGAGGTTCTCTGTGCTGTAAACGAGTATTATGAAGAGTTCGATATAATAAAAAAAATCTTGCTGGATCAAATGCAGATTATGTTGAGAAATAAAGTCTTGTTTTTACATTAAAAATATTATAATTATTTTTTTTTTTATGGGTCTAGCACACGTGCTTCAGGGAAGTCCCTAAAGCGCTCCAGGAGCGGCATGTGTGCTGAAAAAGCGATTCACGTTGTTCTTGAATAGCTGTAAATTGTACTCGGTGGGAAACACGGCCCTGGGCAAATTATTCCAAAGGGATGATGTTCTCGATATAAAAGACTGCTTAAAAAGCGCTGTACGCATAGTAACAAGCTGAACCTCATACGTATGTGAAGTATTAGCGCGACATGTATTTCTAACATGCACCGTTCTGGGAGGAATTAAGCGGGCTACATCCTTCGAACACTTTCCATGAAAATACTTGTAGAACAGACTGAAGTCGCCAACCGTTTTTTCGATGTTCTAGCGAATCAAGGCCGCTGGTCACTTTCGAGTCTCCAATCAGACGAACAGCTCTTCTCTGAACAGAATCCAACAAATGCAGTGTGTGTTTGGGAGCGGAGCCCCAAACATGGGAGCAGTATTCCATAGTTAGTCGAATTTGAGCTTGGTAAAGAATTAACAGTTAATATTTCCAACTTTTGAGAAGCTCTACTTGCTATGCCTGCAACATGCTCATGCCAGGACATATTTGCTCCCAAATTAACGCCTAACAAATTGAGTGGCCATGTTAGGGGAATGGAGTGCGCCGATATGACTATGTCGGGTTCAGCAACGTTAACTTTTTTAGAATAGGAGATAGAGATTACCGTTCACAAGCAAATATACCAGAGCAATCTGCCATCAGACTTTGGTAATGACTACTGGAGGCGTTCAATAATTATACCACGTCTTGATTCCCTTTCATGCTTTTTTCCTTTTTTCCTGATGAGAGAACTCTCGATTTTGAGCATAATCCCAGCCATTACGGCGTACCTTTTGAAGAGGGAAAAACCTGAGGGAAGAGCACTATGGAAGGGAAAAGACTAACTGGATAGTGTCTTATCAGCTTATATCGAAAGTTTAAAAAAAACAAATGAAGAGGAAGTCGAGAAGATCGTTTTAGAAGAATTTGCAGTAAATCTACTAAGACTATTCGCCTAAAAATTAAAAAAAAAATTGTTTTTTTCATGGAAAGTACAGATCCTCGTGATACATTCAGCTGGTTCAAATTCTGGACATGCCATTGAGCAGGAAGGAGGACTATGGGTAGATTCTAAAAAGGTAGAGCGACAACTTTCCTAATGTAAGGTAGGCGAAAACAGTATTAAATAGACAATTGTCCCTATACAAATAAAGAAGAAGAATGAGAAGATAATTTTTTATTCAATATTAAAAGAAATTTGTGAGAGTTTTCTAAACTTTCATTGCACAATTTCTTTTTTTGTTTTCATTCAAGAAACATTTTAAAAATATTCAGTTTTATAATTTCATAAATTTCTCTAAAATCTAGTTCCCTTCATACTTTTTTCCTGTAATATAGATTAATACTTACTGCGACATAGAACAAAATTGTCAATTCTCCATAGATATTGGTACTGGAAAGTACAGGTTGTTGGAGTATAACTGGTACGGTAGTTGCAATAATCCAGTTCATCCACAAGAATATAAATGATGCAATAATGGAACCAAATATATCGTTAATTACTTCAATTAAGTTAAACATTCTAATATGCCAATGGTAATATTTAATAATATCACTTGAATTTCTTGAAAATCTTAACTTATCATTAAACGTTTCCAAAAGTTTTTTAGCAGCTAAGATGGTTAAACAATATACAAGAATTACGGTTATTTCTCTAAGAAAGAGGGAACTAGTTAATGCTAATAGAGGATTTTGTATTACCGTAAACAAGTCAAAATTTACACATATAAACAAAGTTACTCCACATAAAAACCATAACAGAATAATTAATTTTGAACTATATATATTTCAATGTCTTTTCCATGGATATTTGATCTGTAAGCAATTCTAAACTTTTTATCATAGAACAAATTTGATTTCCTTTAAAAACAAATTTTTCTTGATATAATAATATTAATGCATAATGTACAAATTTCGTTTAAAATGTACAGAATTTTAAAGACCCAGGGGAAACTGTCAAATATTTTAAATACAAAATTTAAGTAAATAACATTTAGACTGGAAACAGTGATATGAATTACTACATATAACATGTATAACGATTTTAGTATCTTTGATTTACAGTAATCTGGTGGACATATCGCCAATACTACGCTTATTATTAAACATATTTTGAAGTTCATTATGCATCTTACGGAATAAAGTAGTATCAAGTGAATATTAACGATGACAATATGACAGTTATAAATAAATATAGTTACGTAAACAGCAATAAATGTATATTGAAATGCTGATGAAGATCAATTTATTTGTAATTTCAAAGCCATTTATTTAAAACTAATGATATTGTCTGTGACAGAAAATTGATTGGAACAATATACCCGAAGCAAAACAATATTATGTTAACTCACATCGACCATTTAGCATATTTTTGGGTATAATATGGAAGGAAGGAGGAATCCATTAGAAGTATCCAAAAAATAGCAAAAGAGTTTCTATAAAATAAGGTTATATTAGGAGATGTCTTTAGTTTTTAAAAATATTTTATAAGATGTAGGATTTGCAGATTGTATCGTTATACTTAAGTACTTGGATTCTAGTCAAAACTCTAAATATAAATTATACTACATGCCCTATGTCTAGAATTAATTGTTTTTAAGATATCGACATTAAATTGCTTGTTCTCTCGACTTTAACAGGCTACAATTTCCAAACGGTAAATTAAAAAACATAACGTTAGTTTTTTATTTACTATCCGAAAATATCAACTTCTGTCATAACAGAAAGTGTAAATTATTAAACAATTTTTATCCTTATCTTGGAACCTGGGCCTCTTAAAATGAACTAAAATGATAACCTACTGAATTATGTTTTCAATATATTTATTATTTTTGAATTACAGTATAGATAAGGAAAAGGGTTAGTTAAGATCAATTTTTAGAGTTCGGTACGGAACACTTATGGGATCACTTCGGTGTCCGTCTGTCTGTCTGTCTATGACACTCGATTTTGCTCGAAACTATTTGACATAGATAGTTCATATTTGTCACAAATATAGGAATTGAGGGTTCAATCACAGCCATGAAGTTTTGAAAATTTAATTTTACATTAAGGGGTTAGTTTTAGTGGTCATCTCTTTCCATTTATTAGAAACTTGGTAACTGTATTGTTGGAATATTTGGGGTTGAGGCCATACCTGCGATGACGGTGATGAATTTGTTGTAGATGGTGATGGTGCTGGACAATCAATCGTATCCCAAGACTGGAAAATTACTTGTTGAATTTTCCTTTTAGTATGACGCATTAATACGTTACCATCTGCGTTTTGGTTTTTACGTAATTCATCAGCAACAAATTTCTCAAACGTATCCACGGAATCAACACTTTCAGGCTGATTTGTCTTATTGTTACTATGATTATCTTGAATCATTTTAGTCATTTCTTTCATAGTGCGTGATACTTGAGACATTAAAGAATCAGAGTTGACATTTGACAACTTCCCTTTTAAATTTCTAATTTTCTCTTGATTTTTCTATTGATTTTTTTTCTGCATTAGTCGTACTAGTTATAGGCGTTAAAGTAAAAAATTCGCTCTGAAAAATAAGTTTAAATTTTATTGTTTGTAGGTTTCAACAACTAGAGATGAATGGGAAAATATTGCAAAGGATTTCGAGTTAAAATGAAATGTTTTCAACACCATTGCGAAGCAGATCCCATTTTTTTTAACTGTAAAAAATATAACAGCATTGTTTTGTTTGCGCTGTCGGATGTTAATTACAAATTTTTATATATAGATGTAGGAACAAATGGTAGGGTGGGTGGTAGTGGGGTGTACTTCAAAAATAAACTAAAAAACCGCCTCAACGACATTTCAATACCGAACACCCTGATTGTAAAATACTTCCCAATACCAATATTAATGCTCCTTATGTTGTACTTGCCGATGATGCTTTTTCTCCAGGATACAGAATCATGAAACCATATCCCTTGAAAGACATCTCAAAAAAAGAAAAAAATTTCAATTAGAGGTTCTCTCGTGAAAGGAGAATAATTGAAAGCACTTTTGAGTTATTGGCTACAAGATTCAGAATTTTTTTAACGGCAATACAACTTTCTCCGGAAAAAGTCAAAACTATTGCCCTCGTTGCTTGTGTATTACATAATATGTTGGTTGAAAAAAGAAAGGACTTATACACTCGACAAGATATTGTGACATATAGTTACGATAGTCGTACATGTCAGGAGTTAAAGAATAATGAACAACGCCTTGAAATGCTACCTATCATCAGACAAGTAGATGTATCAGGGAAGCGAAGTGGTCGTGAAATAAGGGATGACTTTAAAAGATTTTATAATGGTACCGGGAGAGTTCCGTGGCAAGAAAGTCGCATATAAAGTTGTGCTCCTGTAACGCTTCCGTAACGCAAGCCCTGACGCCCTTCCCCCTAAGTGCATTACGTAATTTATGAATGGCCCCTTTTTTAACTATGAAAAAAAGACTACTTACCTATTCAGGATCTTGTTCATTACGTATTGACCGTTGGGAATCACTAGGCTGGTTGGTTTCTTTCTCCAAAAATTTTAGTGCGTTGAACTAGTAAACCGTAGGTTTATATACACTATCTCCTTCTGTCTCACTTTTGATACTGTTTAATACCTACAAAAAATAAACAATGAAAATGTTTATTTGTTCATATATTATAGTTTATAGAATTCAAAATAAAAATTATACAAAATGAAAATTTCTATGTGTGCTTACTTTTAACTTTTCTGCCAGGTACTGGCTCCTCAACCCATTAACTTTTTTTTACGTCGTTTTCGAATTACAGTATAGATAAGGAAAACGGTTAGTTAAGATTAATTTTTAGAGTTCGGTACGGAACACTTATGGGATTACTTCGGTGTCGGTCTGTCCGTGACACTCGATTTTTTCTCGAAACTATGTGACACAGATAGTTGATATTTGTCACAAATATAGGAATTGAGGGTTCAATCACAGCAATGAAGTTTTGAAAATTAAATTTTACCTTAAGGGGTTAGTTTTAGGCGGTGAAATCGGAAGTGAAAAAAATTTGCAAGGTCATCGGGTGGGGAGTCAAATGAAAGCTTGTAAAAACACAGTTCAAAGATACATATGACGTAATAGTCGCGCAAACTTTTCTTTATATTATTTTTAAAAAATTGCCAGAAATCGTTGCCCCACCCCTAGCTCTAACAGTACTAAGCTAAAAATTTCGAAAAAAATTTTGAAATATTCTCTACAAGGTGTAGACTGAATGAAAGTTATTGCATGCTCATCACCTTTGATAATTTATCTGGTATATAAAAACAAAGATCGGAAACATACTTTGTTGAAAAGTCATTTGAGATGTGTTTTGTTAAGTCACTGATCATTTTATACATCCGTAACAAAATTTTTTGTTTTGAAGCAATGACTGTACCGAACACTAATTGCTGAAATCCGCACTAATGGCCGGTTATTTATTATCTTTTTAGTGTTTCGTACGGAACACTTATAAGGTCACTTCGGTGTCTGTCCGTCTGTCACATCCTATTTTCTCCGAAACTATTTGACAAAGAAAGTTAAAATTTGGTAGTAATCTAGGAATTGATGGCCTCTTCAGAGCCATGTATCGGGTCTTCCATTGACAACTTTTTTTTGAAATAAAACGCAACCCATTTGAGACATTTCGAAAATTTTACTATAGGCTTGAAGTATAATCAAAACATTTATGTATGAAATTCGACTTCATTCATATGTCCACCACGGGCACGTTTGCAGCCGTCGATTCGTTGAACACAATTTTCGATGACTCGGTCACACATTTCGACGGAAACGGCCGCTATCTCTCTTTCAATATTGGCTCTGAGCTCCTCTAACGACGCAGGCTTGTTAGCATAGACCAATGATTTAACGTACCCCCATAAAAAGAAGTCTAGAGGTGTTAAATCACACGATCTAGGCGGCCATTCGATGGGACCATTTCTCGATATAACACGTTCACCGAATTTAGATTGCAGTAAGTCGATTGTTACACCCGCTGTGTGGCTTGTGGCGCCGTCTTGTTGAAACCACATATCATTAATGTCTAGCCCATGCAATTGATCAAAGAAATAACGTTGCAACATGCCTCTGTAGCGATCTCCATTGACTGTAACGTGACGGTTATTTTCATCAACGAAAAAAAACGGCCCAATGACACCACCGGCATGAAAACCGCACCAAACAGTAATTTTTTGTGGATGAAGTGATGTTTCTTCAAGCACATGAGGGTTTTCACCTGACCAATAACGCATATTCTGTTTGTTGACGAAGCCGTTTATCCAAAAATGCGCTTCATCACTAAAGATGATTTTGCGATGAAATTGGTCATCTTCTTCCAATATTTCTAGAGCGCAATTCGAGAACGTACGTCGCTTCATATGATGGAGTGGCTTTAGTTCTTGAGTTAACTTTAACTTATAAGGGTGCAGGCCAAGATCCTTTCGCAAAATTCGCCATAGTGTGGTCTGAGCGATGCCCAATTCTTGAGAACGTCGTGAAATCGACTGTTTTGGTTCATTTGAGATGGATGCTTGAACGGCAGCAATATTCTGGCCACTTCGACCAACCCGTTGTCTCACTGGCCCGGGAACATCCAGCAGCGAATATGTTAACTCAAATTTTTTCACTAGACTATGAATTGCTTGTCTACTGGGACGAGAATTACGACCAAAAATTGGCGTTAACGCTCTTAAAGTTGCAGTCACCGACTCCAAATTTTGGTAGTAAATTTTAATTATTTGTAAACGTTGTTCGTTCGTGTACTTCACCAATGATGAAAATGTTGACTTTACTGAATGTTTTGACGTTGACAGTTCTGTGATTGGTTTAAGGGTGCGTTCACAGTGAAATTTCAAAGTTGTCAAGTCCCAAATGGAAGACCCTGTAGTTTTGAAAGTTAAATTTTGACTTAAGGTGTTAATTTTTGGTGGTGAAATCGGAAATAATAAAAAAAAAATTTACTAGGTCATCGAGTGGGGTGTCAAATGAAAGCTTGTCAAAACGCGAGTTCAAGAATATATACAATGTAATACTTGCGCACAATTTTTTTTTTGTATTATTTTTAAAAAGTCGCGAAAAATCGATGTCCTCTGTATCTCGAAAAGAACTTCTCAAAAAATTTTGATAAAATTCTGGAATATTCTCTACGGGGTGTAGATTGAACGAGAATTATCACGAGTGCATTGTCTTTAATAATCTAGCTGGTATATATAAAAAAGAAAAGTTTCAAGGTCATCAGTTTTCAGTAAAGATCGAAAAGAAACTTTGTTGAAAACTCATTTGGTTTGTGTTTTGTGAAGTCACTGAACATTTTATACCTCCGTAATAAAATTTTTCATTTTAAAAGCAATCAACGTACGGAATGCTTATTGCCCAAGTTCAACTTGTACTTGACCGGTTATTTTTTTTTATCACACTATACACTGTAAAATAATTATTTAGATAATCCAGGGTATATTTATAATCATCGACTATTCACGTAATTATAAAGAAATTCACTAACCCTCCAATCTTTTATGTAAACTTCCATAAAATTTTGTACGTGGATATATCGAATATATAACACAAAAACATGCAATTCAAACCACATATTTGTATAAAATTTTATTATTCACAAGAATACATTTTATTACGCTACCTAATGAAGGAATGTGGAAATTAAAGTAACCCAATAATGGTGAAATTCTTCTTATAATTCAACACACAATTATAAGGCACACAGAATTTATGTAAAACTTGCCGAAATCGTCTTTCAAATTTTCAAACTGTACTTTCAAAAATAAAAACAAAAAAATTTACATTATAATATATACGAGGGTGGATTGATAAATCTGGTCAATTTCTACGAAATCAAGTAAATTTCTACGAATTCAAGTAAAGACATTTTGACCACAGTTCGATATATGAGTTAGTATATAAAATGTGCTGAGCATGTCCGAGAAGGTACTGGGACACTGATTCTGTACACGAGTGATGCAGAGTTGCAGTTAATGTGCAAAACATTGTAGAGAACTTTATGTCCCTCATATTATGTCTAGTTTGCAAAGATTTTAAATTTAAGTATGATTTGATTTCTGTCATTAGTTAAGTAAGTTTAGTAAGGTATTTAGCTTAAATGCTATGAATTGTAGGAATTTTTATTGAATGCTTTCAATTTTTCCGAATATAAATAAAAAAATGTTAATTCCATACACAGGATGAATATTTCAAGTAAAGGTTTATTAAGGAGCAATATTGATAGCATCGACATTGGTAAAGTTAGAAGGAATCCGCTTTATAAAGACCAAAAGCCGGGAAATTTAGGTAAACCGCATGACTATTGTGCAGCGTGATTCTTGTAACGGTTGTGCTTACAGATGAAACGCGCCGTTGTTTGTTGGTAGCTATCGTAAGTAATCGGTGTTATAGGTTTCGTAGAAATAAATAAAGCCGGATATTGTTAAAAATGAACTGCAGCCCACATTGAAACTGAACTGAAAGAAGTGGGTCAGTACTCAAGACCATTTATTACTGGATAAATGAATTTAAACGTGGCCGTACGAGCACTGCCTATGCTGTACGTTCAAGACACCCAATTGTGGTTTCTTCTGAAGAAATGGTCGATAAAATTCATGATATCGTGATGAAAGATCGTCGCATTAAGCTTCGTGAAATTGCTGAGACGATATGTATCTCATATGAACAGGTATATAATATCCTGCATGAAGTTCTAAAAATCAAAGAGCTGCATACGTGATGGGTGTCGCATTTGTTGACTCTAGACCAAAAAACACACGAGGAAAGACATTTTAAAATCGTGTTTGGAAAAGTTGGAGCGTAATCCGAAGGACTTCTGGCTTCATTTTGTGACTGTAGGTGAAACCTGGATCCACGCCCCCGAAACAAAACAGCAGTCAAAAGAGTGGATTGGCGAAGGTGAAAATGCACCGAAAAAAAGCGAAAACAGTTTTATAGGCAGGAAAGTGATGGGGCTCACAGGATATCATCAGGATTGACTATTTGGAAAAGTGTATTACGCAACGTTATTGGACCGTTTACATAATGAGTTACAGAAGCAACCAAGATTAGTGCGCAAAACGTGCTCCTTTACCAGGACAATGAGGTGCTTACACATCGACCGTTGCAATGGCAAAAGTACACGAGCTGGGTTTCGAAATAGTTCCTCACCGATCTTATTCCCCATATTTGGCCCCAAGTGATTCTTTTTGGTTCCTAACCTCAAAAATTGGTTTGAGTGAAGAAATGTCCATTGAGTGAAGAGGTTCTCTGTGCTGTAAACGAGTATTATGAACAGTTCGATACACTTTTTTTCGGAGGGAATAAAAAAATCTTGCTGGATCAAATGTATTGGGCTCAATGCAGATTATGTTGAGAAATAAAGTCTTGTTTTTGCATTAAAAATATTATCATTATTATTTTTTTTTATGGGTCTAGCACACGTGCTTCAGGGAAATCCCTAAAGCGCTCCAGTAGCGGCATGTGTGCTGAAAAAGCGATTCACGTTGTTCTTGAATAGCTGTAAATTGTACTCGGTGGGAAACACGGCCCTGGGCAAATTATTCCAAAGGGATGATGTTCTCCATATAAAAGACTGCTTAAAAAGCGCTGTACGCATAGTAACAAGCTGAACCTCATACGGATGTGAAGTATTAGCGCGACATATATTTCTAACATGCACCGCTCTGGGAGGAATTAAGCGGGCTACATCCTTCGAACACTTTCCATGAAAATACTTGTAGAACAGACTGAAGTCGCCAACCGTTCTTCGATGTTCCAGCGAATCAAGGCCGCTGGCCAGTTCTGGGTCTCCAATCAGACGAACAGCTCTTCTCTGAATAGAATCCAACAAATGCAGTGTATGTTTGGGAGCGGAGCTTCAAACATGGGAGCAGTATTCCATATTTGGTCGAATTTGAGCTTTGTAAAGAATTAACAGTTGTTGTGGAGTGTAAAGCTTTCTGGTTCGAAATAATATTCCCAACTTTTGAGAAGCTCTCCTTGCTATGCCTGCAACATGTTCATGCCAGGACATATTTACTCCCAAATTGATGTCCAACAATTTGAGTGACGATATTAGAGGAATGGAGTGCCCCGATATAACTATGTCGGGTTCAGCAACGTTAACTTTTTTAGAAAAAAAAAACTGCCGCCTGGGTTTTTGTAGCGTTAAATTCCACTTGGTTACGGTCACTCCAAGATAGAATTTCTTCCAGGTCTTTGTTAAGTTGAATGACTTCCTGCTGTCTGCGGATATTCGTCCGAGTCTCCAATCAGACGAACAGCTCTTCTCTGAACAGAATCCAACAAATGCAGTGTGTGTTTGGGAGCGGAGCCCCAAACACGGGATCAGTATTCCAGAGTTGGTCGAATTTGAGCTTTGTAAAGAATTAACAGTTGTGGAGTGTAAAGCTTTCTGGTTCAAAATAATATTCCCAACTTTTGAGAAGCTCTTCTTGTTATGCCTGCAACATGCTCATGCCAGGACATATTTGCTCCCAAATTAACGCCTAACAAATTGAGTGACCGTGTTAGGGGAATGGAGTGCCTCGATATGACTATGTCGGTTTCAGCAACGTTAACTTTCTTAGAAAAAACTGCCTCCTGGGTTTTTGTAGCGTTAAATTCCACTTGGTTACTGTCACCCCAAGATAGCATTTCTTCCAGGTCTTTGTTAAGTTGAACGACCTCCTGCTGTCTGCGGATATTGGCCTGAGTAGCCGATGTCCGAGCGTTTAAAGTGAATGAAGAGATAAACGTACTGTCATTTGCAAAGCTGTAGATTGGATTCCCGGTCTTTTCCAGCAGATCGTTAATGTAAATGAGAAAGAGAGTAGAAGACAGTATGGAGGCTTGTTGCACATCGGCGTTGATAGTGAAGGTGTTAGAAAGAAATCCGTCGACTGCCACTCGTAAAGAACGCTCTCTGAGGAAATATCTTGAACGATTCAATATTATTAGCGATCACCAATATGGTTTTCGTAAACATAGATCAACAGGAGATCTTCTGACTTATGTAACACACGTTTGGAACAACGCAATTGAACACTTTGGAGAATCTCGAGCGGTTGCTCTTGACATATCCAAGGCATTCGACCGTGTTTGGCACGATGGACTGTTGGCTAAGTTGCGCTCTTATGGTATGTCTGAAAGGTTCTGTTTGTGGCTCTCATGTTTCCTCAGAGAGCGTTCCTTACGAGTGGCGGTCGACGGATTTCTTTCTAACACCCTCACTATCAACGCCGGTGTGCCCCAGGGTTCCATACTGTCTCCTACTCTCTTTCTCATTTACATTAACGATCTGCTGGAAAAGACCGGAAATCCAATCTATAGCTTTGCAGATGACAGTACGCTTGTCTCTTCATTCACCTTGAACGCTCGGACATCGGCTGCTCAGGCGTATATCCGCAGACAGCAGGAGGTCGTTCAACTTAACAAAGATCTGGAAGAAATTCTATCTTGGGGTGGTGACAGTAACCAAGTGGAATTTAACGCTACAAAAACCCAAGCGGCAGTTTTTTCTAAAAAAGTTAACGTTGCTGAACCCGACATAGTTGTGTCGGGGCACTCCATTCCCCTAGCATCGTCGCTCAATTTGTTGGGCGTTAGTTTGGGAGCAAATATGTCTTGGCATGAGCATGTTGCGGGGCATGGCAAGGAGAGCTTCTCAAAAGTTGGGAATATTATTTAGAACCAGAAAGCTTTACACCCCACAACAACTGTTGGTTCTTTATAAAGCCCAGATTCGACCAACTATGGAATACTGCTCCCACGTTTGGGGCTCCGCTCCCAAACATACACTGCATTTGTTGGATTCTGTTCAGAGAAGAGCAGTCCGTCTGATTGGGGACCCGGAATTGACCGGCGGCCTTGATTCGCTGGAACATCGAAGAACGGTTGGCGACTTGAGTCTGTTCTACAAGTATTTTCATGGAAAGTGTTCGAAGGATGTAGCCCGCTTAATTCCTCCCAAAGCGATGCATGTTAGAAATACACGTCGCGCTGGTGCTTCGCATCCGTATGAGGTTCAGCTTGTTACTCCGCGTACAACGCTTTTCAAGCAATCTTTTATATGGAGAACATCATCCCTTTGGAATAATTTGCCCAGCGCTGTGTTTCCCACCGAGTACAATTTACAGCGATTCAAGAACAACGTGAATCGCTTTTTCCGCACTCGTGCCGCTCCTGGAGCGCTTTAGGGACTTCCCTGCAGCACGTGTGCTAGGCCAATAAAAAAAAAAAAAAAACATGAGAGCCACAAACAGAACCTTTTAGACATACCCTAAGAGCGTAGCTTAGCCAACAGCCCATCGTGCCAAACACGGTCGAATGCCTTGGATATGTCAAGAGCAACCGCTCGAGATTCTCCAAAGTGTTCAATTGCGTTGTTCCAGGCATGTGTTACATAAGTCAGAAGATCTCCTGTTGATTTATGTTTACGAAAGCCATATTGGTGATCGCTAATAATGTTGAATCCTTCAAGATATTTTAGAAGATGCTGATTGATAACCTTTTCCATGACTTTCGATATTATCGAAAGTAGTGCGACTGGTCGGTAGTTATTTGACAAGGTCTTCTTGCTTTTTTTAGGTATCGGATAAACTGTGGCACATTTCCGGCAGGAAGGAAATATTCCCTTTCTGTAGAATAGGTTGAAAAGTCTACAGAAAACTGGTGTTAGTTCTCTCTCACAGTTTTTGAGTACTATGGCAGGTATTCCGTCAGCGCCAGAAGCCTTTTTGGTGTCTGGCTTTATTAAAATACGTTTTATGTTACGCTATCTGAAGACAATATCGGACATCCTTGACTGCATTATGGGAATAGTTGTCAAAGTAGCATATGTAAAATTTTTTTCATGAGTCAAATTTATTTACTTGTAGATAAACAAAGCCCAACTTCATGTAAAATTACAATATATTTATAAAAATTCATTAGGACCACTGCGAGGAATAACAATGGTATTATAGTATACAGAAAAAATTGGACACTCTGAAGCATATTCAACATACTGATAAATACTGCTTTATTCCAAAAAAAGTCAAGTTAAGGATACTTGTAGGCAAGCTGATATGATTTTTTTGTTATTTTTTTTTTTTAATTTTTTTATTTATTTTTTATGAGTCTAGCACACGTGCTAAAGCGCTACAGGAGCGGCATGTGTGCATAAAATGATTTTGCTTAAACGCTTCTGTGGGCTGGTATAGAAAAATTGTACTTAAAAGTATCTCGAGACAACATATGCATTTTATTTACCAAAAATTCCTCTTTTCATTAGTCAGTTTGCGAAAGAAACCCGAAATACACTAGGAGTTTTGTGTCGAAGTTGATGATTTTGAACATTACTTTTTCGAATTGTTTGGTAATTACAACGATTACATTTAAAGAATTTACGTTTGCTTGAGTTTTTATGTTGAACTTAATGCGATTTTAAATTAACTTTTAAAATGGTTTAATAGTGACATTGATTATACTACACAGTAACACATAGGCTGAAATGTTTTTGGTCTGACAGATAGATGTGGCCCTTTTCAAAAAATTCATATGATTTTTAGGAAGTACCAACCTTCAGATGATTCGTGCCAAAATTTGATGACATTTCGATGGTTATTTTACAAGTTACAGTAGTTTTAGTGACGCTACTTTTGATATTTTCAAAACAATGGAAAAAATCGAATTTCGTTTGTTGATTAAACACTGTTTTTTGATGGGAAAAAATACCGTTCAAGTAAAGCAATGGTTTGATAAGTGTTACAGGAACTCTGCCCTGGAAAATCACTCATTATTTATTGGTATGCTGAATTTAAACGGGGTCGTACAGATACAAAGGATGCTGAACGCTCTGGAAATGAGGTAGTTACACCGGAAAACATCAAAAAAATCCCCAAAATTGATTTGGATGACCGTAAACTAAAATTGCGTGAGACAGCTGACACCCTAAAGATATCAAAAGAACGTGTTGGTCATATTTTGTTTGAACATTTGGGTATGAGAAAGCTTTGTTCGAAATAGGTACCGCGTTTACTCACAGTGGACCAAAAACAACAACGTGTTGATGATTCTGAGCGCTGTTTCGACCTGCTTAAGCGCAATAAAAAGGATTTTTTCATGCGATATGTGACAATGGATGAAACATAGATCCACCATTACATACCGAAATCAAATCGGCGGTCACCTGAGTGGACAGCAGCCAGTGAAAGCCGTTCGAAGCGACACACACGAAGTCACAACAGTCAGCTGAGAAGGTTCTAGCCTCTGTATTTTGGGATGCGCATGGAATAATTTTCATAGACTATGCTGCGAAAGGAAAAACCATCAATAGCGAATATTATATAAAGTTATTGGTGAGTTTGAAGGCAGAAATCGCAAAGAAATGGCCTTAAATGAACAAGAAAAAAGTGCTCTTTCATCAAGACAATGCGCCGTATCAGAAGTCAGTGGTTACGATGGCAAAATTACATGAATTGAACTTGGAATTGCTTTCTATATATATATATATATATATATATATATATATATATATATATATATATATATATATATATGTATATATATATATATATATATATATATATATATATATATATATATATATATATATATATATATATTATATATACATATCAAGGATTTTCTACAGCTGACGCTGCCTTCCTTCTCTCAGCCTTTGATTTCATCCGTCTCAATCTTTCCAGTCTCCATCTGTTAGACCCCCGTCCTCCATAGCCTCGTCCACATCATCTCTCCACGATCGTCTGGGTCTTCCTCTTTTTCTTCTCCCTATAGGGCTCCATTCCGTTATTTTCTTTATCCACCTATTATCTTCGCTTCGGCTTATGTGTCTATACCATTTTAATCGTTTTTGTTCAATGGTGTTTATTGCGTTCTCTTTGATGTTCATTCTGCTTCTTATTTCTTCATTTGTTATTTTCTCCATACGTGTCACTCAACAATATCTTCTCCAATACTCCATCTCTACCGCGTTAATTTTAGATTTATTTCTTTTGTTGATCGTCCATGTTTCTGACCCGTATGTCATTATGCTTTGTATTATTGATTTGTATATGCGTGTTTTGTTTCTCTTTGTAATGTGCTTGTTCCACAGGATCGAATTTAATTGCCTTATGCATGTCCGCGTTTGTCCTAATCTAGCTTTAATCTCTCCTTCTTCTGTTGCGTTTTTTGAAATGATGGTTCCTAAATATTTAAATCTATCGGTTCCTTTGATTATTGTTTCGTTATTTACTTCTAGATTCTCCACGTTTCCCTCGTTTGTTGTTAGATATTCCGTTTTATCAAAGTTTATTGCTAATCCTGCTTTAGCGTATTTTCTTTCAGTTTTCTTACCATATAACTGAGGTCTTCCGCATCTTGCGGTATGATTACTTGGTCGTCTGCGAAACTTAGAGTATATAAGTAATCTTCTCGTATTGGGACTCCCATTTCACTACATTTTTGCTGCCATTTTTTTAATGTTTGTTCGAGGTATATTTTGAATAGTGTTGGGGATGTAGAGCATCCTTGTAATAAGCCTTTTGATGTTTGAAGTCTCTTCCCTATTTTATGTCTTATTTTTATGTTCACTGTGTTGTTTTCGTAGAGAGCTTTTACTGCGTATATTAGTTCTTTGTCAATGCCTATTTCTTTCATTGCGTTCCATAATTTTTGTCTTGGTACTGAGTCACAGGCCTTTCTTATGTCTATGAAGGCTAGATGAACTTCTTTATTCTTTGCCAGTTTTTTTTTCCATTGTTTGTTTTATAGTATATATGTGGTCTATACATGATTTTCCGGCCGTAAAGCCTGCTTGGTCTTCTCCAATTTTTCCTTTTATATTTTCCTCCATGATATTTTTAATAATTTTTCCATACAAACGTCCCATACTCGATATTATGCTTAGGCCTCTATAGTTTGTGCATTTTCTGCGGTCCCCCTTTTTAAATATAGATACTATATAAGCTTTTGACCTTTCCTCTGGTATTTTTTCTCCATTTATCGCTCTGTGGAACATGTTTCTCAGCATTCGATGTAATTTATTAGACCCGTTCTTAATCATTTCATTTACCACACCCCCAGGCCCTGCAGATTTGTTATTTTTGAGTGTTTTTATTGTCTTCTTTACTTCTTCATAGCTTAGTTCTATCTCTTTTATTTCCTTATTCTGTTCTTCTTCAGGGTTCTCTTCTTGGAATTCTTGTCTGTCTTCTGTTAGCAGCTTCTTATAATATTCTTTCCACTCGTTTTCTGGGATGCACTCTATGTACATCTTCTCTCTATTGTTACTCTTAATGCTTCTAGTTCCTCCTATATACTGTTTTACATGTTCGCACGATTTTTCCCATCTCTCGTTCTTTTCTTTGTTTATCATCCTCCTCGTTTCTGCATTTTTCTCTTTATATTTCTGTAGATCTTCTTCTGATTTTGTATTCAGCCATTTTTCGTATAGTCTTTTTTTCTTCTTTATAGATTCTTTGGTTTTTTCACAGATTCTAATTTTATGTTTCTCATTCTCGTTGTCTTCTTTACCTAATGCTTCTAGAGACGCCTGTTTGATGCATTCTTTTATGTGGTCATACATCTCTTTGGAGGTTGTCGTAGTTAAATTCATTTAATTTTTGATCTAATCGTCGTCTATATAGGTCTCTTATCGTTTCGTCTTGCAGTAAGTGAATTTTGTATTTTATTTCTTTGTCTGCTTTTTCTGTTATCTCATTAGTATTTCTATTTTCTTTATCTAATGTTTCTTTTTGCTCTATTGTTTTGTACCACGGTACTTTTATATTTGCTATTTTATATTGCTATTGAAAGAATTGCTTTCTCATCCACCGTATTCTCCAGATTTGGCCCCCAGCGAGGCAGACCCCAAAAAATGCTCGCTGAAAAGAGATTTGGCTCCAATGAAGAAGTTGTCGCCGAAACTGAGGTCTATTTTGAAGGTAAAGACCAATCCTTCTAAAAGAAAGTTATAGAAATGTTAGAAAAGCTCTGGACTGATTGTATCGTTCTTTAAGGAGACTATATTGATAAATAAAGTCGAATTTTGCAACAAAAAAAATAATAAAGTATCTTGAGACGACATATACATATATATAAATAAATATATATATATATATATATATATATATATATATATATATATATATATATATATATATATATATATATATATATATATAATATATATATATATATATTTACTAAAAATTCCCCCTCTGTTCCCATTAGTCAGTTTGCGAAAGAAACCCGAAATACAAGGGACAAGGACATTTGAGGGTACTAAAAGCATTAAATAAGAATAACTTGTCGCATAAACACAACTGTACGAGGCTGGTTTGAAAAGTCCGTGCAGAGTCCGAGAGATGGCACCACCGGCGCGTATCGAGGTCACGTTTAGTTAGTAGCATCTCTTGAATGAACGCACACCAAGTTTCAGCCATATTGGTCTATTTCTTTGTGTTTGGCATTCGTGTGAATCAAGGAAGTCGAGTGATTTTCAAGAAATGGACGAAAAAGAATTTCGTGTGGTGATTAAACATTACTTTATGAGAGGTAAAACGCCTCAGGAGACTAAAGAGAAGCTTGATAAACATTATGGTGACTCTGCACCTTCGATTAGAACAGTTTATAAGTGGTTTCAAAATTTTCGGACTGGCCATATGGGCACAAGTGACGCTGAACGTTCTGGACGGCCTGTGGAGGTTACGACTCCAGAAATCATTGATCAAATCCATGATATGGTGATGGATGACAGAAGAGTTAAGGTGCGTGAGATTGCTAGTGCTGTGGGCATCTCGACTGAACGGGTACATAATATTTTGCATAAACATTTGGACATGAGAAAGCTATCCGCAAGATGGGTGCCGCAATTGCTCACGCTTGACCAAAAACGGAATCGTCTGAAGTGTTGCAAGGATGGTTTGCAGCTGTTCCAAAAGAATCCGGAGGACTTTAAGCGTCGTTTCGTCACTGTGGATAAAATATGGATACATTACTAAACTCCTGAGACCAAACAACAATCTAAACAATGGGTTATCAAGGGGGAATCTGCACCAAAAAATGCGAAGACCGTTCCTTCGGCCGGAAAGGTTATGGCGACTGTCTTTTGGGATTCGCAATGGATAATCCTCATCGACTATCTGGAAAAAGCGTTAAAAAACTATTACAGGTGATTATTATTCATCGTTATTGGACCGTTTGAAAACCGAGCTGCAAGAAAAACGCCCGCGATTGGCCCACAAGATTATTATTATTTTTGATAGGTAAGATGTTATTGAAACAAACAAGATTTTTTTTTTTAATATTAAAAAATAAGGTGAACCAGCATAAATGATTCACGATAATTTGATATGAATGATAAGTAAAAAACAATATATTTAAAACATTAGTCAGGATAGTTAAAAACACAAAAGTATTTTTACTAAAAATTATTTAAAAATCCAGTTTTTATTAAAAGTTGTTAAAATAATTAATTAAAATACCCGGTCAAGTGCAAGTCGGTCTTACGCAATTAGTGTTCGGTACGTTGATTCCTTTTAGAATAAACATTTTTGTTACGGAAGTATAAAATGATCAATGACTTCACAGAAAACACCTTAAATGAGTTTTCTACAAGGTTGGTTTCCGATCTTTGTTAACAACTGATGGCCTTGAAATTTTTATTTTTTTATATGCCAGATAAATTATTAAAGGTAATGCACTGTTGATAATTTTCGTTCAATCTACACCTTATGTAGAATATTTCAGAAATTTTTCAAAATTTTTTGATTAGTACTTTTCGAGATAAGGGTGATTTTTGGTAGTTTTTTAAAAATAGTACAAATAAAAGTATGTCCAAGTATTACATTATATATATTTTTGAACTCTTGTTTTCACAAACTTTCATTTGACACCCCTCTTGATGATCTGGTATTTTTTTTTTTTTCACTTTCGAGTTCACTGCCAAAACTAACCCTTTAAGTCAAAAAATTTCACTTTTAAAACTACACGGCTCTGCTGAGGTCATCAATTCCTATGGTATTGCCAAATTTCAACTTTGTAAGTCAAATAGTTTCGGAGAAAATTGAGTGTGATAGACAGACGAACAGACGGGCAGGCACCGAGGTGATCCGTACGAAACACTAAAAAATATATCTATTTCGGCACATAACACGTAGGCTTAAAAGTTTCTAGTCTAGTTACTTAAAACTCTTTTTTTTGCAAAATTCGACTTTATTCATCAATATAGTCTCCTTCAGTTCAACGCTTTTCTAACATTTCCATACCTTTCTTGTAGAAGGATTGATCCTTGCCTTCAAAATAGGTCTCAGTTTCGGCGACAATTTTTTGGAGGTCTGCGTCGCTGGGAGCCAAATCTGGAGAATACGGTGGACGAGGAAGCAATTCGAAATTCAATTCATGCAATTTTACCATCGTAACCATTGACTTTTGACCCGGTGCATTGTCTTAATGAAAGAGTACTTTTTTCTTGTTCATTTAGGACCGTTTCTTTGCGATTTCTGCCTTCAAACCCACCAATAACTTTATATAATTTTCGCTATTGATTGTTTTTCCCTTCTCAATATAGTCGATGAAAATTATTCCATGTGCATCCCAAGATACAGAAGCCAAAATCTTCCCAGCAGACTGTTGTAATTTTGGTCGCTTCGGGCGGCTTTCAACGGCTTCTGTCCACTCAGTTGACTGCCGATTTGATTCCGGTATGTAATGGCGGATCTGTGTTTCATCCGTTGTCACATATTACATGAAAAAATCCTTTTATCGCGCTTAACTAGGTCCAAACAGCGCTCAGAATCATCTACAGGTTGTTGTTTTTGGTCCACTGTGAGTAAACGCGGTACCCATTTTGAACAGAGCTTTCTCATGCTCAAATGTTCATGCAAAATATGATCAACACGCTCTTTTGATATCTTTAGGATGTCAGCTATCTCACGCAATTTCACTTTACGGTCATCCAAAATAATTTTGTGGATTTTTTTTTATGTTTTCAGGTGTAACAACCTCATTTGGGCGTCCAAAGGGTTTAGCAACATTTGTATCTGCATGGCCGTGTTTAAATTCAGCATACCAGTAAATGATGAGTGATTTTTCCACACTTATCAAACCATTGGTTTGCTTGAACGGTATTTTTTCCCACAAAAAACAGTGTTCAATCAACAAACGAAATTCGATTTTTTTCCATTGTTTTGGAAATTTCAAAAGTAGCGTCACTAAAACTACTGTAACTTGTAAACTAACCATCAAAATGTCATGAAATTTTGACACGTATCGTTTGAAGGTTGAGTTTTCCTAAAAATCATATGGATTTTTTTGAAAAGGGTGACATCTATGTGTCGGGCCAAAAACTTTTCAGCCTGCGTGTTAAGTTGTGTAGTACAATCAATCTATTATTATACCATTTTAAAAGATAATTTAAAATCGCATCAAGTTCAACATAGAAACCTAGGCAAACTTAAATTCTTTAAATGTAATCGTAATTACTAAACGATTCGAAAAAGTAATTTACAAAATCATCAACTTCGACACAAAAATCCTAGTGAAGTGAAATCACTTAAATGCAGTCATTGGGAATACTAAGCCACCCAAAACAGCAATTTAAAGAATTATCTGCTCCGACACTGAAGTTGAATTTTTTAAAAGCAGTCATTGTAACTACCGAGCGATTCAAAAATATATAATTTAAAAAAGCAATGCATTCAATATAAATTCTAATTGAGATGAGAAACATATCAGAGATGCAAATCTCCAGATATAGAATATCAACTAGGATTGAGATTGGTCAGTGTTAATGTAGAATTAAGGTATTACATTAGTTCCCAACGAGGAATGTGATATAACAAAGCTAGTTTATACATCTCTGTGAATCGCTCAGTGAAAATCGTTACAGTGAGAACTCTATCTGTTTTTTTAGTATTACAAAGAGACACTTTGCAACACGCAGTACAGTCCAAATTGCCATCCAAACTAAAGATTTTGTCATATTACTAGTTCAGCAATCCTGTACTATTCTGCTGAAAATGCATCACAGGATTTTCATTATTCAAGCACCCTGTTGCTATGTAAGAAGTGTTCGTTTGGTTTACGAGTAAGTTCAGCTGATATAAGCTGCTTGGAGTTTAAAGCAAAGATTCTCATCTTATTTGTTACGTACATGGGTACATAATTAATATAACAATAATTATACAGTTAACTACCGTAGAAAATAAGATCTATGTCGCTTTTTTGCGCAACTGTATTACTTGCTAGGTAATCTTTAACTGCATCTACTACATAATTTTAAATTAGGTTATGTTTAACTAACTAATTTCGTTAAAAATCTAAATATCCTGTCCGAACATTTCTAAGTCCTTTTGGTCGGTTAATAAGGTCATTAGTCTAAATTTCATTAAAATAACTATACCATCACTCTCACGGCCAGATAATACTATTGAAACAACATCTGTTGGGAAAGCCAACTTTTTATTTGAACACTTTGCTTTACGTTCTACTTTCGATTTCCGAGGAAAAACACTCCCCAATGTGCAGTCAAGGTTGCACGGTATTGTCTTCAGACGGCATGTCATAAAATATATTTTAATGGGGACTAAACACCAAAAAAACTTCTGGCAATTATGAAACACCTGTTCTCAAAAACTGTGCAAGGGAACTAACACCAGTTTTCTGTAGACTTTTCGACCTATCCTACAGAAAGGAAATATTTTCCTCCTGCTGAAAATGCGTTACAGTTCAGCTGATATCCTAAAAAGGTAAAAAAGACCTTGCCAAACAACTATTGACCAGTCCCAGTACTTTCAATAATATCGAAAATTATGGAAAAAAAGGCTATCAATCAGCATTTTCTAAAATACCCTACCAGCTACCTTGAATTCTTGGAGCACCGAAGAACAGTTGGCCACTTGAGTCCACTTTACAGCTGAATCATTTTCAGCCAGTTGTGGCTTAACTCAGCTTATTGACGATTCAACACGGATCCCTGATCGAGACGGGGAGTCGCCAGTCTTCTTGATCTGTTTTTAATCACCAATTCAGAGATTAACACGGTCACCGTAAATCCGCCGTCAGGTTCTTCCGACCATAAACTGCCTTCGACGTTAATGCTACAAAAACCCAGGCGGCAGTTTTTTCTAAAAAAGTTAACGTTACTGAACCCGACATAGTTATGTCGGGGCACTCCATTCCTCTAACATCGTCAGTCAATTTGTTGGGTGTTAATTTGGGAGCAAATATGTCCTGGCATGACCATGTTGCAAGCATTGCAAAAGTTGGAAATATTATTTCGAACCAGAAAGCTTTACGCTCCACAACTGTTAATTCTTTACAAAGCTCAAATTCGACCAACTATGGAATACTGCTTCCATATTTGGGGGTCTGCCCCAAGCATACACAGCCTTTGCTGGATTCTATTCAGACAAGAGCCGTTCGTCTGATTGGAGACTCGGAACTGACCGATAGCCTTGATTCGTTGGAACATCGAAGAACGGTTGGTGACTTGAGTCTGTTCTATACGTATTTTCATGGAAAGAGTTGATGGATGTAGCCCGCTTAATTTCTCCTAGAGCAGTACATGTCAGAAATACATAAAGTCTTCTGTCTTAGCAAGAAAAATATGTCGCTGTTCGTTCCTTTCAAAATCGAAGGTCAGCTAGATGCGGTGGTCTCGAACTTCCGATTTTTCGATATTTCTACCGATATGGGGTGTGTCCTACCGAAATACCGAAGTTTAACGATTTTTCCACGATTTTTGAGAGTACAAGGAATTTCTCTCGATTTTTTTTTACCGATTTTACATTTCCAAGTTGGCAACCCTTTTCGTTTAAGTTTTTATGGGGAATTCCTCGATTGTATAATAAGTGGTTATTGCAGAATGTTCCCGATATCTTTTGAGGAATACCCTTGTGTCCTACAACTCGTAACTCGACATTTTTAAGGGATCCCCTAAGCTAATTCGCTTGTCTATATAAACCAAAAATCAGGTTTTATTGTTTCATTAATTCTTATTATATATACATGAGAAACTGTCTCCGAATTACTAATATCGTCTACTAGTAGTATCTACCAAAAATATTATTATAATACGAAGTCGAAATATCGTCAGACGAAGAACCAAGCGCTAGTGCAAAAAGAAAAAAAAACCGGTCAAGTGCAAGTTGCACTTGCACAATTAGTGTTCCGTGCGTTGATTTCTTTTAAAACGAAAAATTTTGTTACGGAGGTATAAAATGATCAGTGATTTCACAAAACACACCCTAAATGAGATTTCAACAAAGTTTGTTCCCAATCTTTACTGAAAATTGATGACCTTGAATTTTTGTTTTTTTTATATACCAGATAAATTATTAAAGGTAATGCACTCGTGATAATTTTCGTTCAATCTACACTCCGTGGAGAATATTCCAGAATTTTTTCAAAATTTTTTAAGTACTTTTCGAGATAAGGCTGGTGGACAGCGTTTTTTTCGCGATTTTGTTAAAGATAATACAAAGAAAAGTGCGCGCAAGTATTACATTATACACTTATTTTTTACTCGTGTTTTCACAACCTTTTATTTGACACCACACTCGATGACCTAGTAAAAAAATTTTTTTTTCACTTCCGATTTCACCTCCCAAAACTAACCTCTTAAGTCAAAATTTAACTTTCAAAACTACATGGCTCTGATGAGGCCATCAATTTCTATATTATTATCAAATTTCAACTTTCTGTGACAAATAGTTTCGGAGAAAATCGGGTGTAACAGACAGAGAGATAGACAGACAGACAGAGACCGAAGTGATCTTATAAGTGTTTCCGTACGGAACACTAAAAAATACCTACGCTCTTAGAAAACACAATTCTTCACAAGCACACTCGGTATCATCAAAATATAAAATCACAACCAAAAATATCATCATTTACTGTGACAAAAACTCACAAACCTGATATACAAGTTAAACAAGGTAAAAATATTTCATTATTTCTACTAAATACCAGTACATTGTTATATTATTTTGTATTCTACTAGTGTATAGTAGACAAGTCTTTTTTATTCTTTTTTATATTTTCAGATGAAGTAAGATTAGCCTCGTCTGTTGTTGAACATAATCTACCATTCATTCTTATGGAGCCCCTACCGAAACTGATATAGTCCATTTGTCCCGATTCAAAAATTGCTGAAAAACTAAAATGTTCGATGGCGAAAACTCGCGTCATAATTGATCATATTATAGATAAAGAAAGTTTTGATAATTTATGTGATCTGCGGCAAACTAAGTTTTCATTTATTATTGACGAGTCCACTGATCTTAGCACAACCACCAACACTTGTGTTTAGCCGTGCGATATGCGAAAGAGCAACGCATCTGTAATTGTTTTTTTTAGCTCTTATTCCATTAGAAACTGCTGATGCAGTATCCTTATTTGAACATATTGTAAACTTTTTTACAAGCGCTGATACCCGTATAAAAGTTATCTAATAGGTACGTTTGCTCCATCAGATACACTGATGGGGCAAATGTAATGATGGGGCGTAATAATTCTGTTGTGACATTGCTGCAAAACGAAATTCCCAATACTTTTATACTTAAGTGCACATGTCATTCGTTTCATCTTTGCGCGTCATATGCTTGTACCAAACTGCCATGTTTTATAGAGGATCTTATAAGGGTCATTTACAATTACCTTTCTTCTAGTCCAAAAAGAGTTGCAGAGTTTCAAGTCTTTCATTTTTTTTGTGACTTGAAAGCACATAAAATACTTTACCCCCCTCAGATACGCTAGTTATCAGTACATGCATCAGTAAAAAAAATATTAGAACAATTTTCTGCTCTAAAACTATTTTTCATAGACCAAGTATCTAATATTGATCACCTTTTAGCTGCAGAAAATATATTATAGAAGCTTCAAGATCCCACTGCATTGCTATTTTTGGATTTTTAGATTTTGTGTTGTCATTATTTAACAATTTAAACAAAGGAATGTAGGCAGTACACTCCATAAATCGTATTTTATATGAAAAAATAAGTCAAACATTAAGAACTTTTTTTAATTGCTTTTTTAAAAGAGAATATTTAACAAGTACTCCAATCAAAAACTCCTAAACATTTATGGTTATCGATGCCGTATACTATGGCTCTGCAGCGTCTAATACACTACTAAGTAATTCAGATTTAAGCCCAGATCAAGTAAATTTGTTTAAACGCCGATCCCTAGATTTTTACATCGAAGCTTGCAAGCAAATAACTGCGCGTTTTCCATTGAAAAATAATCCAATAAAAGGTTTAGACATAATTGAACCAACGAATGTTAAAAGTGGCAAAATTGCTTCGATAATTCCTGTTAGTAGACTCTTTCTCAATGTTATTAAGAACAATGATTTCCAACAAATTGATACAGAGTGGTGTATTTTAAGAAACTGTGAATAATCAAAACATTTCTTGAAGATATAGAATATTTTGAGTTCATATCAGTTTAGTAAAGTACGGCGAAGATACGCAAATATTTCCTTTGTAGACTACTTTCATCTTTAATATTTTATCACTGCCCCACTCATCCGCTAATGTTGAGCGCATTCTCGCATATTAAACTTATGAAAACAAAACAGCGAAATAAGCTGTCTACTGAGTCAATCACTGGTCTATTACATACAAAACGGCTATTTAATGGCGCTAATTGTTATACTTCGAAATTAATTCAAAGATGATTGCCGCTATGGCCAAAGAATATTGGTATGATCTTAAAAATCGTAAAAGTTAATTAGATTTAAGTTTGTGTACCAATGGTATTTGATGTTTAGTAATAAACAAATTACATATTACTTATGGTAGTTTATGTTTTTGTTATTTCGATTTCATTATGTTTTACTAGTATTCACTAGTGTTTATTCACTCATATATAAAATATTGTAAAAAAAATAATTAGTTTTAATTGTATACTTAGTATATTCTGTAAGTTCCTATTATTTTACAAAGATACAGAAATTCGACTGAATATTGTATTTTTTCACATACGGATTTTGGGTACAAATATATCCATATTAGCGGGCAACTCTACCGATTTCGCATTTTGACGTTCGAGAACACTGGCTAGATGCTTTACTTTCCCGTTTGACTCTAACGGGTAAGCCAGGTTTTTACTAGTACCAGGAAAATTGCTTAAATAAGCAAATTTAATATTTACTTTTTCATTAGCTTATATTATATGATTATGATTACAAAATAATTCTATATTTTTTTTACTTTCACTAAAAATAAGGTTAAATTGTTATTGTAAAGGCAGGGTGTTTAACAGATTATCTTAGATTTCAGAATGTACCATATCAAAACATTGAGTGTTGAGAAACCATATTTCCACGTAAAATTCTACAGGATATTTATTTGGTTAGGCCTTCTTTAATCGTCGTTTATCAGACAAGGATACAATACCTAAATTACCTTAGTTCAGTCAGTTTTTGGTCCAAAGACTTAAAATTATTATCAATTACGGGTGCTTAGGCAGTAGTTTCAAACCATTCCATCAGAATTAATATGGTTTATGCAATTTGATCATCAAACTTTTGTTTTTATTAATTGATTGTCATTGACTGGTTTAAAAAACTACCAGAATGAACAAGGTGTTTATTAGTAGTGTTCGAAAGAAAAATGTTCTGGAATTTCTAATCTGCGCAAATCTAAGAAACTAACAAATAGCACTTTCCATTGATTTTTTTTTGGTTTTTTTTTTTTTTCCATTTTTCCATGTGTTCTAAATGTATTTGTATTCCTTTTGAACAATGTTAAATAAGATACAAACCTACTCAGTGCATATTACTATATTAATTTAGGTATGAACCGTTACGATTTTCAGGACCGATATGTGTAAGCAGGAGTTATATTAAGCCAGAGAACCGTATTATCCCACTGACTTGATGGCATATAACTTCTAGAGTAACGTATGGTATCTGAAAAGTTGTTATCCAAGTCTGGAGCGTCAAAATAATTTGATTACTGTAAACGTATCGGTTTTATGTTTATTTTTTAGTGTTCTGTAGGGAACACTTCAAAGATCACTTCGGTGTCTGTCCGTCCGTCCGTCTGTCTGTCTGTCTGTCCGTCCGTCCGTCTGTCTGTCCGTCCGCCCGTCTGTCAGTTCGTCCGTCTGTCACACCCGATTTTCCCCGAAACTATTTGATATACAAAGTTTAAATTTAGCACTAACATAGGAATTGATGGCCTCATCAGAACCGTGTAATTTTGAAAGTGAAATTTTGACTTACAGGGTTAGTTTTGAGGGTGAAATCGGAAGTGAAAAAAAATATTTTAACAGGTCATCGAGCGGGGTGTCAAATGAAAGCTTGTGCAAACACGAGTTCCAAAATATATGTAATGTAATACTTGCGCACACTTTTCTTTGTACTATTTTCAAAAATTGCCAAAAATCGCTGTCGCCCCTTCTTATCTTGAAAAGTTCTGATTAAAAAATTTTGAAAAACCCTGGAATATTCTACACAGGGTGTAGATTGGACAAAAATTATCAGGACCTTTAATAATTTATATATTATATATATATATATATATATATATATATATATATATATATATATATATATATATTATATATATATATATATATATATATATATATATATATATATATATATATATATATATTATATATATATATATATATATATATATATATATATATATTTATATATATATATATATATATATATATATATATATATATATATATATATATATATATATATATATATATATATATATATATATATATATATATATATATATATATATATATATATATATATATATATATATATATATATATATATATATATATATATATATATATATATATTTAAAGCATTTTCTACAGCTAATGCTGTCTTTCTTCTCTCAGCCTTTGATTCCATCCGTTTCTATCTTCCCGGTCCCCATCTGTTAGACCCCTGTCCTCCATAGCCTCGTCCACATCGTCTCTCCACGATCGTCTGGGTCTTCCTCTTTTTCTTCTCCCTGTAGGGCTCCACTCCGTTATTTTCTTTATCCACCTATTATCTTCGCTCCGTCTTATGTATCCATACCATTTTAATCGTTTTTCTTCAATGGTGTTTATTGCGTTCTCTTTGGTGTTCATTCTGCTTCTTATTTCTTCATTTGTTATTCTCTCCATACGTGTCACTCTACAACATCTTCTCCAATACTCCATCTCTACCGCGTTAATTTTAGATTTATTTCTTTTGTTGATCGTCCATGTTTCTGACTCGTATGACAGTATGCTTTGTATTATTGATTTGTATAGTTTTGTTTCTCTTTGTAATGTGCTTGTCCCACAGGATCGAATTTAATTGTCTTATGCATGTCCGCATTTGTCCTAATCTAGCTTTAATCTCTTCTTCTGATGTTGCGTTTTTTGAAATGATGGTTCCTAAAAATTTTAAATCTATCGGTTCCTTTGATTATTTTTCGTTATCGATTTCTAGATTCTCCACGTTTCCCTCCTCTGTTGTTAGATATTCCGTTTTATCAAAGTTTATTGCTAATCCTGCTTTCAGTTTTCTTACTATATAACTGAGGACTTCCTCATCTTGCGCTATGATTACTTGGTCGTCTGCGAAACTTAGAGTATATAAGTAATCTTCTCGTATTGAGACTCCCATTTCACTACATTTTTGCTTCCATTTTTTTTAATGTTTGTTCGAGGTATATTTTGAATAGTGTTGGGAATGTAGAGCATCCTTGTAATAGGCCTTTTGATGTTTGGAGTCTCTTCCCTATGTTATGTCCTATTTTCATGTTCACTGTGTTGTTTTCGTAGAGAGCTTTTACTGCGTATATTAGTTCTTTGTCAATGCCTATTTCTTTCATTGCGTTCCATAATCTTTTTCTTGGTACTGAGTCATAGGCCTTTCTTATGTCTATGAAGGCTAGATGAACTTCTCTATTCTTTGCCAGCTTTTTTTCCATTGTTTGTTTTATAGTGTATATGTAGTCTATACATGATTTTCCGGCCGTAAAGCCTGGTTGGTCTTCTGCAATTTTTCCTTTTATATTTTCCTTCATGATATTTTTAATAATTTTTCCATATAAAACATCCCATACTCGATATTATGCTTAGGCCTCTATAGTTGGTGCATTTTCTGCGGTCTACCTTTTTAAATATAGATACTAAATAAGCTTTTGACCATTCCTCTGGTATTTTTTCTCCATTTATTGCTCTGTGGAACATGTTTCTCAGCATTCGATGTAATTTATTAGACCCATACTTAATCATTTCATTTACCACACCCCCCCAGGCCCTGCAGATTTATTATTTTTGAGTGTTTTTATTGTCTCCTTTACTTCTTCATAGCTTAGTTCTATCTCTTTTATTTCCTTCTGTTCTTCTTCAGGGTTCTCTTCTTGGAATTATTGTCTGTCTTCTGTTAGCAGCTTCTTATAATATGCTTCCCACTCGCTTTCTGGGATGTACTCTATATACGTCTTCTCTCTATTGTTAGTCCTTAATGCTTTAATTATTCTCCATGACTCTGTGCTTCTAGTTCCTCCCATATACTGGTCTACATGTTCGCACGATTTTTCCCATCTCTCGTTCTTTTCTTTGTTTATCATCCTCCTCGTTTCTGCATTTTTCTCTTTATATTTCTGTAGATCTTCTTCTGATTTTGTATTCAGCCATTTTTCGTATAGTCCTTTTTTTTTTTCCTTTGTAGATTCTTTGGTTTTTTCACAGATTCTAATTTTATGTTTCTCAATCACGTTGTCTTGTTTACCTAATGCTTCTAGAGCGGCCTGTTTGATGCATTCTTTTATGTGGTCATACATCTGTTGGAGGTTGTCGTAGTTAAATTCATTTAATTTTTGATCTAATCGTCGTCTATATAGGTGTCTTATCGTTTCGTCTTGCAGTAAGTGTATTTTGTATTTTATTTCTTTGTCTGATTTTTCTGTTATCTCATTAGTATTTCTGTTTTCTTTATCTATTGTTTCTTTTTGCTTTATTGTCTTGTACCACGGTACTTTTATATTTGCTATTAATAGTCTATGGTCTGTTCCACATTCTGCCCCTCTTTTTACTCTTACGTCTTTTGTTTTGATAGTGGTATCGTTTTTAATTATAATGTAGTCTATTATTGATTTTAAGTTTCGTGTTTCTTGCATCCAAATATACTCGTATTTGTGGATGTCTTTGTGTTTGTCGAATCCGTTTGTTATTTTGAGGCCGTTTAGTTCACACAGCTCTATTAGTCTCTCTCCGTTGTCGTTAGTAATGTCTTCTCCGAATGGTCCTACGGTATTGTCCTTTGTTTTCCTTCCTGTTCTCCCATTCAGATCTTCTATTATTATTAATTCTTGGTTTTTCTTTACTTTTTGTGTTTCTATTTCTAGGGTTTCCATGAAATTATTTTTTTCTCTTATAGTGCTGTCTTCTGTTGGGCCGTATACTCCTAATATTACCATGTCTTTTCCTAGCATTGTTATATTTAGTTTTATGATTCTTTCATTGATGGGTTCCCAAGATGTTATTTTCTTTTTCCACTTCTTTTTTTACTAATATTCCAACTCCGGCCTTTGCTCATTCTTCTTTCTTTACTCCACTCCAACAATGCATCACTTCATCTATTGCTTCTAATCCACTTCCCTTTTTCTTCGTCCCGCTTATTACTAAAATGTCTATGTTCTTCTTATTAAATACTTGTATGATTTCGATGTTCTTTGTCCTTCATCCCTGTATAGTCAAGGTGCCGAGAGCAGCTATTCTGTTTCGAGATTTTTTCGTTTGGCTGAGTTTTAAGCTTGGGTTAACTATTCGCTTTAAAGTAGAATTGCCCCCCGTATCCGATGGGGCTCCCTTCTTCGAAGGTATGGATTGCCACCCGGAGATTTTTGCTTATCTTGTGATTTTTCATCCTACTTTTCAATAATTTATCTGGTATATAAAAAAACACAAAAAATTCAAGGTCTCAGTTTTCAACAAAAATCAGAAACAAACTTTGTTGAAAGCTCATTTGGGGTGTGTTGGGTTGTGAAGTCATTGATCATTTTATACCTCCGAAACAAAAATTTTAATTTTAAAATAATCAACATGCGGAACACTAATTGCGCAAGTCGGACTTGCACTTGGGCGGTTTTTTACTTTAATTACGAAACAGAAAATACGAATATCCTTATTTATGCATTTTATTGACATGTTAAAACGATTTAAAATAGGTGGTAATTTTATATAATTAATTTTATTCACATGTTAAATGGTTTAAAGTAGGTGCTAATGTTAAGTAAGGGTGTAACTCCTAATAAGGTGCAGATTTTGTAGAAGAAATGCCACATAAAAACAGCTGTAGACCAGAGTATAAAGATAAAAATTATTTAATTTATTCGTTTTTGAATTTAAATGTTTTATTACGTGTATAGTTCCACGCCTTTGCAGATGGCAGTTGATGATTTCTTTACCAAAGCTTTTCCTTTCAATACCAGTGTACCCAGGGCTCGATGTTGTTTCATATTTACGTTATATTTTACATAAAGATCAGTTAAGAAGGACTAAAGTTTAAATCTATAATTTTGTTGTTAATAGTATGCTTGTTTCGTCGTTTACCTTCAATGCTCGAGTTGGAGCTGTTCATGCAAACATCCGCAGATAGTAGAAGGTTATACGACTTAATAAAAATGTTCAATGAATTCTGTCTTGAGGTAAAAACAACTGAGTAGAATTTAAAAAACCCGGACAAAACCTGGTCTTAGAAAGGTTAAGATTAGAGAACCTGACATAGTTATGTCATTAGAATCGTTACTCAGTTTGCTTGGCGTTAGCTTGGGAATAAATATGTCGTATGTTCTTGTTGCCTGTTGCATGCAAGGAAAATTTCTCAAAAGCTCTCAGTCTTATATAAAGCTCAAATTTACTCAATAATGGAATACTACTCCCATGTTTGGTGCTCTATTCCAAAATATACACTGTAAAAAATACATGTCAAATTACATGGAACATCAAGGGAACAATGAGCTTAATTTTTCTTCGCAATTGAATATAAATATTTATTTTTTACCGAGAAAAATTTTAAAACCCTGTGTGTAGTAAAACAAAGAGTAAAGTTAAGTATCTATGTATTATTATAACTCTACATAATGCTATGTAATATTTACATTATCAGACATATAAAGGAGTCGATAACCAATGTAAATGGATTTGCGCTGTTATTTGAAGCCGTAGACGAAGGAACTTAAGAGTTTCCAGTTGCTGGTGCCGTTGAGAGTTGATTCGTGGTCGTGTCCCAAGTTATTTAGACACCCATATATATATATATATATATATATATATATATATATATATATATATATATATATATATATATATTTTTTCCATTATTAAATTTAAATTATCAGCTGTTCTTCATGTTTTTGCCTACGCACATGGTGGGACTATCCTTTCATGAAAATGTCTGTAAAGTTTTTAATCTGGTTAAAGTAGTTCTTCATATTTTTATCTTATTAATGACTAGCTGTGCCCGCGGCTCCGCTCGCGTGGACTTGATTCGCCTTTATCGTCACTGCTTATTCGTTATATTTATATTATTATATAGTTCAAGGAGCCTTAGAGGCCCATGGCTTGGTTGCATACTTGCCTCCACTTCTTTTTATCTCCTTTTAGCTTTTCCCAGTGCGGGATTCCCATCAACTCCGGATCTTGCTTTACTGCCTGAATCCATGTAGATCGCCTCTTCTACCAACCACTCCTCTTATTACGGCTTGCTTTGCCTGTCTTTCTTCCTTCATCCTTGCCAGGTGTCCCAACCATTTTAATCGCAGGCTTCTTATGATTTGGCTTATAAGGGGTCTCGTATATAGGCATTTTAATTCGTAATTTGTTCTTCTTCTCCACATTCCCTCTTCTTTCCTTCATCCGTAGATTCTTCTCAAAGCTTTCCTTTCCCACACCTTCAACGTCTCCTTTTCTCTTGCAATCAGTTTCCGCGTTTCGCATCCATATGTCACCATAGGTCTGACAACTGTCGTATTTATTCTTCTTTTGCTTTTCTTGATACATTCTTTGATTTTAATATTGGATTCATTGCCCCCAAACATCTCTGTCCTTTCGCTATTTTTTCTTGTATCTCTGTCCTTTCTTGTCCACTCTCTGTTATTGTTACTCCCAGATAATTAAATTTGTCTACTTTTGCAAACGTATATCTTTTCTCTAAGTTGTTTATTATATCTAAACTTTTGTTGTTTTTATTATCCTTCTTCTTTGTAATTTGCATGTATTTTGTTTTTCCCTCATTTATCTTTAGTCCTTTCATCCTTCCCCTTTCTTCTATCCTACTTATGGCTTTTTTGAGGTTCTTTTTGCTCTTGCAATCGCTGCTACATCAACCGCATAGGCCAAGCATTGACAGGTTTCTTGGTATATCGTTCCATTTGTTTTTATTTCTGACTCCCGGATTATCTTCTCTATTACCAAATTAAATAGACATGTCGACACTGGATCCCCTGTCTTAATCCTCTCTTCATCTTAAACTTGTCTGATACTTTGCCCTCAACCAACACTCTATTTTCTGTGTCATATGCTTCTCTGAAATCCACAGAGACCAAGTGTAGTGCCAAATTTTATTTTAAGCTATTATCTTGGATTTGCTTAATGGAAAATATCTGGTCTGTAACCGATCTATTTTTCCTGAATCCACACTGGTACTCTCCCAGACTAGACTCGGCTTTCTCTGCTAGTCTGTTTTTGATAGTCAACACTACTATCTTGTACACGACATCCAGTAAGGCTATTGGTCTCTAAAATTAGCACATATAGTTTTTTTTGGGTTTTGAGTATTTTTCTTATTCTTCTTTGCAGGCTTTATTTTGTTTGTTTATTTGTACCCTCCTGCCCTTCAGTTAATTTTGCTTCCTATTTCTCATTCAACTCATTTTCATCTGCATTTAGTGTTTCTTTAAAGTATTCCCCCCATCTATTCAGTCTTTCTACCAAGCTTACTGCTAAATTTCCATCTTTTTTCCTACATATTAGCATTTTGTCTCTGTTTATTCCCTTTTTATTTTATAGAAAAAAACACGTAAATCGGATAAGTGGTTCTTGAGTGCTAAGCACAGACAGACAGAGAGACTTTACGTTTTATATATATTATAGATTTTTTTTGACATATTTTAAATTAAGAATTAAAAAAAAATCACGTAAATCAGATGAGTTGTTCTCGAATAATAAGCACACTAACGGACAGACAGAGAGACGTTGCGTTTTATATATGGTATATTATATAGACTATTATTATTATTATATAACCTGGCCAGAGAACATATGTATGAATTTAAAAAAAACACGTAAATCGGATAAGTGGTTCTCGAGTGACAAGCGCTCTAACGGAAAGACAGACAGACAGAGAGACGTTGCATTTTATATATATTGCAGGTATTCTTTGCTACATGATATTGTTCCATATTTAATGGTTTAGGCAGTGTATTGCAAGAGAACGCTCTAGCGGCAAACTTTTTTCCGACTTGATTCACTATTATCGTCACTGCTTATTCCTTATGTTATCTAATGTAAAAAAATATAGCCTATAACCTGTCACAGAACATATATATGTTTTTTAAAAAAAAGCACGTGAATCGGATAAGTGGTTCTCCCGTGATAAGCGCACTAACGGACGGACAGACAGACAGAGAGACGTTGCATTTTATGTATATTATAGATGTAATAAAATATATATCTATAACCTGGTCAGAGATCATATGTATGAATTTAAAAAAATCACGTAAATCGAATAAGTGGTTCTCGAGGGATAAGCTCACTAACGGGCAGACAAACAGACAGAGAGACGTTTCATTTTACATATATTATAGATATAAATTATTATTATTACTATATAACCTGGCCAAAAAATATATGTATGCATTTAGAAAAAGACACGTAAATCGAATAAGTGATTCTCGCGTGATAAACGCACTAATGGACAGACAGACAGACAGAGAGACATTGCATTTTATATATAGTATAGATTATAGATTTTAGATATTCTCTGCTACATAATATTGTTCCAAATTTAATGGTTTAGGCTGTGTATTGCAAGGGAACGCGCGGCAAACTTTTTTTCCGACTTCATTCACTATTATCGTCACTGCTCATTCCCTATGCTACCTATCCTAATAAAATATAGCCTATAACCGGGCCAGAAAACATATGTATGTTTAAAAAAAAAAAGTACGTAAATCGGATAAGTGGTTCTTCAGTGATAAGCGCACTAACGGACAGACAGACAGACAGATAGACAGACAGAGAGACGTTGCATTTTATATATATTATAGATGCTAATTTTATTGTTTTAGAACGTACATTTTGGAAACTTTAAAGACGATTTGGTTGAACGCCAGGTATGATGGAAGTAGGTAAATTCTACATAGTCTTTCAGTTCTGTGTAGAATTTTATGTTAATAAAGAACTTCCAATAATTTCTGGTTTATATAATTTCCCCGCTCTTTTGATAGGGTTTATAATAAAAACACAATATACATGTTTTAAATTTAAAATGATCCTAGAATGAAATTTTATATGAATATATGGACTTTATTAAATATTTTATGGTAGTATATTCCATAGATCTATGTAATCTTCTTTATATAATTTATGGGAACTTACGTAAAAGCTTAGAAGGTTATACTTTTGTATCATAACATAAATGATTGATGGTTATCAATGGATTTAAAATTATTCATCTGAGGAGAGTTTACCTGATTGTAGATCTAGAATTTATTAAAAATCTTGATTAATTGGAACATCGAAGAAAAGTTGATAACTTGAATCTATTCTATAAAAACTTTCGTGGAAAGTGTTTGATATATGCACCCTGCTTGACACCTCTCAGAGTGATAAAAGCTAGAAATATACACATCCTTATTGAACGCAACTATTCACTTCCCTATCAGTCTTTTCGAGAACTTCTTTATAGGAGAACTTCATATACTGCAAAAAATAATAATGTGAATAATCTTGGGTAAATTTATGATCATCGATTTTTTACGTAATTATACCCATGTAACTTCACAAGCCTTCATGTACAAGGTGGTCCAAATTGGACAGTTAAACATCTTTATCTAAAGGAGATAGACGAAAACTGATATCAGTATCTGAGGCTCAATTTTTATGATAAACTCAATGGTGAAAACCGCATATCGATACCTAGTACCGTTTCAAATATACAGGGTGTTTTTTCAAAAATTTTCATTTTGGAAAAATGTTTGTAATTCTTTTCCTATTGAAAATTTTTGATTTCTGTAAAAACATTCTCGAAGTACTTTTTTACGTGGATTTCAACAGTGTAAGTTACATTTTTTTACAACTAATATTTTAATAGTTATTAAAGCAAAAAAATATTTTTTAAATGTATATTTTTTTCCTTATCCGAATAGAGCTTTAAATTACCATTCTAAAAATATAGCACACTTTATATTTTGCTTAAATAAATATAAAGGCTTTCAGTTTTTACGCGAGTTTTAAATGCACATTTTGTGAAGTAGGCTTTGGACGGAGCGACAATATCAGTTATTTACAGATAGCAGTCAAATCGTAAATAATTCTAAGAGTCATAACTACAATGAAATTTACTAAATGCTATAGTACTTTAAACTATGTAAAAAATAAAACAAAACAACAATAAAACAATTTATTTCGAGTAAAGCAAACTAAAACAAAACAATTTTCTATAAGAGATGTTCGAAATGGCGACCAGTTTCATTTACACATAGGCGGCACCTTTTCTGGACACTTCTTACCGAGTTGATTAGTTCAAGAGGAGTGAAAGCTGCAAAAATTTGTATCACTGCGACTTCTAACTCTTGCCTGGTGTTTGTCGGTAATTTAAAAATTAGGTCTTTCAATCTTCCCCAGAGATGAAAGTCCATGGGTGTTGGCTATCCACTTATTGTCGAAATTGGCCGATAAAAAATTACTGATAACTGTAGCGTTATGAGGGGTGCCCCGTCGTGTTGAAAAAATATATTTCCCTGTTCATCAACAAGAGGTTCTATTTGCTGCCTTAAAATTTCCAAATATCTCTGAGAGGTGAGTGTTCCTTCGTAAATAAATGGACCTATAACCCTGCCTCTAAAAATTCCTGCCTGCGCATTAAATCCAAATCTACCTTGATTTCTTTGCTCCATAAGTAAATGAGTAGTCCACGTATAAGAATTTTAACGGTTAAAAATACCTGCATTGCTTACATAAGCTTCGTCTGTCCAAATGCAGTTTAATGAAAAATTCGGAGCATGGTTACAATTCTCCAGAAACCATTGGCAAAAATCCATACGCTGTTCAAAATCTCCGTCTCTAAAGGGATGAACTTTTCTTGTCCTATTTTGGCCTGAATTTGTGCTTCTTCAAAGTACGACTTACGTTAGTTCTTGGTTTCTTTTAACTGTCAGATCGAAGTTTTGGGATTATTTCCGATAGTTCCTAAAACTACGATTTCTTCTAACTCCTTATCTCTGTTTGATGCATAACTTTTGGGTCCTTTCTTTTCAAATTGGCCACTATTGACTAGGTTATGTCGCAATCGAGCGAATATATCCTTTGAGGGTTGACGCCTCTCTGGATACCGTTCGTGGTACAAATTACTTGCCGCTTCCGAATTTTCTCCGGTTTGCATGAAACACACTATCATATCCCATTTTTCGTAATTTTCAAACTTCATTGCGATTTATTTGACAATTCAATAATTGACCCTGAAGTAAAATTTGACAACTACCACTAAACAATTAAATTAAACCATATGGCCGCTCCGTTCAAAGCCTACTTCACAAAATGTGCATTAAAAACTCGCGTAAAAATTGAAAACTTTTATATTTTGAAATAGATTTAAGCAAAATATAAAGTGTGCTATATTTTTAGAATGATAACTTAAAGCTCTATTCGGACAAGGAAAAATATACAGGGTATCCCATTTAAAAAATATATTTTTGCGTTAATAACTATTAAAATTTTAGTTGTAAAAAAATATAACTTACACTGTCGAAATCCACGTGAAAAAGTGCTTTGAGAATATTTTTACAGAAATCAAAAATTTTCAATAGGAAAAGAATTACAAACATTTTTCCAAAATGCAAAATTTTGAAGAATAGCCTGTATATCTGAAACGGTACTCGATATCGATTGACCATTGAGTTTATCGTTGGGCCTCAGACACCGACATCAGTTTTCGTCTATCTCCTTTAGATAAAGGGGTTTACCTTTAAAAGTGTCTAATTTGGACCACCCTGTACACTTCCATAAATTTATATAAACATTACACAGCTACGTAGAATATACTAAAAAATATTTAATGAAAAATGAATATTTTAGATTTAAAATATATAAATTACGTTTAATTATATGAGTGGGAAAATTAAAATCAACCTTAAATAACGGTGAAGTTATTTATTTATGTATAAAATTATACACAACTCTAAAAATACAATGAAACTTATGTAAAATTTGATTATTTTAATAATAAATGTCATTCAACCAAATCTTCTTCGAACTTTGTAAACCGTACATTCTAAAGTAAAAATAAAAAAAATTAGCCTTATTAACCAAATTAAAAATATTTGGAGAGTCATCTTAATCTCATAAATAACTTTGAAAATAGTTCCTCAGATGTACAGTCCCATCATTCTTGGCAGACATAACTACATGTACTAATAACTTAAATTAAATAATAATTAATATTCAATAAAAAAAAGTACTTTCTTAGGGTACAGATGTGTGTAAATATTTTGAGGTAACAAGGGTCTTTAATTCTTCACAACACTAGCAAAACTAAGGATCGTCAAACAAAAGCAGCGCCAATTAAATGACGCCGCCTAGGCGCCAAATCATGCATTGTATATTAAATATTATGAAATACGATGGTAGGATACAAACGAATTGTACTAAGTACGCATACCTATTACTCTGTCGAAAGCTGACACAGCAGCTTTCGAGCCGATAGAGTGGTTGACACAGTCACCGCTTAAAAGCAGGTAGCGCTGATAAGCCGCGATACGGCAAAACGACCCTCAGGATGGATTTGACGAATAAGAGAACAGTGGGTAAACTGCTGAAATATGGACTTCGTCCATTTTCAGTTATTTTAGAATAACTTTATATGCCTGAAGAGGATCTCTCGAAAGGCACTACCTGCTTTTAAGTGTTGACTGTGTAAACCACTCTGTCGGTACGAAAGCAGCTGCGTCAGCTTTCGATGGAGTAATAGGTATGCGAACTTAGTACAATTCGTAGTATCCTACCATCGTATTACGTAACTTCTGAGATAAGTACCAGTAAGTCCTGTTCTCTTGTTTGTCAATCCTAGCCTAACTGGCGAATAAGAGAACACTGGGTAAACTGCAGAAATATGGACTTCGTCCATTTTCAGTTATTTTACATTAACGTTAAATATTATGGAGAGTTACGCAAAAAATAATGCAGTATCATTAATGTATTCAACTCTAAGTAATGGACATGGACATATCTAACTTTACAATATAAATGCAAGTTGTTTGACTTTTTTGGATAAAAATAAATATTTTTGTAAAAGTTTATAGAAAATTGGGTTAATTTTTTTTCATAAATTTCTATGTACTTTTACATATATTTTTACAGTGTGCCTTTGGAATGAAGCTCCTAAACTACGTTTCCCACTGACTTACAACTTGCAGCAACTCAAGATTAACATGAATCTCTAGTTCCCCTTCCCCACCGCTTTTGTAGCATTTTAAGGAAATCCGTGTAGGACGTGTGCTGTGCTCGTAAAAAAGTTGTATTAAGTTCCAAAGATCTTTAGCATGTTTTGGTATTTATGCGTCAATAATTCTTGTAATTTACTTAGTGGACGCTGACATGAACTGACACACCGCTATTGTATAGTTACATACATTAGTAAAAATAAATACAAATAACGAATGATCTATTAAAAAAAATCCTCCAGCATTTAATTTTTTCTTTCTCATTTGAAATGATTTGTCAGCAATAATTCGTAGTTGTTTATGGATTTCCTGGTGCTGTCTACGATGAAATATTCTATCCATATTATTATAACAAATATGTACTGTTTTGTTTATCTCTCCTGACAGTTCTTCGCCGGTCACTGCTAAACACGTAATGTGAACCTAAAAATAAAATAAAAGTTTATTGTTCATAATTATTTACTGAATCCAAGGCGTAGTTAATCATTGCGTTTCAGGCATAATTTGATATTATCTTTTATTACATACTACCTTTTATGTTGGTGAATGCATCATGAGTATGTATGTATGTATGTATGTATGTATGTATGTATGTATGTATGTATGTATGTATGTATGTATGTATGTATGTATGTATGTATGTATGTATGTATGTATGTATGTATGTATGTATGTATATTATATATATATATATATATATAATATATATATATATATATATATATATATATATACACTACCGTCAGAAAATATTTGCCCACGTAGTTATTTTAGTCCCAAGACAACAAAAACCTAGATAATATTTTTTTTTTAATTCTAATGAATTATTATTTATTTTCACATTATTTACAGTCTAGAAAATCAGGAAAAAATTCATAATTTTCCAGGATTTTTCTCATCTATGTGACCTCCTTTGTTTTTAATTACCGCTTTACACAGTTTTGGCATTGTGTCCAGTAGTTTCTTCAGAGTTTCTTGGGTTATTTTAACCCATTCTGCTTGTAAAAGTTCCCACAAGTGATTTTCTGATGTTGGATTGAGTTTTCGAACACACCTGTCCAAATAGTCCCACGGCAATTCGATGGGGTTCAAGTCGGGTGATTGTAGGGGCCAAGTCATCACTTCCAGGACGTCATCGGATTTCCATTGGTCCAAAAGTTCTCTAATTTGTTTAGCAGAATATTTAGGGTCGTTGTTATGCTGACAAATAAATTTCCCGTAAAAAATATCTCTTCCAGAAGGAAGCATTTGAGTTAGCAAAATTTCTTGATACTGTTCTTTTCGCATGATTCCTTCTTTCCTAAAGATTTTCCAACTTTACCGTTGTCAAAACAACCCCAAACCATTACTGAACCTCCACCATGTTTTACTGTAGGTAACTGACAGGCTTCCAACATCCTCTCTCCAGCTGACAGCTGCACATGAACTCGTCGATTTTAACAGAAAATTTCGAATTTAGATTCGTTTCTACAAAGAACGGAATTCCATTGTTCTGATGTTCAATTTTAATGTTCTCGGGCCCATTCTAATCGTTTACGTTTATTCACTTACCTAAGAAGTGGTTTCCTCACTGCAACTCTCCCGTGTAGTTCACCTTCTGCTAACCTGTTCTTCACGGTTGTCACGATTTCTGGTGCGACTAGGCGGCAATTACGTCTGCTGGACATTGTTATAGCTCTGTCTTCAGCAGATTGAGAATTCCATGTCAAGCAGAAATGTTTTTACGATGTAGTCCACCGTTCTTCTTGGCATCCGCATATCACTCGCGATTTGTTGACTTGAGTGACCATTTTGATGTCTCGCAATTATCAGAGCCCGATTTTCAACGGAAACTTCTTTCGTTTTTGGTATTTTCACAAAACAATTGAGCTTGTATCAATGACAAAGTACTGTTTGCGAATGGTCAATTTCGAAAAGGGCAATGGTCATTGTTGTCATTGTCTTTATTGAATTTAAGTTAGGCTATGCCTCTTACTTACATTTATGATAGCTTATATTCCTATACTACTTAACCTAGGTTCTATACAGTAATCCTAATTAACTTAACCTAGGACATTGGGTTTTAATTACATTGGTTGACTAATCTAACTTAACTAGAGCTTAATTCTAAACTAATCTAGAACTTAATTCTAAACTTAATCTAGGTTACAATCTTCATGGGGGTGGGGGAGGGCCATCGTCTTCGTCGGATATGGGGTCAGAAGGTCTTGGATAGTGATGGCGGGCGTTGGCGGGCACGTGGAATGCGCTCCTTATGGTGGCGTTTGGGTGTTGTAGCGCCTTTGCGAAGAACTTGATGTTGGTGGACCTCATGTGTGCCTTGATTGTTGGCACACCGAGGTCTCTATGCAATTGACGGTTTCGGACGAACCATGGGGCTCCCGTGATCATCCTCAGGGCCTTGTTCTGTACTGCCTGAAGTTGAGCTCTGCGTGTCTTGGTGAGTTTAGACCAAGTAGGGCAGGCGTGTGTGAGTCCTGCCCTCACGTTGGTTTTATAAATTAGCAGCTTGATTTTTGGTTGCAACTTACTGGACCGGCTGATGATTGGGTACAGCTTGCCCAGTAGTTGCTTGGCTTTCCTTGAGGCAGCACAGACCTGGTCTTTCCAGATGAGGTGTTTGTCATACTGGATTCCCAGGTACTTGATGGTGGTTGCCCATTGGATGCGGGATCCCTGGAGCTGGAGTTGTCCATAAGGAGTGCCGTTGCCCTTGGCGAAGACGATGGCCTGTGTCTTACATGGGTTTAGCTGGATCTTCCATCGGTCGAACCAGGGGGCGAGGACGTTCAGGTGGCGCTGCAATCTACTGGTGATGATTCTCTAGCTGCTGGATTCTGCTATGATCGCTGTGTCGTCAGCATACAGGAGTAGGGTAGTCTGATCCGTTTTTGGAATGTCGGCTGTGAAAATGTTAAAGATATGGGGGGAGAGGACGGAGCCTTGAGGGACTCCGGCTCTAATGGCCTTGACTTCGGAGGTGGCCTTATCGACTCTGACTTGGAATGTTCTGTCAGAGACGAAGGATTGAATGAGTTTGTTAATGAAAAGGGAGTAGCCGTGTCGGATCAGTTTCGGAATGAGGCCTTCGTGCCAGACTCGGTCGAAGGCCATTGCTACATCGAGAAAAACAGCTCCAACTTTGTGACGTTTGTTGAAGCTGTTGGAAATGGTTTGGGCGAGTTTCGTGGTGTGATGGATGGTGCCATGAAGGGGCTGGAAGCCATACTGTTCGTCAGGGACAACACGGAGCGCTGTGGACTTTGCTCTGACGATTTCGAGGATGACTTTTTCAGCTATCTTGCCAAGGCTTGGAAGTAGGCTGATTGGCCGATAGCTGCTTGCCTCGTGGGATGGAGAGCCTGGTTTTTTTATCATAATGACCTCAGCTTTTTTCCAGTAGAGTGGAAAATAGCTGAGTCTCAGTATGCTGTTAATGATATTGGTGGCTTCTGAGATCTGTTTCTTGGGGAGTTTTTTGAGGGCTTTATTTGTGATTTTATCATGACCTGGGGCTTTTCGGATTGAGGTAAATCGAATGATCTCATTAACAGCGGAGGGGGTTGTGAAGTACGTATTGCGAGGGGGCTGGGCAAGATTTAGGGTCTGTATGGTTGTAGCGACCCTAAGATCACGGGCTGGATCGGGATGGGCAGGAGTGTTAGGAGAAAACTGTTCCTCTAGCAGATCTGCCAGAAGGTCAGCCTTCTCCTGGGTTGTGGAGGCTGTGGTGCCGGCGTGGGTGAGGGCTGGCATGGACCTTGGCTCGTCATTGGAAAGGGCTGTTGCCATTTTCCAAAGAGAACAGTCCTGGGTAGTGAGGGATTCTACTTTGGACTCCCCACCTGCTGCTGTGGAATTCAGCAAGTGAGTCTTTCACCTGCTGCGTTGCTTGATTTGCGAGCCTTTTGAGGCGGGGGTCTCCCGTCCTGAGGGCTCTTCTGAGCAGCCGGTTTTTATCCCTGATCTGCTCTTTGATAGCTGGGGGTAGTCTACCTTGAGAAGAGACTGGTTGGGTTCGTGACGTTGTGGCCTGGGCAAGGGCTGTCTGGATATCAGCAGTCAGTTTATTGACTGCCGAATCCAGATCCTGGGTTGTGGAAATTTTTGGGATGGGACCCGTGGTCGCCAGGAGGCGTTGGAAGTGGTCCCAGTCTGTGCTGGATGTGGTGACTGTGGCATTCATTTTGTCGGCCGGATTTCCCAGTGTAAAAATGACCGGTAGATGGTCAGACGAAAGGTTATGAATGACAGTAATGTTATGCCGGAGGTTGATATTTTTTAGAAGAAAAATATCTAGAAAGTCCGGTCTTCCGTGAGTGGGCTCGTCTGGAGCTATGAGATTGAATGGGATTTGGTTCTGGATGGCATGGAGAGCAATGCCATTAGCGTTCGTAGCTAGGTTTCCCCAGAGAACGTTTTTGGCATTGAAGTCTCCGCCCAGAACGGTCTTTTGATTGACAGGGCCAAACAGCAGATGGAAGTCTGCAGGATCGATGGGATGTTGGACACCGTTTTGTTGGTAGACCGAGAAGAGGTGGATGGTGGTGTTGTTTGCCATGGTTATGGCAATGGGCGTGGCTTCAGTTTGGACAAGAGGAAGGGGGGGGTGGTTGGTAGTGATTTAAGGAGTGCTTGACAAGAATCATGGTCCCCCCTAGGCGGGCCCTGATTCTGTCTTTGCGGTAAACAGTGTAGTTAGGAAGACTGAATCGGATGCCGGGCTTTAGAAAGGTTTCTTGGATTAGAGCTACGTCGACGTTATGGTCTTGTAGGAAATGGAGAAGTTCATGCTTTTTGTCGCGAATGCCGTTGGCATTCCATGACAAGATGTTTAGCATTTTAGGAGAGATCTTATTTGGTCGCTTACTCATACTTGGGCGTTGGAATTAAGCAGGGGCATGAAAGTGGCGGAAAGCTTTTGAAAGTTTTGGATGTTTTTAAAGAAGGTTTGCATGGCAGAATTCATGCTATTGATAGATGTAAGGGCGTCGGTCATGTTTGTTGGAATTGAGGTCGCTGGGGGAGCCGCCGTTTGACGACGGTTTGCCCAGGAGAAGGTGGCTTGGGAGTTAGCTTGGTTAGTTGCGGGTCGCTGCGACGGGTGTTTGGGACAGACTCTGTAGGAGGCTGTATGCTCACCCTCGCAGTTTGCACATTTGGCAGGTAAATCCCGCGTTTTTTGGCATGTGGACGTGAGGTGCCCCTGCCCGCATTTAACACATTTGGGCGGGGCCCTGCACAGATGAGATGAGTGGCCAAATAATTGGCAGTTGAAACATTGGGTATTTTTAGACTTGGAGTGTTCTGCTTTTATTTTGTTGTGCCTGACTTCAGTAATAGCAAAAATGGCTTTATCGGATTTGGGCACTAGCACTAAAACCATGGGCATGGGGTCCCCTGATTTGTAGTGCCAGCGGATAACTTTATGAGGGTTGTGGCCTTTTTCACGCAGGTCACTAGCAATCTCGTCGGTTGTGAGAGTCTCTACGACTCCCCTCAACACGACGTGATTTTGCTTGTCCTCCTGGAACTGGAAGGTATGGAAGGGTTCCCTGTTCTCCTCCAGGAATCTAGTTATATTTCTAAAGTCCTAGGGGGTCTCGGGGTGTATCCTCACACCTTCCGGGAGGGTGACCGCGCGGGTAAACCTGAATTTCTTGACATCGAAAGTTGAGACGAGTTGATTGTAGCGCGTTTTATCACGCAGTACAATGGGCGGAACTTTGGTGTTAGATGATGATGGGTTTGAGGGGGGGGTTACCGTGTGTGCTGGCGACTTACCTGCAGCAGCTGCTTTAGCAGCACCTTCCTGACTGGTCCTCGACCCCTGCCCTGACGTGGTGGAAGGCGTTGTCTGGGGCTGGAGAGGGGCGGTGGCTGGAGCGGTGGATGGAGCGACAGCTGATGCTGTGGCTACAGTTGAATCCTTGGTAGAGGCGTTGTCCTGGAATGCTGGTATTTTGTTGGCATTTTTGTTGGCGCGTTTCGACTGCGAGGCAGCATCATCATCAGAGGACTTGTTGCTCCTCTTTCTGCGCCTGTATTTCCTTGTTGCAGGTTCCTCAAAATCTGAGTCGTAGAATTCTTCTTCCTTAGGGAAGGGCGTAGAGGTCCTGACTGGCGTTTCTGATCTTGATGTGCTTCCGTTGAGGGCCAATGCAACTTCATCCATGATGGTGTTGTCAGCATCTGCTTCAGACTCAGACGACTGAGATCTTGAAAGTTTCTCGATATGGGCCCTTAGTAGTCGAATTTCGTTGACGAGTTTCTCCACCAGGGCATCTTTTTTAGAGGCATCTATTCTTTGTTGTTCGATGACTTTTTTTAATTCAACGATGACTGTTTCCATTTTTAGTACTTCAGTTAGTTTGTTATTTTTAAGGGCAATGGTGTTTATAGCATAGTTTTTATCATAAAATGTCACTAGGAATTTCCATAATCCCTAGAAACTTGAAATAAGTCCTTACTTCAACTGGAATTCTCAGAAATCGCCTAAAAACGATTATTATGCAAAACTTGGAAATTTGTTCTAATTGGTTTTTAATTTATGATTTCACCAAAAAGGCTTATCTAAACTATTTTATGATGGACACCTGTTGAGAACAATTAAATTTATCTAATATAATAAAAGGGTTTCATTAGGTATTAAATTTTGGCAGTTACATTGAAATTTCTAGGTAAGCAAATTCTTTCTGACGGTAGTGTATATATATATATATATATATATATATATATATATATATATATATATATATATATATAAATATATATATATATATATATACATATGTATATATATATATATATATATATATATATATATATATATATATATATATATATATATATATATATATATATAAATTCCGGGTTTCAATCCGTTCGTCGAACAATGATTTTGCACGTCGTTGCTGCTGCTGTTACTTGAAACTGTGATCTTGCTGTTGCTGCAGCTTGAAGCTAACTTCACAAAGACCTGGAAGAAATTCTGGCTTGGAATGACAGTAACCAAGTGGAATTTAACGCTATAAAAACCTGGGCTGCAGTTCTTTCTAAAAAAGTTAACGTTGCTGAACCCGACATAGTTATGTCGGGGCATTTCATTCCCCTAGCATCGTCACTCAATTTGTTGGGCGCTAATTTGGGAGTAAATATGTCCTGGCATGTACATGTTGCAGGCATAGCAAGGAGAGCTTCTTAAAAGTTGGGAATATTCTTTCGAACCAGAAAGCTTTACACACCACAACAACCGTTAATTCTTTAAAAAACTCAAATTCGACCAACTATGGAATACTCCCATATACACTGCATTTGTTGGATTTTGTTCAGAGAAGAGCTGTTCATCTGATTGGACACATACAGAAAACTGGTGTTAGTTCCCTCGCACAGTTTTTGAGAACTATGGCAGGTATTCCGTCAGCGCCAGAAGCCTTTTTGGTGTCTAGCTTTATCAAAATACGTTTTATGATACGCTGTCTGAAGACAATATCGGGCATCCTTGACTGCACTATGGGAATAGTAGGTGGTGTCCTTCGTTCAGCCAACAAGTTCGCTTTCTCAGTAGGTATCGTTGCAATAGAATTATCTGGCCGTGTGAGTGGTGGTATGGTGGATTTGGTGAAATTTTGAATATCTGCCTTAGCGACTGACCAAAAGGACCTGGAATTGTTGGGACAAGCGAGTTTCTTTCTAATTTCTACACTATCCACGCTGGTGTGCCCCAAGGGTCCATACTATCTCCTACTCTCTTTCACTTACATTAACGTTCTGCTAGAAAGAACCAGAAAGCTTATCTACAATTTTAGAGATGACAACACGCTTATGTCTACCCCAAATAAGTAGAATTATACATACAAATACAATATAAAAATCCAAGTGGCAACTTTTTAAAAAACTTAATGTTACTGAACCCAATCGTCACTTAATTTGCTGAACCTTAACTTGGGAGCAATTATATCTTGGCATGAACATGTTGGATGGATAGTAACGATAACTTCTTAAAAGCTGGGATATTATTTCTGGCTATAAAGCTTTACACTACACAATAATTTTTAATTTGTTACAAAGCTTATAAGAAAGGCTAAAGAAAAGTGGATGGAAGAACAATGTGAGGAAATGGAGGAATTACAGCTAAAGCATGACTATTTCAGTATGTATAAAAAAGTTAAAGAAGTTACCGGTCAAAACAGTACACAAACACCAACATATTTAATAAACGGTAATAATCAGATATAATCGAACAGAAAGAGTTAGAAGAAGAATGGGCTCGATACATTAAAAATACGTTTGATGACGACAGAGAATTACCAGAACTCATTACGGACGGAATTTCTTTAAATATACTCCCAGCAGAAGTTACGGATGCAATAAAACATGCAAAAACTGGAAAGGCTCCTGGGCCTGGCAATCTTTATGCGGAGATGTTTCAACTTTTAAATGAATCTCTTGTGCAGCTGCATAAATTCCATCTACAGTACAGGAACTCTACCAAGGGATTGGCATAAGTCTATGTTCATACCATTACCTAAAAAGCCAAATGCGAACAGATGTGAACAGTACCGTCTTATAAGCCTAATGAGCCACGCTTTGAAAGTAATACTTAAGATCATTCACCATAGAATACGCAATAAATGCGCACAAGATCTTAGCGAAGAGCAATTTGGATTTAGACAAGGATTTGGAACTCGAGAAGCACTTTTCGGGCTGAGTGTATTTTTACAGAAATGTAGAGATCAAAGAAAGGACATTTACTTGTATTTTATCGAGTCAAGCATTTGACTGAGTCAAGCATCCACAATTAATACAAATGCTTCAAAATATGGGCCTTGACGAAAATGATATCAGATTCATTACTCATCTATATTGGGATCAGGTGGCGACAATACGAGTAAATAGCAGAGAGACTGAGGAAATAGGAATAAGAAGAGGTGTTCGTCAGGGATGTGTTCTTTCCCCGCTCCTGTTTAATCTATACTCTGAGCAGATATTCAAGAAGGCCTTAGAGAATGCCACAGATGGTATCAAAGTTAATGGCAAAATCATTAACAACCTAAGGTACGCTGATGATACCGTTATTATAGCAGATATAGAGGATGGACTTCAGTGTCTTATGAACAATATATCTAGGGAAGGCGATATTTTAGGCATGAAAGTAAACGTTAATAAAACGAAAGTAATGGTCTTTTCAAGAACACCCGGGTTGCAAATAGATAATCGTGTTTACGATCAATTGATAGAACAAGTAAACAAAAGACCTAGGGTGTTGGGTAACTAATGATTTGAATCCTGAAGTTGAGGTACGAGTTCGCATTGAAATGGCTATAGCGGCTTTTCTCAAAATGAGACACCTCCTCACAGACTCAACCTTTTCATTGGATACTCGTTATCGTTTTGTAAAGATCTATATATATATCCAGTGCTTTTATATGGAGTTGAGGCCTGGATCTTGGTAGGACGATTAATGAATCGTTTGGAGTCTTTCGAATTATGGGTCATGCGCAGAATATTGAAGATCTCTTGGACAGAGCGTCTTACTAATGAAGATGTACTTCGTCGAATGGGTAGAGAGAGAGAACTATTGTCATTTATTAAAAGACAAAAAACTCGTTACTTGGGACATATTTATAGGGATCCACGTTACTCACTGCCCCGGTTGTTGATTGAAGGGAAAATTGAAGGGAAAAAGAGGTGTGTGGCGTCGAAAATATTCCTGGCTGAAGAATATTCGAGATTGGACAGGTCTGGATACCCACACTTTATTAAGAATTGCCCAGGATAGGGAGGAATTCGCCGTGATTACAGCCTCAATAATGGAGGTGGCACTATAAGAAGAAGAAGAAGAAGAAGAAGACAAAGCTCAGATCCCACCAATGATGGAATACTGCTTCCATGTTTGGGGTTCTGCTCCCAAACATACACTGCCTTTGCTGGATTTTATTTGAAAGAGAGTTGTTCGTCTGATTAAAGACCCACTAGCACCGTTGATTCTTTAGAACATCGAAGAACGGTTGGCAATTTCAGTCTATTCTTCAAGTGTTTCCATGAAAAATGTTTAATCGATGTAGCCCACTTAATTCCTCTCACAGCGATGCTTGCTAGGAATACACGTCGCACTAATAGATCACTTCCGTATGAGGTTCAGCTTGTCACTCGTTGTACAACCCTTTTGGGGGAGAACCTCATTGCTTTGAAATGATTTTCCAGGACTATGTTACCCACCAAGTACGATTTACTGCGACTCAAGACCAACGTGTTAGCTTTTTCTGCACATGCATCACTCCGATAGCGCTTTAGAGATTTCTCTGCAGCACGTATGCTAGGCTCATAAAAAGTATTTTTTAAGTTATTTACCTACCTATGGAGGAAAATTTTTAGATTAAAAAAGAAATGTTTCTAAACAACAACCATTCACATTAATACACTTAGTTCAGCGTTTGTCCAATTGCTTCACCCGATCTAAAAAAATTCTTTATTTTGTACCTCAAAATACGACGCTAGAGCGGCTTTCAACTCATCATCTCAAAAAAAATTTCATCTCCTGAGGTCTTTTTTTCGCTGTTTATACAAAAAGAAGGCACGATTCGCTAATTCAGGTCTACAGGGTGGATGTTTTACCTCGGTAAATCCTCAGCTTTCATTTGTACCTTATAGTTATCGTAAAAGATTTTGGTTCTCCATAAATTAGGACGTTCTTCTATAATGGCCAACTTAAGGTTATGGATCCACCTTCCGTAAACTCTTCCATTAATTATAGACCCTTTTTCTATATATTCAATAAGCAAAATTCCTTTACAGTCCCTGCCGCTCTCAAGTTTTCAGAAGAAGAGTTTTTGCTTTGTTTGGAGATAGAGAGCCCTTATGAACCCATTATATGGACCCCTGTTTCGTAAGAGGATTCCAATAAAACGCGCGAGTGTCGTCGTCGATGAGAATTCGCCAAAAATATCTCTCAGGTTTCTTTAAAGCATCCAAATGATCTTAAGAAATTTCTTTCCAGGTGAGTTTGTGCTCTGGTGTAATAAGTTCGAAGATACGTCGAACTTGAAAACTGTAATTTAGGATATTCCAGCTTATTTAGTATGCACTGGAATCGGCATTTGTCGATCTAACCCGCTCTTTCTGTTCTGTCTCGGTCCCATCGACACTATATAGACCAATATTTTACTTGAAAATAAGATTGATCCTCATTGCCGTATACCTAGATTTTCCCTCGTGAATAAACTTTGCTAGATACATCCCGCTCTTTAGTGAGAAACTTCAGTAAGCGACATTCCAAATTACTTTGACTCATTTTTCGTCAGAAAAAAAAAAGTAAAAACCGCAAAACATAATGAACTCGTACAGAATTTCATCAAAGTACTTAGAACAGCAACAGTAATTTGACAACTAAGAATTTTTTAAATGATATTATTTTTTTGGCTAAATAGATAATTTAAAAAAGCACCCTCGTATGTTTACTGGTTGGAACATCCCACAAATGTTTTTTTTTAAAAGAAATATAATTTATATATAGCCTGATAACGCAATTTGAAAATCTTTGTCCTAAGAATACGCAGAAAATCTCGTCGAAAGTATGCTCCGAAGATGTTAGGCGATCATCAACGCTGATGAAAACCGTATGAACTAAAAGATGTTCTTCATATGATCAATTATCAATTAAATAAAATAGAAAAAAAAAATGATTGACAGTATCGGCATCAAAAGTAAAGTACATGACATCTAAAATACTGTTAAGATGTACGGTTGTTGTTGGCAAAAAAATTATACAAGAAATAAATTTTAAATATCTCATCATCTCACCATCTCTCTTGATTGATGCAATATGACGAAATAAACTCATACGAATTAAATCTACAAGACCACTATTAGACGTACACCAGCGTATAAAACGGAAACCGATCTGAGACATCAAAAAGAAAATCATCAAAACCCCAGAAATAAAAAGAGTGCACAAAATAGCGGGAGCGACTGTATTGGGTAGAGAAAAAAACATCAGATATACATGCCAAATATATCATACGAATGACTAAAAATTGAAGAGAAAGATAGAGTTGATCAAACATATAGGAAGAATGACGGAAGAAAGATCGTTAGGAGACGATAGTCACCAGAAGGAACATAAGTGTATCTAGCGAGGGACAGGGGCGACAACTATCCCTCTCCTTGAAGCTAGAAAATAATAAATCGGTCGAAACCAATAAAGAATTACGGTTTCTCGTAAAAAAACACTATCTTAAACGACGCGAACGATGAAGACAATAGATTTTTAAATTTTATTACGAGTGAACGAGTCTGCTTGGTGTGTTTTTAGTTAACTTTTTGTCTTGTTCTGGATTGTAGCACTAGACAAATCTAATTTACCAACAGATAATGCTCATGAATTAACAGTTCTATCAGTTATTAGACAATGTCTTCTCAATGCACTCGACACGATACTAGATCAAAATGTTCTCGAAGCTAAGTACGGTCACAACAGATCAATTACTGGTGACTTTCAGATTTTTCTAGCGTAGCTTACCAGTAAATAAACAGAATTTGCGTTACAACTATAAACTCTTGAAGTACAGAGACCATTGTTAAACTGGTGAGTGATTTAGTGAACAGTGATATTGTGACGAATAAACTACATTGCGTGGATTTTATATTTCCAGCGACATTAACGGTATCAAATGCATACCAAAACTTGTTTTGGAAAATATAAACGATAATAAGAGATAATAGCTAATCCATTAAATCATTACAGTCCTTCTTCTTTTCAAATATAAGTTGTTCAGTAAAAGTGTTATAAAAAAATATTACGTTGAAGAGGTACAAAAATTATTCTACAGCCTTTATCTCCAAGAGAGAGAGAGAGAGAGAGAGAGAGAGAGAGAGAGATAAATGCGACTTTTTCGATGAGAGACGAGTTTGTAAGCTTGATGCAATCTTTAATTGTGCTTATAGATCCTTTTCTAACTGAGTATCAACCGGGATTGAAAATTCCAATATTTTATTCCAGTATAAAATAGGACATATTTTTTAAAACAAAAAATTGATGTTTCAATTTTCACATAAAATAAATCATATTTTGTTGAAAGTGTCCACCGTGCTGTTCATCATTGACAAACTAAACTAAGAATTTCCAGTACGCCCGAGACAGGGTCGCAAAGAAGGTGAATATTAAGTTTAAAGAAGATAGAATCCCTACGGAAATAATAAATCTAATAAAATTTAAAAACCGGATAAAGAGAAAGTGGCAAAGGAATAAAGACCGAAACGACAGGTACAGACTTCAAGAGATACAGTAAACTATCAGGGAAAGAATAACTCAATATAAAAACAGAGTATGGAAGGACGTCCTGAAGGAGTTTTTAACACAAGACAATTCCCTTTGGCGTCTAACCAAAAGGTTGAAAAATAAAAATAATAAAATCCCTACTTTACAGATTGATAAGGGGAAAGCCACTTTATTGACAAACTCCTTGGGAGACGTATATGCTGGTAAACCGAATTCTGTACCTAGCAAAGAAAATATGACGAACATGGGAAAACGGTCCACAGGAAATATCTTATTCCTGTACTAATGTGGAAAAAGCGGTATACCAGCCCTGAGGACCTAAAAAATATAATCATGAAATTACGAAACAATAAAGCCACAGGAATGGAAGAGATTCTCGCCTTGCTTCTAAAAATATGCCCAAAAAGTCCTTTTTGAGTCTAACGTACATAAGTAATGCAGTGGTGTTGCTACAGCATTTCTCTGAGAAGCTGAAGAGGTCTGTGGTGATCCCCTCCTAAAACTGGGTAAAAATGAGAGGAGAGTGGATTTCTACAGACTGATAACATTGCTTAGCACGCTAGCTAAGGTAGTGGAGGGATGTAGAGTAAATTCAACACAATCTTTAGCATTGACAATAAGTATCAGAGAGAACAATTCGGATTCAGGGGCGGACGGAGTACTGGTCTGCTAATAACTAAGGTCTTACAAGAGGTACTCAATAAAATAAATATACAGCAGAGCACTGTTGCGTTAGCCCTTGATATTCGAAAAGAATTTGATAAGGTGTGGCTAAATGGCCTACCATATAAGCTGCTAACATTGCACGATCTACCACCATACGTGGTGACATTACTGCATTCATGCGTGATTAAAAGGGAGTTCAGAGTAAGAGTGAGAAAAAACATTGTCTACACCAAGAAATACTAAATTTGGGGTTCCTCAGGGCTCAATACTAGCTTCTGAGTTATTCAATTTGTAAATAACCGATTTTTTAACCTATCTGGCTATAAAATTGGCACATTTTGCTGATGATACGCTAATAGTTGTGGCTTATTGACGAACCAACACGGTTCCCTGATCGAGACGGAGAGTTTGCCAGTCTTCTTGATCTCTTTTTAACCACCAATCCGGAGATTTACACAGTCAGCGTAAATCCGCCGTTAGGTTCTTCCGACCATAAACTACTTTCGACATCGAGTATTCTACCAATCAATGACAGAGAGGCGCCTAAACCGCGCAAGATTTGGCACTACAAGTCTGCTAAATGGGAAGATCTCATGGAATATTTTCGAACTTTCCCTTGGTTAAAGGTTTGTTTTCGATCCGACGACCCATCTGACTGCGCCAGGGAGGTTTCCGATGTTATTTTGGCCGGTATAGAGGCTTACATCCCTTTTTCGAAGAAATGCCCTTCCAACGGCAAGCCTTGGTTTGACCGAAAATGCAAAGAAGCTGTTGCTTCTAAACATCTTGCATACCGACAATGGCGCGAAAATCCTAACACCATAAATCGTAACACATTTGTTCGTGCCAGGAACAGATGCAAAGAAATTATCGACGAAACCAAGGAGGTACACAATCAACGCATTAGAAACAAACTTCTCGCCTGTCCCGGCAATTCAAGGTCCTTTTGGTCGGTCGCTAAGGCAGTTAGTCAAAATTTCACCAAATCCACCATACCACCACTGACACGGCCAGATAATTCTATTGCAACGACACCTGTTGAGAAAGCGAACTTGTTGGCTGAACTCTTTGCTTCACATTCTGTCGATTTCTAAGGAAAAACAGCACCTACTATTCCCATATTGCAGTCAAGGATGCCCGATGTTGTCTTTAGACAGCGTATCATAAAGCGTACTCTGATGAAGCTAGACACCAAAAAGGCTTCTGGCGCTGACGGAATATTTGCCATAGTTCTTAAAATCTGTGCGAGGGAACTAACACCAATTTTCTGTAGACTTTTCAACCTATCCTACGGAAAGGGAATATTTCCTTCCTGCTGGAAATGTGCTACAGTTCAGCCAATACCTAAAAAAGGCAAGAACACCTTGCCAAATAACTACCGACCAATCGCACTGCTTTCAATAATATCGAAAGTCATGGAAAAGGCTATCAATCAGCATCTTCTAAAATATCTTGAAGGATCCAACATTATTAGCGATCACCAATATGGCTTTCGTAAAAATAGATCAACAGGAGATCTTCTGACTTATGTAACACATGTTTGGAACAATGCAATTGAACACTTTGGAGAATCTCGAGCAGTTGCTCTTGACATATCCAAGGCATTCGACCGTGTTTGGCAGGATGGGCTGTTGGCTAAGTTACGTTCTTATGGTATGTCGGAAAAGTTCTGTTTGTGGCTCTCATGTTTCCTCAGAGAGCGTTCTTTACGAGTGGCAGTCGACGGATTCCTTTCTAACACCTTCACTATCAACGCCGGTGTACCCCAAGGCTCCATACTGTTCCCTACTCTCTTTCTCATTTACATTAACGATCTGCTGGAAAAGACCGAGAGTCCAATCTACAGCTTTGCAGATGACAGTACACTTATCTCTTCATTCACTTTGAATGCTCGGACATCGGCTACTCAGACGAACATCCGCAGACAGCAGGAAGTCATTTAACTTAACAAAGACTTGGAAGAAATTCTATCTTGGGTTGACAGTAACCAAGTGGAATTTAACGCTACAAAAACCCAGGCGGCAGTTTTTTCTAAAAAAGTTAACGTTGCTGAACCCGACATAGTTATGTTGGGGAACTCCAATCCTCTAACATCGTCACTCAATTTGTTGGGCGTGAATTTGGAAGCAAATATGTCCTGGCATGAACATGTTGCAGGCATAGCAAGGAGGGCTTCTCAAAAGTTGGGAATATTATTTCGAACCAGAAAGCTTTACACTCCACAACAACTGTTAATTCTTTACAAAGCTCAAATTCGACCAACTATGGAATTCTGCTCTCATGTTTGGAGCTCCGCTCCCAAACATTCACTGCATTTGTTGGATTCTATTCAGAGAAGAGCTGTTCGTCTGATTGGAGACCCGGAACTGACCGTCGGCCTTGATTCGCTGGAACATCGAGGAACGGTTGGCGACTTGAGCCTATTCTGCAAGTACTTTCACGGAAACTGTTCGAAGGATGTGGTCCGCTTAATTCTTCCCAGGGCGGTGCATGTTAGAAGTACACGTCGCTCTAATTCTTCACATCCGTATGAGGTTCAGCTTGTTACTCCTCGTACAACGCTTTTCAAGCAGTCTTTTATATGGAGAACATCATCCCTTCGGAATAATTTGCCCAGGACTGTGTTTCCCACCGAGTACAATCTTCAGCGATTCAAGAACAACGTGAATCGCTTTCTCCGCACACGTGTCGCTCCTGTAGCGCTTTAGGGACTTCCCTGTAGCACGTGTGCTAGACCCATAAAATATATGTATATATATATATATATATATATATATATATATATATATATATATATATATATATATATATATATATATATATATATATATATATATATATATATATATATATATATATATATATATATGCGCATTTATTCTACGCAAATGTAGCCAGAGCACATATATGTAACTCTTTGCAAATGATAACTTAATGACTGAAACAGTGGAAGTTTCACCTTAATGAAAGCAAGCACAAAAAAGTTCACAAATATTAATATATATTAGCCCATTAAAATTAATAATATCCAGGTACCCTTCAGAAATCGTCTATAATACCTAGGTTTTATTATTGATACAAGACTTAAATTCCACTTGCATGTTAACTACTCCAAAAGCCGTTGTTGCCATACAAAATTTATATGCTTTATTATCACAAAATTCTGAGCTGACGCTTGAGGTTCACAACCCGAAGCATAAACCTCTGTATTTAAAATTGCCGATTTATTTTGAAGATCCAGATCAATAAAGTATAATTACACAGGTATACAAAAAAAATCTCTCTCTTTTAAGTGAGATACGTGTTTTCTTAAGTATTTTTTTATGCTGAATCCAGAAAAATCATAAAAAAAGACATCCATCGTGAGGTTTTCCAGAAAACACCCTTAAAGTTGCCAGACCACTGTTAAATTGAAAAAAAAAATTAATGAATAACGTAAAAAAAACTATTATTTCGGACATCTTTAAATGTTCTGAATCTACATTTATCATAAAAACTTAAAAATATTAGCTTTTAGTGCTCATGTTGAACAAAAAACACGCATACACCACTTTAACTAAGCCACGTAGCAAAATGCTGTTTAAAATAAATCTGTGCAACTGCTCAGTTTAAATAGCTATACCAAAAACTTTTCAGCATTTATTAATATTGAACAAAACTATTATTTCCAGTGTTTTTTGAAGTTCTTTATCGTGACTTGACATCAAAAAATAAAGTTTTATGTTCAGTTTCAACAAAAAACTCGCCATTAACACTTACAAGGATGCTGTGTGGTTGGTAAAATGCTTTTTTAAGTAAATAAATGTAATGAAATAATAGTTCTGTTTAATATTAATAAAAATTAATTAATTTTTAATTTAGCGGTTGCACAGAACACATAGGTAAAAAAGGTTTTTGGTCTAGCTACTTAAAACACTTTTTTTTTTGCAAAATTCGACTTTATTCATCCATAGAGTCTCCTTCAAGAGAGATACAATTAGTCCAAAGCTTTTCTAACATTTCTATACCTTTCTCGTAGGAGGATTTGTCTTTGCTTTCAAAATAGGCCTCAGTTAAGGCGATAAATTCTTCATTGGAGCTAAATCTCTATCCCGCGAGCATTTTTTTGAGGTCTGCGAATAAATAATAGTCGTTTGGGGCCAAATCTGGAGAATACGGTGGATAAGGAAGCAATTCGAACTTCAATTCATGCAATTTTCCATCGTAACCATTGACTTGTGGCACGGTGCATGGTCTTTATAAAACAGCACTTTTCTCTTGTTCATTTGGGGCCGTTTCTTCGCGATTTCTGCCTTCAAACGCACCAATAACTTTTTGTAATATTCACTATTGATGGTTTTTCAGCATAGTTGATGAAAATTATTCCATGTGCATCCTAAAATACGGAGGCCAAAATCTTCCCAGCAGTGTGTTTTTGGTGGCTTCGGGCCGCTTTCACCGGCTGCTGTCCACTCAGTTGACGGCCGATTTGATTCCGGTGTGTAGTTGTGGATCCATGTTTCATCCATTGTCACATATCGCATGAAAAAATCCTTTTTATTGTGCTTAAATAGGTTCAAACAGTGCTCAGAATTATCAACACCTTCTTGTTTTTGGTCCACTGTGAGCAAACGCGGTACCCATTCCGAACAGGCTTGACATTCTTTTGATATCATTAGGGTGTCAGCTATCTCACGCAATTTCACTTTACAGTCATCCAAAACAATTTTATGGTATAGCCACCTCATTTGGGCGTCCAGAGCGTTCAGTATCATTTGTGTCTGTACGACCGCGTTTAAATTTAGCATACCAGTAAATTATGAATGATTTTTCAGGGGTAGAGTTCTTGTAACACTTACACAAGCCATTGCTTTGCTTGAACGGTATTTTTTCCCATCAAAAAACAGTGTTTAATCAACACACGAAATTCGATTTTTTCCACTGTTTTGAAAATATCAAAGTAGCGTCACTAAAACTACTGTAACTTGTAAACTAATCGTCGAAATGTCATGAAATTTTGACACGCATCGTTCGAAGGTTGGTACTTCCTAAATATCATATGGATTTTTTTGAAAACGGCGACATCTATGTGTCAGACTAAAAACTTTTCAGCCTACACGTCATTTATTTTAGACTGGTTTTTGCTACATAGCTTAGTTAAAGGTGGTGTATGCGTATTTTTTGTTAAACATGAACACTAAAATCTAATATTTTTAAGTTTTTATGATAAATGTAGATTCAGAACATTTGAAGATGTCTGAGATAATAGTTTTATTCCATAATTTGAATGTTTATACAGTTTCACATTATTTATTAAAATATATATTTTTTTAAATTTAATACTGGCAACCTTAAAGTGAAACTCAAAAAACGGTAACTGATTAAACAATTCATCATAATAAATATAAATGTAAATAGTTCCAAGTCTAGTCTTAAAGCTAAAAAATATTCTAACTAGTGACAGTGAAAAGAAACTAGTGTAAGTGTTTAAAATAAAAAAATAAACGTTAATTTATAATAATCGGTCAAGTGCAAGTTGAACTTGCGCAAGTAGTATTCCGTACGTTAATTGTTTTTAAAATAAAAATTGTTACGGAGGTATAAAATGATCAGTGATTTCACAAAACACATTCCAAATGAGTTTTCAACAAAGTTTGTTTCCGATCGTTTTTGATAACTAATGACTTTGAAATTTTTGTTTCTTTTTTTATATACCAGATAAATTACACAGCCCCACAAAAAAAAAAGTGGGGTATACTTTTGATGCGATATATCAGATCCGTAGTATTTTTGCCCGCTGATCACGAATCTGACGTCAGAATATCGCCATCACATCTCAATTTTTTTCTAACCTCAAAAAAATAGGTAAAAATTAGTAAAAATTAAGAAAAATATACTCCTAAAAAATTGATTCAAGCTTTTTCATGAATCCAAAGATGTATTAATATGTATTCGGACACGCTAAGCTAATATTCATCGGTTGGATTGAGGCATACAGTTCTGTTTTCTTTCTAACCTCAATAAATCAGACAGATATAGTGCTTCTCGAATGCAAAACCGAATTCAAATTAAAATTCAACCGATCCTTACCAAATTTGGTACACGGGGATTTTTTGGGTCGCTGCTCACGAATCTGAGGTTGGATTTGCAAAATTCAAGATGGCAGATGTTTTCGCGCCATTTTGAACACCGAGAAAATTCATCGGTCGATTTTTATTCTTCTACCTGCATCCAGGGCACCTCCACGTGGTGACGGTGGGCAACGGTTTTACTCCACTAGCCGGCAGAGTCCCTGGATAACGGCTTAGATGCCGTCATGGCAGGTAGAAGAAAGAGAATTACGATGCAGGGACTCGGAAACCCAGTATCGGCGGTTGGTCAGGGTGGGAAAGCGGGCCCGCAGCCGTCGTCATCCAGCGACCGTAGCTCTTCATGTGTGGGTGACTTGGCTCATGTAGAGTATAATGCTACAAGAAAACGGTCTCACGGTACAAGGACTTTTCATAAGTGCGATAAAAACAGTGATTCATTTTGTTATATTTGCTGTCAACACGTATTGAGTAAAATGGGGTCACCGATAACGGATAAGATTAAAACCTTATATAAGGATTGTTTTAACATTGAAATACATCACCAGGATACAGATTGGGTTCCCCACATCATTTGCAGTTCTTGCAAAATAATGTTGTACATCAATAAGAAGGCGATTAAATATTCCAGACCAGCAATATGGAATAGACCATACAGTGAAAATGATTGCTACTTTTGTATGAATGTTGTATCTAGGCATAACCGAAAAAATAAAAGCACTATTACTTATAACGATGTTTCGACAGTAACAAGACCAACTAAACTAATTCCGCCTCCTGAACCACTTGATGCTGATGTTATGGAAACAAATGATTTCACCTTATCAGTTCATGCCGAAAACATTGAGACTGTCGAAAAAGATTCAAACACTGTTACCAATGAATGTTCTAGTGACAACCTATCATATACTAGTATCACAGTCAGAACTTAGTGATCTAGTCAGAGATTTAGGCTTATCCAAAGATGGTTCAGAGCATCTTGTTTCCTTTTTAAAGAAAAGACATTTACTTAAGCCAGAAGCTACGATTTCTTATTATAGAAACAGAGATGAAGAATTTCGAAAATATTTCACAATGGACGAGGAATTGTCACTTTCATATTGTACGGATGTAAAAGGTCTAATGGATGAATTTCAAAATAACTCATACGATCCTGAAGAATGGAGACTGTTCATTGATTCTTCTAAACGGAGCATTAAGGCAGTTTTGCCGCATAATACCAACGTTTACACTCCCATTCCGAATGCTCATTCCACAGTTATGGAAGAGCAATATGAAAAAACGAAGCAGCTTTTGATAAAAATAAAATATGCTGATCATAACTGGAAAATTTGTGGAAATCTGAAAATTGTAACAATATTGCTTGGCCAACAGTCAGGGTTTACACTTTATCCCTGTTATAAATGTCTGTGGAATAGCAGAGACAGGGAACGTCATTATAAGAAAAAAATTTGGCCAACAAGAGAATCGTTCACTTCTGGTGAAAATAATGTATTGTTTCCACCATTGGTAGATCCAGGAAAAGTTCTTATTCCCCCGCTTCACATTAAGCTTGGACTTATGAAGCAATTCACGAGAGCATTAGATACAAACGGCCCATGTTTCAAATATTTGCATAAAAAATTTCCGAAATTTTCTGAAGCTAAAATTAAGGCAGGCGTATTTGACGGGCCACAAATAAGAAAATTGTTTCAAGATTCATTATTTGTTACTAAAATGAATAAAGTTGAAAAAGCTGCTTGGCTTAGTTTTAAAGAAGTCGCAACAAACTTTTTGGGAAATAATAAAAGTCCTAAGTACAAAGAAATAGTCGAGAAAATGGTAAAAAATTTTCAAACATTAGGTTGCTTAATGAATCTAAAATTACATTTCCTGGACTCCCACATCGATGATTTCCCAGATAATCTTGGTGACTACAGTGAGGAGCAAGGGGAACGTTTTCACCACGATCTGAAAATCATAGAAAATCGGTATCAAGGACGATGGGATGACCATATGCTAGCGGACTACTGCTGGTCGCTAAAAAGAGAAACAAGTCCTCAAAAGCGTTTGGGTAGAAAGCCTTTGAATAGGTCATTCGCGGAAAAAAGAACAAGATACAGCCAAAAAAAGGAAAGTTAGGCGCGGGTCTAACCTTCGCAATTCTAGGGCTTAAGGGTCTACTATTTGAGAGTATATGGTTTAAAAGTCCTGGTTTTGAGTTTATTGGATCTCATTTTTAAAGTTACAGGGTTATTGAGGTCTATTTTTTGAGGTTACAGGGTGTGGGAGTCTAAGGTTTCAGGGTTTAGGGTTTAAGGGAGGATTCCCCAACTGTATACCAAATTTGGTAGGAATCGGTTGGTTTTCAAAAATTTTGTCCGCCATCATGGATCCGCCATTTTGAATTTTGCAAATCCGACCTCAGATTCATGATCAGCAACCCAAAAAACCCCCGTGTACCAAATTTGGTAAGAATCGGTTGAATTTTAATTTGAATTCGTTTTTGCATTCGAGAAGCACTATATCTGTCTGATTTATTGAGGTTAGAAAGAAAACAGAACTGTATGGCTTAATCCAACCGATGAATATTAGCTTAGCGTGTCCGAATACATATTAATACATCTTTGGATTCATGAAAAAGCTTGAATCAATTTTTTAGGAGTATATTTTTCTTAATTTTTACTAATTTTTACCTATTTTTTGAGGTTAGAAAAAAATTGAGATATGATAGCGATATTCTGACATCAGATTCGTGATCAGCGGGCAAAAATACTACGGATCTGATATATCGCATCAAAAGTATACCCCACTTTTTTTTGTGGGGCTGTGTTATTAAAGGTAAAAATTCGTTTTTTTTTCGTTCAATCTACACCCTGTGGAGAATATTCTAGAATTTTTTCAAAATTTTTTGATCAGTACTTTTCGAGATAAGGGGGAACAGCGATTTTTCGCGATTTTTTTAAAAATAATACAAAGAAAAGTGTGTGTAAGTATTACATTATGTATATTTTTGAACTCGTCTTTTTACAAGCTTTCATTTGACATCCCACTCGATGGCCTAGTAAAAAAAAAAATTCACTTTCCATTTTACCCCCTAAAACTAACCCCTTATATCAAAATTTAGCTTTCAAACCTACACGACTCTAATGTATTAGTACCAAATTTCAAATTTCTATGTCAAATAGTTTTAGAGAAAAATGGGTGTGACAGATGGACGGACACCGAAGTGATCTTATAAGAGTTCCGTAATCAGTTTAAATTAGTTATAACGTAGGCAAGTAAATATAGGCAAAAAAATGTAAATACAGTTTATATGTATATATGAATATACAAATGTATATATGTATAAGAAATTGTAAAATTGTAAATATCAAAACAGGTAAATATTATAAAATAAATAGAAGGAAGAGTGGAAAGAAAGAATGAACGTACAGATAAGTGAAATAGAGAGAGTGAGAGAGATACTTAAAATAAGTAATAAATAGTAATGCATATGGTCATTGTACCTGATAAAAACGTTTTTTAGCCGTTTTTTTCTCAAGGAAAACAAAGAATAACTAAGCAAACACAAAAAAAAAGAACAAACAACGTTTTAAAAAATAACAAACATAGCATCAGGTAAAGTATTAACTGAAAATGATGAAACTAACTAGACAAAAGATATGAGGGCTCACCATATGGCCCAACATCAGCCAACCGAAAGGTTTTTCTTACAAATGTTTTCAACGAATCGTATTTGTAAAACTTAAAAGAACTCTGTAAGCCTAAGTATCTATTTATTAATTTTTCAAATAATAAAGAGATTTTTTATTTTAAATGAAGTGTGCTCTCTCTAAGCACTTCATGTTGTTTCCTCCCACCACTAGCACTATTAAAGGGGTTTTAAAACCGTTCATAATTAGGTCATTGACGCGATTCAAGGATATGCATGAAGACTGTTCAAATCATGTCCCCATCAACTTTCACAAAAAAGTAACAGCTGCTGCGAAGGCTTGTCTCGACCGTTGTGCCTGTGGAAGTTCAAGTTCAAAGTTTTTAACAGAATATAATCAAAAATCACAGGCAAATAATGGCATCGATTATTTCCTGTGTAGTATTCCGTGGCACACATGATTTGCCTCTTAGAGGAAAAAAAAATGCCAAGTTCAAGTCGGACTTGCTCAATTAGTATTCTCTACGGCTTTTAAAATAAAAAATTTTATAACGAAGTAGTAAAATGATCTGTGACTTCACAAAACATACCCTAAATGAGTTTTCACCAAAGTTGGCTTCCGATTTTTGTCGAAAATTGATGACTTTGAAATTTTTGTTTTTTTTTATATACCAGATAAATTGTCGAAGATAATGTACTCGTGATAATTTTAATTCAATGTGCACTTTATGGAGAATATTCCAGAATTTTTTAAAAATTTTTTGATCAGTACTTTTCGAGATAGGGTGGGTGGACAAAGATTTTCGACCATCTTTTTTTAAATAATTCAAGGAAAAGTATGTGCAAGTATTACATCATATTATATCATATATTTCCGAACTCGCATTTTCACAAGCTTTCATTTGATATCCCACTCGATGACTTTGTAAAGAATTTTATTTTTCACTACCGATTTCTTCCCCCATATCTAACCCCTTAAGTCAAAATTTAACTTTCGAGACTACAAGGCTCTGTTTGGGCCATCAGTTCCTATATTTGTACCAAATTTCAATTTTCTATGTGAAATAGTTTCGGGTGTGTCAGAGAGACCGACGGACAGACTCCGAAGTGGTCCCATAAGTATTCCCTACGCAATACTAAAAACAATCTGAAGGAATTATTTTTGATCTGCTGTACTTACGAATTGAGTCTAGCGACAAGAAATTAAAATATCGCTTAGAGAGCTATCGTCGAAATTCCGTTTACATGTCACCAAAAATACAAAACGAATTAATAAGTTTATGTGGCGAAGTTATTAGGGCGAATGTAACAAATGATGCTAAGAAAGGCATGACTTATGCAGCCTTGGCTGACCGAACAGCCGACATATTTGGGAAAGAACAACTATATATTGGCTTGCGTTTTTATAATGAAACCCGAGGGAAAATCCGAGAAGAATTTGTAGAATATGTCCCATCAATCCCAGAAACAATTATTTATAGAATATGTCCCATCAATCCCAGAAACAATTGATAGTTTTTTGATTAGCTATAATTCTCTACAAGGTTTTGATTTTAATAATCATTCTACAATGGCAGGCAAAAAGGGAACAAATACACTCGAATATTATTTTTCTATTGCTCAAACCCTCAAAATTAATCTTACGATCAACGACGCAAATAATGTACCGGAAATTAAAAACATTATTAACACAATCTAGTGAAATTACGTATTCAACGCTCACCAAATATTTGTTAATTGTTGCCCTAACTAAAATAGGAAAATACTAGACTGTATTGAAACTAGTAGTTAATGTCCTGCAAGCAAAGAACATGGACTTGGTCAAAGTGACACAGTACATTAACAGAATTATTAAAGTACTAAAAAGAAGACCATGAAAACTGAAAGTGAGTCGCTGACTAACTACTTCAAAAAGCATACGATACAATGTAATCGGAGATAGAGATTTTTTTTTGAATTGTTGTGGCTGTTACTTGATGGAAATTCATAACGAATGTAATGAAAGACTGATTTTGTCAAATTTCCACTTTATTTAGTTTCACTGAAACTGTATGACGTGTTTCGCTATACTATAGCTTGGTCTGATACAAAATGATATTTGAATATTAGTGTTGTTACATTTATACAAATACCCTAAGGTAGATAGGTAATAAAATTAATACTATATGCTAATGAATATTGCTGGGAAATCCATTCTGAATATTAATTGTATAAATTGAGTAAAGGTGAGTTACCATGGGCCAGACAGGTATCTTTTTGTTCGTTTAAGATGATGTCTGAATTTTTGATTCTATTTATTTCTAAATTTTCTATATATATATATATATATATATATATATATATATATATATATATATATATATATATATATATATATATATATATATATATATATATATATATATATATATATATATATATATATATATATATATATATATATATATATAACAAGGATTATCTACAGCTGACGCTGTCTTCCTTCTCTCAGCCTTTGATTCCACCCGTTTCTATCTTCCCAGTCTCCATCTGTTAGACCTCTGACCTCCATAGCCTCGTCCACATCGTCTCTCCACGATCGTCTGGGTCTTCCTCTTTTTCTTCTCCCTATAGGCTCCACTCCGTTATTTTCTTTATCAACCTATTATCTTCGCTTCGTCTTATGTGTCCATACCATTTTAATCGTTTTTCTTCAATGGTATTTATTGCGTTCTCTTTGATGTTCATCCTGCTTCTTATCTCTTCATTGGTTATTCTCTCCATACGTGTCACTCTACAACATCTTCTCCAATACTCCATCTCTACCGCGTTAATTTTAGATTTATTTCTTTTGTTGATCGTCCATGTTTCTGACCCGTATGTCATTATGCTTTGTATTATTGATTTGTATATGCGTGTTTTGTTTCTCTTTGTAATGCGCTTGTCCCACAGGATCGAATTTAATTGTCTTATGCATGTTCGCGTTTGTCCTAGTCTAGCTTTAATCTCTTCTTCTGATGTTGCGTTTTTTGAAATAATGGTTAATAGATATTTAAATCTATCGGTTCCTGTGATTATTGTTTCGTTATCTACTTCTAGATTCTCCACGTTTCCCTCCTTTGTTGTTAGATATTTCGTTTTATCGAAGTTTATTGCTAATCCTGCTTTAGTGTATTCTTCTTTCAGTTTTCTTACCATATAACTGAGGTCTTCCTCATCTTGCGCTATGATTACTTGGTCGTCTGCGAAACTTAGAGTATATAAGTAATCTTCTCGTATTGGGACTCCCATTCCACTACATTTTTGCTTCCATTTTTTTAATGTTTGTTCGAGGTATATTTTGAATAGTGTTGGGGATGTAGAGCATCCTTGTAATAGGCCTTTTGATGTTTGGAGTATCTTCCCTATTTTATGTCCTATTTTTATGTTCACTGTGTTGTTTTCGTAGAGAGCTTTTACTGCGTATATTAGTTCTTTGTCAATGCCTATTTCTTTCATTGCGTTCCATAATCTTTGTCTTGGTACTGAGTCATAGGCCTTTCTTATGTCTATGAAGGCTAGATGAACTTCTCTATTCTTTGCCAGTTTTTTTTCCATTGTTTGTTTTATAGTGTATATGTGGTCTATACATGATTTTCCGGCCATAAAGCCTGCTTGGTCTTCTCCAATTTTTCCTTTTATATTTTGCTCCATGATATTTTTAATAATTTTTCCATACAAACGTCCCATACTCGATATTATGCTTAAGCCTCTATAGTTTGTGCATTTTCTGCGGTCTCTCTTTTTAAATATGGATACTATATAAGCTTTTGACCATTCCTCTGGTATTTTTTCTCCATTTATCGCTCTGTAGAACATGTTTCTCAGCATTCGATGTAATTTATTAGACCCGTACTTAATCATTTCATTTACCATACCCCCAGGCCCTGCAGATTTATTATTTTTGAGTGTTTTTATTGTCTTCTTTACTTCTTCATAGCTTCTTCTCTTTTATTTCCTTATTCTGTTCTTCTTCAGGGTTCTCTTCTTGGAATTCTTGTCTATCTTCTGTTAGCAGCTTCTTATAATATTCTTCCCACTCGCTTTCTGGGATGTACTCTATATACGTCTTCTATCTATTGTTAGTCCTTAATGCTTTAATTATTCTCCATGACTCTGTACTTCTAGTTCCTCCTATATACTGTTCTACATGTTCGCACGATTTTTCCCATCTCTCGTTCTTTTCTTTGTTTATCATCCTCCTCGTTTCTGCGTATTTCTCTTTATATTTCTATAGATCTTCTTCTGATTTTGTATTCAGCCATTTCTAAATTTTCTAATAGGTTTAATTTTACGTCATTGTTTTGCATGTGTAGAATTTTAAATCTATCGCCAAAAAGATGATTTGATTTTATTAAATGATTACTGTACGCTTTTATGTTCTGAAATCCGAATTTCGAATGAGCGACCTGTCTGACCTATGTAACTTTTATGACAAGAACCACAATTCAACTGATACACTCCAGATTTTTTTGATCTATTTTGTTTTCCCTTTGCCTTTTTAATGAGTTTTCCTAACAAGTTGTTTGTTCTAAAAGCTATGTTGATATTATATTTGTTTAAGTGGTTTTTAATTTTCTCTGACGTGTTACCAAAATAGGTTAAAACATTATATTTTTTCCCTATGTTTTCTTTCTTGGGGGGGGGGGGTATACTAAAGAAATGGCTTTATTTTTTAATTTTTTGTTTAAAATTGAGTCTAGGTTGTCAGAAGAATATCCGTTGTTAACTGCAATTTGTTTTATTAGATTTAATTCTTTATTAAAATCATCTACAGATATGGGGACACTTACAAGTCTATGCAACATACTGTGGTAAACTGGCAATTTGTGTTGTAGGGGGTGAGCTGATTTTATGTTTATTGTAGTATCTATATGTGAGGGTTTGTGAAAAATAGAGAATTTGTGTTTGTTGTAATGTCTGGTTATCGTTAAGTCAAGAAAATTAATTTAATTCTCGACTTCTAGTTCCATAATGATAATATTTTTATGTATTGAGTTTATATAGTTAAAAACATTGCCAAGTTGACGCTCTGTACCATTAAAATAAGCAAAGATGATTTGCTAAATTCTTGTCGATGTATTTATTTTTCTAGGTTATCCATGAATATTTCTGCTAAAAGCGGGCTAAGTGGACTACCCATTATGAGACCCTCAGTGAGGGTCAACTTGACAATGTTTTTAACTATATAAACTCAATACATAAAAATATTAAATTCACTATGGAACTAGAAGTCGACAATAAAATTAATTTTCACAACAAATCTAATGAAACAAATTGCAGTTAACAACGGATATTATCCTGACACCATAGACTCAATTCTAAATAAAAAATTAAAAAATAAAGCTATTTCTTTAGTATACCCCCCCCCAAGAAAGAAAACATAGGGAAAAAAATATAATGTTTTAATCTATTTTGGTAACACGTCAGGGAAAATTAAAAACCACTTAAACAAATATAATATCAACATAGCTTTTAGAACAAACAACTCGTTAGGAAAATTCATTAAAAACTCAAAGGGAAAACAAAATAGATCAAAAAAATCTGGAGTGTATCAGTTGAATTGTGGTTCTTGTCATAAAAGTTACATAGGTCAGACAGGTCGCTCATTCGAAACTCGGATTTCAGAACATAAAAGAAGCTATTTAAAAAACAAAACTGACTCAGCGTACAGTAATCATTTAACAGAATCAAATCATCTTTTTGACGATAAATTTAAAATTCTACACATACAAAACAAATTAAACCTATTAGAAAATTTAGAAATAAATAGAATTAAAAATTTAGACATCATCTTAAACGAACAAAAAGATACCTGTCTGGCCAATGGTAACTCACCTTTACTCAATTTATACAATTAATATTCAGAATGGATTTCCCAGCAATATTCATTAGCATTTAGTATTAATTTTATTACCTATCTACCTTAGGGTATTTGTATAAATGTAACAACACTAATATTCAAATATCATTTTGTATCAGACGAAGCTATAGTATAGCGAAACGCGTCATACAGTTTCAGTGAAACTAAATAAAGTAGAAATTTGACAAAATCAGTCTTTCATTACATAGAGATTATTGTTCGCAAGCAAATACACCACAGCAATCCGCCATCAGACATCGGTAATGGCTACTGGAGGCGTTCACTAATTACACCATATCTTGATTCTCTTGCATCATCATTAAATATTCGATTCCCCCAAGAACATACTCCACCTTTTGCCATAACAAACCTCCAACATCTATATACTAAAAATGAGTAGTATTGTCTATAACAATCACAGAAAACTTTATAAGATTTTATGAATTGGAAAATATCACCGTGGAACTGGACTTACGGTATAACTTGTGAAAGAAATTACAAACTAAAGGTTGTTGTAGTCATTGATATTTTAAATGAAACCGATGCTTTTTTTCCCTTTTTTCCTAAGGAGAGAACTCTCGATTTTGAGCATAATTCCAGCCACTACGGCGACATTAGATCGTTCCTTCAGTGCCTTTTGAGGAGGAAAAACCTGACTGAGGAGTACAACGAAAGACTCACTGGATGATGTCTGATCAGGTTATATCGAAAGTTTGTTAAAAAAAATTAGGAGGAACTCGAAAAGACCGTTTTCGAAGAATTTGCACCAACCCTACTGGAACTGTTCTCCTGAAAATTAAAAAAATATAATAGTTAGACGATGGCAACAGATTAGCAATAAGCCAACAGTGTTCAATCGTATATAGGAACTAATAAAACGATTTTTTCCAAAATTTTGTTTTTTTACGGAAAGTACAGATCATCGTGATACACCTAGCTAGTCAGATCCTGGGTACGCCGTTAAGTCGGAAGGAGAACCATGGGTAGACCCTAAAAAGGCAGAGTGACAACCTTCCCAATTAAGGTAGGCGAAGACGGTATTAAATAGGCAATTGTGCCCATACAAATAAGGAAGAAGAATGAGAAGATAATTTTTTATTCAAAACTAAAAGCAATTTATGAGCGTTTCCTAAACTTTTATTGCACAATTTCTTTTTTTGTTTTCATTCAAGAAACATAAAAATATTGAGTGTTATAATCTCATAGAATGCAAGCCTAGTTCCCTTCATTTTCCCTTCACTTTTAGTGTTCCGTTCGGAACACTTATAAGATGACTTCGGTGTTTGTCTGTCTGTCTGTCACACCCGATTTTCTCCGAAACTATTTGACATAGAAAGTTGAAATTTGGTAATAATATAGGCATTGATGGCCTCATCAGAACCATATAGTTTTGAGAGTTAAATTTTGACTTAACGGGTTAGTTTTGGGGGGTGAAATCGGAAGTGCAAAAAAAATTTTATTAGGTCATCTAATGTGGTGTCAAATGAAAGCTTGTGAAAACACGAGTAAAAAAAAATATATAATTTAATACTTACACGCACTTTTCTTTGTATTATTTTAAAAAAATCGCGAAAATTCGCTGTTCCCCCTCCTTATCTCGAAAAGTACTTATCAAAAAATTTTGAAGAAACCCTGGAATATTCTCCAAGGGGTGTAGATTGAACGAAAATTATCACGAGTGCATTACCTTTAATAATTTATCTGGTATATAAAAAAAACAAAAATTTCAGTGAAGATTGGAAACAAACTTTGTTGAAAACTCATTTGGAGTGTGTTTTGTGAAGTCACTAATCATTTTATACCTCCGCAACAAAATTTTTTATTTTAAAAGCAATCAATGTACGGAACACTAATTGCGCAAGTTCAACTTGCACTTGGCTGGTTATTGTTTTTTCTGTAATAAAGATTAATACTTACTGCGAGGCAAAAGAACACTATTATTTCTCCATAGAGATTTGTACTGGAAAGCATAGGTTGTTGGAGTATAATTGGTACACTAGATGCAATAATCCAATTCATCGCTAAGAATATAAATGCTGCAATGATGGAACCAAATATGTCGTTAATTACCTCAATTAAATTAAACATTGTAATATGCCAACGGTAATGTTTAATAATATCACTTGAATTTCTTGGAAATCTTAACCTATCATTAAACGTTTTCAATAGATTTTTAGCAGCTAAAATTGTTAAATAAAATAGAAAAACTACAGTTATTTGTCTAAGGAAAAGAGTGCTAGTTAATGCTAACAGAGGATTTTGTATTAGCACAAAAAATTCAAAACTTATGAATATAAATGTAGTTACTCCACATAAAAGCCATAACAGAATTATTAATTTTGAACTATTTTTCAGTGTCTTTTCCATGGATATATGATCTGCAAGCCAGTCTAAACTTTTTATCATAGAACAGATTTGATTTCCTTTAAAATAAATTTTTATTGCAATCATAATATTGATGCATAATGTACAAATGTCGGATAAAATGTACATAATTTCAAAAATCCAGTGGAAATTGTCAAACATTTTTAATACAAAATTTAAATAAATAACATTTAGACTACAAACAGTGATAAGAATTACTACGTATAACATATATACTGATTTTAGTATCCTCGATTTGCAGTAATCTGGTGGACATATCGCCAATGCAATGCTTATTATCAAAAATATTTTGAAATTCATTATGCAGCTTAAGGAATAACACAGTATCAAGTGAATATTAACGATGATAATATTATACTGGCCGTTAGAACTAAATACAGTTATACAAACAGCAATGAATACATACTGAAATGAAGATGAAGATAAATTTATTTATAATTTGAAAGCCATTTGCTTAAAACTAATGATATTGTTTGTGACGGTAAATTGCGAGTAATAAAATATCAGAATCCAAAATATATTATGTTAACTCATATAGACCATTTAGCATACTTTAGTAGGTATAAAAGACAAGGTCCTTTAGATTCAGAAATCCATTAGGAATATCCTAAAAAATAACAAAAGACTTTTCATATAAAAGTTTAACACTCTGCGGACGGCTGAGCCTCCGAGGCCCGTTTTGTGAAGTTAAACTCTTGTAACTACTTTTGTGTAAATGATACAAATTTCAGATTTATTGACATTTAATAATACCATGTCTGCTTCAAAATCGTGGAAGTTTATTTACCTAAGACTGCATGGTTCTACTTATAATAAACTCAACTATCGTTCTGAACGGGTGAGCCTCTCAGGCCCGTCTATATAAAAACCATACTGCATGTCTCAAGGGGAGGGGCCAGTTGGTAGACAATACATAATTCCACGCTCTTTTACTATATCAGTGGAATTTTGATTGTGGGTAGGGATGGGTGGTGGGGCAGACTACGTTCTTGTGGCAAACAATTCACTATATACGTTTATAAATCAGTGTGTGTTCAAGTAAAGCTGACTACCTATGTTTGTTCTTACATAATGTCAAGTAAGAGATTGCTAACTATTGTTAAAATAGAGAGAATGTTAGGGGAAGAACTTTCTAGTGATGCGGAATGGGAGATGATCTCGAATAAAAGTGATACTGAAGAGGGGATGGATGAAATTGTTGATGCTCCAGAAGCAATCCAGGAGAATAATAGTAAGGGTGAAACCATGGACATTAATGTACATAATTTACCTTCTACCTCTGTTGTTACCAGTAATGAGGAATGCTGGTTTATATCCAAAAGTGAACAGTAAATCTGGTGCTCCTTGCTACTTGCTGATCCCAGAGGACAAAAAGGTGGACATAATGTTCTGAACAATGCGGAAGTTCCATCCCGATTGGCTGAGAGAAGCTATCAATCAGTGACAGATAGCTTTTTATTATTTTTTAGGCAACCCCTTTCGGAAAAATATATGCCACTGAAGTAATAAAGAAGCGCAACTGGTAAATAAAAATAGATGGAAATAATTAAACGTTGGAGAACTAAAAAAATATATCGACTAATTTATATTGATGGGGGTCTACAAACCAAAAAATGAAGATATTAGTACGATGTTTAGTCGACAAGATGGCCGCTCAATTTATAGTAATATAATGAGCCGCGATCGGTTCAAGAATATTTCACACGTAGTGAGATTTGACAACGCAGAAAAAAGAAGAAAACAGAGAACTCTTGATAAGCTACAGCGTATCCGTGAAGTTTTTGATGTTGGAATTCTTATTTGAGAAAAGTTTATGTGCCTGGATGGCCTATGATTGTGGATGAACAGTTGATAACGTTCCGTGGCCGTTGCCCATTTCACCAACAGATATCATCAAAACCTGGTAAACATGACATTAAGTTTTGGATGATATATGATTCTTTAATTTCAGGTTTACAAAGAAAAAGAAAAATTGAAAAACCTAGAAGTAAATCAAAGGAAGAGAGTAGTCAAGGAATTATAAAAAGTGAAAGAAATATTACCTGCGACAATTTTTTCACTAGTTTTTCATTGGCCGAAGAATTTATAAAAACAAACCTGACATTAGTGAGCACCATTCGAAAAAACAGACCTGAAGGCCCACTAGCATTTACTGCTACGAAAGGTAGTACAGTTCATTCTTTACTATTTGGATTTCAAAACGACGCTATAATTGTTTCATATTGCCTAAAACAGAACAAAGTTGTTACTCTTTACACAACACAATAGGAATAAGCCAGACGTAATCACTACATACAATGAAACTGAATCAGGAGTGGACAAAACCGACTCAATGTTATGACATTATTCGCTAAAAAGAAAAAGTCGTTGGTGGCCAATGATTGTATTTTCAAACAATTGATATAAGTGCACTAAATGCTTTTATAGTGTTTACGTTTAGTCATAGTGACAAGTTTGGCAGTAGAAGTTTTTGATAGCCCTCGGAAAAAAAATAGGGGGATAGCTCAAGAAGAATTCTCAGAACAAGCAACAACGGAAGAAACTGGCTATTCAGGCGAAGCAAAAAGAAGAAGGAGCCACATTTGCCTAAGCGAAAAGAACAGAAAATCAAAATGTGTGTGTATGAAATGTAGTAAGAACGTATATTCGTATATGCACTAAATGTAAATACAATTTTTGTAAATAAGCATAAAATATTTAATATTTTAATAAAATAAATATTAATAAATAACAATGTTTTAATAAATTGTGTGAATATTATTTTTAATCCAAAAAAAAATTGTGTTATCGACTAAACCACAGAACGGGACTCAGATGCCCGATCTTTTGTTAAGGGAATGTGAATGGGTTCGTCAGCAGAGTGTTAAACAGATTAGGCGATTTTTTAGTTTTTAAAATATTTTAGAAGATGTAGTGTTTGCAGATTGTATCGTTATACATAGATATTTAGATTCTAGTCAAAACTCTAAATATTAATTATACTACATGCCATATGTCGATACTTTTTGAGATATCGACATTAAATTGCTAGTTCCTTCGACTTTAATAGGCTACAATTTCTAAAGTAAATTAATGCCATATGTCGAAACTTAATTGTTTTTGAGATATCGACATTAAATTGCTAGTTCTTTCGACTTTAACAGGCTACAATTTCTAAACGGTAAATCTATAATATATATAGAATGCAACGTCTCTCTGTCTGTCTGTCCGTTAGTGCACTTATCCGATTTACGTGCTTTTTTTTTAAAAAATACATATGTTCTCTGGCCAGGTTATAGGCTATATTTTATTACATTAGGTAACATAAGAAGTAAGCAGTGACGATAATAGTGAATCAAGTCGCAGAAAAGTTTTCCGCTAGCGCGTTCGCTTCCAATACCCTGCCTAAAGCATTAAATATGGAACAATATTATGTAGCAAAGAATATAATATATATAAAAAAAGCAACGTCTCTCTGTCTGTCTGTCCGTTAGTGAGCTCATGACTCGAGAACCACTTATCCGATTTACCTGTTTTTTTTTTTTTAAATTTATACATTTGTTCTCTGGCTAGGTTATCTATAATCTTTTATCTATAATATATATAAAATGCAAAGTCTCTCTCTGTCTGTCTACCACTTATCCCACTTACGCGCTTTTTTTTAAAACATACATATGTTCTCTGGTAGGTTGTCTGTCTATAATATATATAAAATGCAACGTCTCTCTTTGTGTCTGTCTGTCTGTCTATCCATTAGTGCGCTTATCACTCGAGACCCACTTATCCGATTTACGTGCTTTTTTTAAAAACATACATATGTTCTCTGGCCAGGTTATAGAATATATTTTATTGCGTTAGGTATAAGCAGTGACGATAAGAGTGAATCAAGTCGGAAAAAAGTTGCCGTTAGCGCGTTCTCTTGCAATACACTGCCTAAACCATTAAATATAGAACAGTATCATGTAGCAAAGAATATAATATATATAAAATCCAACGTATTTCTGTCTGCCTGTCTGTCCGTTAGTGCGCCTATTACTCGAGAACTACTTATCCGATTTACGTTTTTTTTTTTTAATTCATACGTACATATGTTCTCTGGTCAGGTTATATAATATTAATAATGATCTATATAATATATATATATATATATATATATATATATATATATATATATAAATATATATATATATATATATATATATATATATATATATATATATATATATATATATATATAACGCAACGTCCGTCTATCTGTCCCTTAGTGTGCTTATCATTCGAGAACCACTTATCCGATTTACGTGTTTTTTTTTTAATCCTTAACATTTATCAAAAAAAATCTATAATATATATAAAACGTAACGTCTCTCCGTCTGTCTGTTCGTTAGTGCGCTTAGCACTCAAAAACCACTTTTCCGATTTACGTTTATAAATTTATTCATATGTTCAATATAAGTCGATATAAGCTTAGATAATGGGAGATAAGGTGAGATAATGGGAGATAAGTCGAGATAAGCCTTGATAATGGGAGATAAGATGAGATAACGGGAGATAAGTATAAAAAATGGGAGATAAGGAGAAATAATGGGAGATAAGCAGAGATAAGTCTAGATAATGGGAGTTATGGTGAGGTAATGGGAGATAAGGAGAAATAATCGGAGATGAGGGGAAATATTGCGAGATAATGGGAGATAAGGTGAGATAATGGGAGATAAGGATAAATAATGGGAGATAAGGAGAAATAATGGGAGATGAGCAGAGATAAACCTAGATAATGGGAATTATGTTGAGATAATAGGAGATAAGGAAAAATAATGAGAGATAAGGGGAAATAATGGGAGATATTTTATTACGTTAGATAACATAAGGAATAAGCAGTGACGATAGTAGTGAATTAAGTCCACGCGAGCGGAGCCGCGGGCCCGGCTAGTTAAAAAACATAATGTTAGTTTTTTATTTACCGTATACGAAAATATCAACTTCTGTCCTAACAGAAAGTGCAAATTATTAAACAATTTTGATCGTTATCTTGGAACCTGGACCTCTTAAATTGAACTAATATGAATATACAAATAACTTACTATTTACAAGTTTACGTGAAAATAGTGATTTCTTGAAAAGGTTTGAATCACTTGAAGCTCCATAAGCCCCAACTTCAACATAAATAAAATTATAAATAGAGTCTGCTATGGCTAAAAGGACGATGAAAAAAAATGATTTGTAGTTATAAAATGCCGATCCCGTTTGATTAGGCTTCTTTATTCTAATATGTTTCCCATCTTGTGAAACTTTTAGCCAAGAATTGGAATCCATTGCTGGCATGTAATGTGGTAATAAAAACATTTCCAAAGTACGTCACAGGTTTCTCTAATAATTTTTCTTGTTGTTGAATCACCAAGTAAAAATTCGTAATGCAGTGATGCAAAGCTGTTGCCCGTTGCTAAATACCTAAAAAAAAGAAAAAAATTAGTTGTTCTATTAATGTGTAATTTGTACTAAACCGTTCTTTCAGGTGAGGAGTTACAAAACAAATGGAAAATCCTAAGGACTTGTTTCAAGCGAGAGTACGATGCTCAAAAAAAACGCCCCCTCTGGTTCTGGAACCACAAAAAGGCGCAAATATATCTCCTTTGATAACCTGTTATTTTTACAAGACATAGTTAAAAATCGAAAAACTTCAAACAGTCTTGTTGTTGACAATTCAGAAAATGAAATTGATATTACATGTGACTTGGAAGATACCAATAATTTCTAAAAAAAGAGATTGCCGAAAGAGGGCCCCTCGAAAATAGTACTAGCACGTACGAAGATTCTTTACTAGAGATTTTGAGGGAAAAAAAAGATGACGATAAAGAAATTGACAAAGATAAATATTTCTTATTATCACTAGTACCTTCCTTCAAAAAATTTACGGGGGACCAAAAATTCATTGCCAGGACAGAAATAATGAATGTAATGAGACGTGTTCGAATGTCTGGTATTTTAGAGAATCAGAGCAGTCAAACAAATCAAAATGTACAAGCATCGATAACTGTGCAGCACCTCCCAATACCATCTCCCAACCAAGGATTACCGTTGCAACTATCACATCATTCGCCTACTGGGTCACTTTTCTCAACTTTTAATCCAGAAGAATCGCAATTTCAAATAGATAACCATTCAGAGCTTTCGTCTGTTTATACTATAAATTTGAAAAAAAGGTTAACAATTTTACAATTTGTTCTTTTCGTTTTTCTTTTCTTGTCATTTACTAATAAACTATGTTACTAACTAAAATGAAAATATTGTTTTCTTACCTTAAAATTACAGCCAATCTTTCCTCTGAGGGAACAGCCTTTCTTAATACAGTATCTTGGTATAATATATTTCGTCCAACTAACGCCAAAAGTTTATCGAAACTATCCACACTCATGCGGAAATAATTAAAAAACTTTGTTTCATATTTTCGTAAACTTTCAAACAATTTGTAAAATTGCCCATCGCAAAAGTCGATTACTTAATAATGGATGTACCCATAATTTTTTTCGCTTCTTATTTCGTCTAAATTTCAAAGCACAAATGCATGCGGTCTCTATAAAATCCATTGTTTAACTCAGTGAAGATCAACTATTTAGTTGCAAGTGTGCGCCCATTATTAGTTGAAGCAACTAAGAGCAACTAAACAATTTAATCACCTCAATTAAAAAGTTGCTAGTGTGCGGGGGGCCTTAGCGTACTAAACAAAAAATTTCGAAAAAATTCCGGAATACTCAACGAGGTATCGTTTGAATGAAAGTTATTAGGCTTGCATTATCCTTGATAATTTGTCTGGTATATACAAACATCGGAAACAAACTTTGTTGAAAACTTATTTTGGGATCTGTTTTGTGAAGTCACTAATCAATTTATATTTTTGTTTTAAGAGTAGTCACGGTATCATGCACTAATTGCGCCAGTCCGACTTGCACTTGGCTGGTTATTTACTATCTTTTTAATTATATTATATAGTGTGTCCCAAAAAGTTTTATACAAATGGAGAAAAAGTTTATCTTACATATTACAAAAAAAATTATTCTTGATAAAAAGTTTTGCATCACATGGAAATCCATAATAAAAGTTTGATGCTATACAGGGAAAATAAAAATAATGATTTATAATGAAGAGTAAAGTGTGTTTAAATTTAAATATAGTGCAAAATATTATTTGAAAATGTTAATAGGAACTAAAAAATTATGCTCAAGTTTAGAGTTGTGGCCTTCCTAGTTAAAAATTAAAAAAAACTCCACTAAACACGTCAGTGATTGTCGGATTATTTATCGAATAAAGGAAAACGAAATTAATTAAAAACTAGTGCACTGATTTTGATTGTAACATATTCTTGTTGAAAATTTGATAACCTTTGCGTCTGCTTTGCAACAATTACATCCATAATAAATTTGTGCTAATATTATTTTATTTTGAAATTGCAACATTACTTAATTACTATGTACATAACATAACAACTAAACATATGGAACTTTATTGCGCAAGTGCTTCAATGTACGAGGCTGGTTTGAAAAGTCCATGCAAAAATAAAAACTACTTATGTGTTTGGGGTAAACCTTTTTTATTTTTCGACATAGTCTCCTTTTAGGCTTATACACTTCGTCCAACGATGTTCTAGTTTGTTGATCCCTTCCGAATAATAGGATTTGTCCAAGTCTGCAAAAATATCCATTAGTGTCTGCAATCACCTCCTCGTTTGAATAAAATCTTTGTCCCACCAGCCATTTCTTCAAATTGGGAAACAAATAGTAGTCCGAGGGAGCCAAGTCTGGAGAATAGGGAGGATGTGAAACGAGTTGGAATCCTATTTCGTGATGGAAAAGGAGTTTTTTGTGGGCCAATCGCGGGCGTTTTTCTTGCAGCTCGGTTTTCAAACGATCCAATAACGATGAATAATATTCACCTGTAATAGTTTTACCCTTTTTCAGATAGTCGATGAGGATTATACCTTGCGAATCCCAAAAGACAGTCGCCATAACCTTTCCGGCCGAAGGAACGGTCTTCGCCTTTTTTGGTGCAGATTCCCCCTTGGTAACCTATTGTTTAGATTGTTGTTTGGTCTCAGGAGTATAGTAATGTATCCATGTTTCATCCACAGTGACGAAACGACGCTTAAAGTCCTCCGGATTCTTCTGGAACAGCTGCAAACCATCCTTGCAACACTTCGCACGATTCCGTTTTTGGTCAAGCGTGAGCAATCGCGGCACCCATCTTGCGGATAGCTTTCTCATGTCCAAATGTTTATGCAAAATATTATGTACCCGTTCAGTCGAGATGCCCACAGCACTAGCAATCTCACGCACCTTAACTCTTCTGTCATCCATCACCATATCATGGATTTGATCAATGATTTCTGGAGTCGTAACCTCCACAGGCCGTCCAGAAAGTTCAGCGTCACTTGTGCCCATATGGCCACTCCGAAAATTTTGAAACCACTTATAAACTGTTCTAATCGAAGGTGCAGAGTCACCATAATGTTTATCAAGCTTCTCTTTAGTCTCCTGAGGTGTTTTGCCTTTCATAAAGTAATGTTTAATCACCACACGAAATTCTTTTTCGTCCATTTCTTGAAAATCACTCGCCGTCCTTGATTCACACGAATGCCAAACACAAAGAAATAGACCAATATGGCTGAAACTTGGTGTGCATTCATTCAAGAGATGCTACTAACTAAACATGACCTCGATACGCGCCGGTGGTGCCATCTCTCGGACTTTGCACGGACTTTTCAAACCAGCCTCGTATTTGTATAAAATTTTATTATTCACATAAATAGTTTACATTTAAAACACATAAATTGAGTTTTATTACGCTACGTAATGAAGGAATGGGAAAATTAAAATAACCTAAAAATAATGATGAAATTCTTTATTAGTATATCATTCTACACACAATTAAAAGACATAAGAACTTTTCAACAATTTTCTTTTAGATTTTCAAACTTTACTTTTCAAAATAAAAACAAAAAAATTTATATTAATCATATATACGAGGGTGGATTGATAAATCTGATAAACTTCTAGGAAATGGCGAGATATTTAGTTAAGTGGTATGACTATTGTACAGCGTGATTCTTGTAACGATTGTCCTCAAAGTTTCAAAGAGATACAATGCGCAGTTGTTTGTTGGCAGCTATCGTACGAAGGTGGATCAAATATAAACGAGACTTTCTGGGGGCTTAGTATTGTTCGGAGCGGACTGCCGCCTCTAGCAATGTTGGTTGGGTTTATTAGGAGTGAAGAGAACGAACGGTTGGCCCCGTCAGATGCATTCAGTAGTATAGCTGACGATGTAGGAGCGAGAGTGCAACCTGCGATTGTGCAACGCGTCATTAATAAATTTCTCACTCATGAGGGCGTGAAACCGACGAAAATTCTGTGAGAATTGACGGCACAGTTCGAGAATCAAACACTGTCAAGGCTTCGTACGTTCGCCGGGCATAAGGAGTTCATGGGACGACGTGAAGAGGTCAAACATGAGAGCCATGATCGTCCGTGGCGTTTTGCACATTAATTTTTTGCGCTGGAAGGCTAACGATTTAAAGACGACAACATGGTGGAGGGCTTCGTGCGCAATTGGTTACTGACATAGCCCCCTTCTGTTTACGACGACGGTATCAAAAAGCTTTCGATACGCTGGGAAAAGTGCATTTCCAAAGCAGGCGATTATGTTGAAAAATGATACGAGTATGTACTTGGTATATTAGTTATAGTAAATAAAAAAATTTTCAAAAATAAATCTCGTTTATATTTCATCCACTCTCGTATCGGGTATCGTTAAAAAATGGACTGCAGCCATATAGAAACTGAATTGAAAAAGTTCGTGGAGACTCTGCTCTAGCACTTAAGACAATTTATTACTGGATAAATGAATTTAAACGGGGCCATAGGAGCACTGCTAGTGCTTTACGTTCAGGACGCCGAATTGAGGTTTCTGCTGAAGAAATGCTCTATAAAATTTAAGATATCGCACAGTGATGCCAAATCAAGATTTCGTGGCCAAAAATCGAAAACCCGTGAAAATGGGTACATTAAGGTTTTTGAGGTCCCCGATTTCAAATTTGATAATATTTATTCGAAAAACAAAATGGCGGATCTAATATGGCGGACCAAAATTTAAAAAAACTCTTTAAACTCGTCAAAATGGTTTAGAGAATGGATACATTAAGGTTTCTTAGGTCCCTGATTTCAAATATGATAATATTTTTGTCGAAAAAACAAAATGGCGGATCCAATATGGCGGACCAAAAGTTAAAAAACTCTTTAAATTCGTCAAAATGGTTTAGAAAATGGGTACAGTAAGGTTTTTTAGGTCCCTGATTTCAAATTTGATAATATTTTTTCGAAAAAAACAAAATGGCGGATCCAATATGGCGGACCAAAATTTAAAAATCATTGTAAATTTGACAAAATGGTTAAGAAAATGAGTACGTTACAATTTTGTGTTTTATTATAAGAAAGTACAAATTTTATTCAAAAACCACTTAATACTCTGAATCAGATTGTTCGCCTCCTTCTTCACTAGAGCTTTGACATATTGGAAATTCAATTTGCGAATTGATACTTGGCGGTTTGAGTAATTCAATCGCTTGAGGATCTAATGCTTTGAATTTTCGAATTGGTAATTTACGTACGCCAGATATTAATGGGTCCGAGGATACCAAAAGTCGCAAAAAAACGTCTTGCATATTTTCAATTCGACTTGTTTTGCGCGCAAAGTCTTGCCGATATTTTTTTATTAATTTGTCGCAAAACTCTTGGGCTTCCTCGGACATTTGTCCAATTGGCAAAAGCGATGACTCAATAATTTGTGCACTCTGAATTAACAATTTATGCACAGTTGTAGGCATGTAAAACCATGGGTACAATTCTACAAACAACCGAGCAGTTTCTAAGCAGTATTCTTTATATTTAGGCACATCGATTTCAAAACCCGATGAAATAACCTGCAAAAAATAATGTGAAACCGTTTTAATAAATCCTCATTTATTCCGGTTATTGTGGCAGAAATTTTCGAATTTTCAAAAAAACGTCGCGCAGTGTTACCATCGTTTGCACTTCCAAAACCTTTTTTCGGCATATCTATCAAGAGTCCTAATTGCTGACGAAAACCTTTCTGAATATTTTGTTTTCGATTTTGGATCTTATCTTTATCTTCACCGCGATTTTGCCATTTTTTGACTTTTAATTTGTAAGAAACGTGAAAAAGGCACTCGAAAAAAACGAATCCAGGCATGTAAAGATGATATACCGAACTGCAAATTTTCTTTCTTGATTGGTTTTTTAAGCATTTCATCAATATTGTTAAATTGTCCTGAAGTAGATTGGCAAATGTAGCACCTTTGACTAGAAGATGTGTCTGTCAAAGAATTGCAAACTTTACCATCAACCATAGTTAATGCTAATTTGTAAGTTACTGTCACTTGTTTTCCGTCAACAATTGTTTCGTAAGGAATGAGATTTTGCTGCTGTTCAACAATATAATCAGCTTAATGTTTTGTATTTTCAACAGTTTCATGCAAAAATTCAATTTTGATTGGCCGACAAAATCGGGTGGAAGAAGTTCGAGGATTTTTCCAAACAGTTTTTTGCTCACCTGTGCTTTCATCTAAATATAAAATTTGAAGTGGTACAAGCGAGGTAAAAAAATACTCGAGTCACTTTTGTCAGTGTCACTTTGAAATTTTTGTTTGAAATTGCTCTGTCCGGATGTTCCATCTAACCCCCACTTACACATTAACGTTAAACTTAAAGCATCATTCTTAGTGAGGCTACTTACAACGTCGTTTTGAACTAGCAGTATTCGCTGTGTAGTGTGGTCTAACAAACTCTGTAATTTAACTTCGGCGCTGGATTCAGTAATACACATATCTGAAGCGGGAGGGTAGCATTCTTTTTAGTGTTCCGTACGGAACACTTATAAGATCACTTCGGTGTCTGTCCGTCTGTCTGTCCGTCTGTCCGTCTGTCCGTCTGTCACACCCGATTTTCTCCGAAACTACTTGTCATAGAAAGTTGAAATTTGGTAGCAATATAGGAATTGATGGCCTCATCAGAGCCATGTAGTTTTGAAAATTAAATTTTGACTTAAGGGGTTAGTTTTGGGGGGTGAAATCGGAAATGAAAAAAAAATTTTTTTACTAGGTAATCGAGTGTGGTGTCAAATGAAAGCTTGTGAAAACACGAGTAAAAAATATATATATAATGTAATACTTGGGCTCACTTTTCTTTGTATTATTTTTAAAAAAATCGCGAAAAATCGCTGTCCACCCGCCTTATCTCGGAAAGTACTTATCAAAAAATTTTGAAAAAATTCTGGAATATTCTCCACGGGGTGTAGATTGAACGAAAATTATCACGAGTGCATTACTTGTAATAATTTATCTGTTATATAAAAAAAACAGAAATTTCAATGTCATCAATTTTCAGTAAAGATTGGAATAAACTTTGCTGAAAACTTATTTGGGGTGTGTTTTGTGAAGTCACTGATCATTTTATATCACCGTAACATAAATTTTGACTTAAGGGATTCGTTTTGAGGGGTGAAATCGGAAGAGAAAAAAAAATTTTTTTACTAGGTCATCGAGTGTGGTGTCAAATAAAAGCTTGTGAAAACACGAGTAAAAAATATATATATAATGTAATACTTGCGCACACTTTTCTTCGTATTACTTTTAAAAAATCGTGAAAAATCGCTGTCCCCTACCTTATCTCGAAAAGTACTGATCAAAAAATTTTGAAAAAATCCTGGAATATTCTCCACGGGGTATAGATTGAACGAAAATTATCATTACCTTTAATAATCTATCTGGTATATAAAAAAACAAAATTTCAAGGTCACCAGTTTTCAGTAAAGATTGGAAACAAACTTTGTTGAAAACTCATTTGGGGTGTGTTTTGTGAAGTCACTGATCATTTTATACCACCCTAACAAAACTTTTTATTTCAAAACAATCAACGTACGGAACACTAATTGTGCAAGTTCAACTTGCACTTGACCGGTTATTTTGCTTGTAAAATGCATTTATAAGACGGATACAATTTACAGTTATGTTTTATGCTATTCGCTCGAATATTATTATAACATACATACTTTGAGACATTTTATTTTCAACAAATAATGAAAGCGCTTCTTCTTAGGTCATCTGTCTTTCGCGATCATCACATAGTGACGCTCTATAAGCCTTCGCCTTTGTTGGACTCCATTCTGAAACGTCTTGCACAACTTTTGCTGCATCAATATTTCCTCTAGCACGCAAACTCATTTGCGTTGCATAGGCCAATTCTTCCGCGCTGTGCTGTTCTCTGATATCCTGGGCTCGTCTGCGTTTACTCCGTTCACTAGATTCACTGAAAGAAAGAGATGAACGTTCCCTCTTGCTTATTTCACTACTAGTCGATGGCGTAACGGGCTCCAGTTGGTCGTGTTATCAAAATGAAATTCGACATTTAACCAGGATTCATTTTTGGAACAAAAGCGTGAGTAGGTTCTTTTGCTTTCTTGATATTTAGTTCTCATTTTACTAATTAATAGTCCCAAACTTTCTCTTAGTTCATCTGACAAATCGAACGGTTGTTCATTTATTTGTGTTAGATGGTCTTCAATTACAGGTAACAAATTTTTATTCTCTTCATTTAAGCGATGGCGGATAACATCAAAAATTTCTTTTCTTGTCAGTGTTTTTTTCATTGTTTCTGTAAAGTACATAATTATAAAACATTATTAAATATTAAAAATTTAAAGAATAAAATTTTTTTAATAAAATTCATTTTTAAGACTAATCCAATATTTAATTAATTTGTCATACATATTGTAAACATCAAAATTTGATAAATTTAAAAATTGTTGAAATTGAAAATTTACAAACTTGTCAACTTAAAAGATTTGAGAAATTTGAAAACATTTGGATAATTGGAAAATTTAAAACAATTTAAAAATAATCGAAAATTATAAAAATTTAAAAATATTTAAACAGTTTAGAAATATTTAAAAAAATGTCATTAATTTAAAAATAAATAAAATTTTAATATTTTAAAAATCGTTAATAAACAATTCAAAATATTCTATTTATTCATTAATATGTAATGAGAACAATTAGTATTATATGATACTAAATATATATTTTATAATTATTATATCTATATTACTTTAATCACTTGTTTAAATTCAAATTTACCGCCTAAATAGCATTTAAAAATGGCGGCGCGCAAAGTATGAACACTTTTCATGTGTCCGCAACAAGTCGTATAATGTTTCCATAGGAATTAAACCAACCAAAAATAAAGTGCACAATGCTTGCATTATAACAAAATTATGCATTATTGCAGACAAAGTGTAATTTAAAAAAATGGGGCAGCTTGGGGCAGCTATTTTTTGTTTTTTTTTTGTTTAAAAATGTTTACAGAACAATGTACAATTGGTTTTAAAGCGGAGGGTCGTGGAGGATTTTACTTTTACATGTTTAAACATTGTTTCTTTAACATTTTTAGTATTAAAAATAACATTATAATATTAATAATTAAACAAACATCATGAAAATCTATATAATGTACTAATTCTACTCACCTTTATTTTGTTTTTCCACTTGGAATCATAAAAAATCTTTAACGATTAAAAAGTTACACGCATTTCAAGTTACGCCGAAAATGTGGGAAGTGCGAGCTGCGTTAATTGATGAATTTATGGTTATGTTGCGCTGCACCGCGCGCGAGCAACGTCGGCGATTCGGTCCTCGTAGCGGTGATTCCTAGCGCTTGAGGTATCAACCTAACTATTGAGAATTCTACTACCCCTAAATTGAAACTTCGATTTTTCGATTTTTGGCCACGAAATCTTGATTTGGCATCACTGTGTATCGTGATGAAAGATCGTCGCATTAAGCTTCGTAGGATTGCTGCGATTGTACGTATCTCATATGAGCGGGTACATAATATCCCGTATGAAGTTCTAAACATTAAAAAGCTGAGTACGCCATGGGTGCCGCATTTGATGACCCCAGACCAAAAATGCACACATTTCAAAATCGTGTATGGAAAATCCTCAAGAATTTCTGGCGTCATTTTGCGACTGCAATTGAAACGTGGATCCACCATCATACCCAGGAGACAAAACAGCAGTCAAAATAGTGGGTTGGCGAAGGTGAAAGTGCATTGAAAAAAGCGAAAACAGTTTTATCGCCGGGAAAAGTGATGGAAACTGTTTTTTGAAACTCACAGGGTATCATCAGAATTGCCTATTTAGAAAAAGATGAAACAGTGACGGACTCTTATTACGTAACATTATTAGACCGTTTACATAGTAAGTTGCAGTAGAAGTGACCAAGATTAGCATGCAAAAAAGTACTACGCCAGGTCAATGTGAGTACCAACCAACTTATTCTCCATATTTCACCCCAAGTGAATCTTTTTGTTTCCGAATCTCGATAATTGGCTTGGATGAATGAAACATTTTTTTTTTCTCAGAGAATAAAAAAAATCATTGAAATTTAGATGCTACAAGTATATTGAGCCTAATGGAGATTACGTTGAGAAATAAATTTTGGTTTTTACCGACAATATATTATTTACCTTGTTTTTTACAACCCTTTTCATCCATCCTCGTAAGTAAGGGCACATTTTTGGAAATATGTTTCTTGGGGTAATATCTCACCATTCATGTGGAAGCCATAACTATATGAAGCTAATAATTTTATTGATATAATGATTGGTAAGAAATAATAAGACACGACGTTCCTAAGGTGTGTATCTGTGCGCGTACACAAATGTTGAGATAGTACCACTAGTTGTAACATTCATTTTTTCCTAGATTTTAAGACCATATAATGTTACTGATTTTTCTCTTAATAATGTACTTCTTTTCATTTTTGTATCGAGCGGTATATTAATCAGAAATTCCTAGCCGCTCGTTATTTAGTGTGCTGTGTGGGTTTGCGACTGAATCTACCGATACGCCGGGATTGGTCAAATGTTTGTATCCGGAGTTTTGGTTCCGGCGTCGCCATATTACAGACAGAGTGCCCACGGCTTATTTAAGGGTCCGTTGGACGCGAATCTTGGCTTAGAACACCGAGCCGCCGCCAGGCAGTAACATCAAGCCGCCGCCAGGCTTAGTACCATCAAGCCGCCGAGAGGCTTAGTACCATCAAGCCGCAGCCAGGCTAATTTCCACCGAGCCGCCAAGTGGCGATTTTCCACCGAGCCGCAGTAGAGGCTTACGACAATATCTACGAGAGCCAAGTTAAGCACGAGTTTTTTTATCATAAAACCGTAGTGGGTCTTGTGTGTTTTCTAAATGGAGTAGTTAAAGTAGGCTCTTCTCAAAAGTGTGAAATCGGTTTTGTGTTGCATTGAAGGCCTAGAAGCCCATAGGAAAACCGTAAGTTACCAGAACATACATCAATAAATATATTCCCCGCAAATAAGTGTTTTAACAGCAATTTGAACTGAAAAATCGCGAAGTGAAAATCACGACTCTTCGATTTCGGGTGTAGTCAAGATTTAGAAGTAAAATCTCTGATTTAGGGACTCTAATTTATAAAAACTACTTTTAGGCTAGATTTTTTTTTGTATTCCTTAAAACTGCAAAGGTTGGAACTTTTATTTTAAATCATGAATAAATTTTCTTTTTTTGTTGATTAAAGCTAGTGTCTCACTGAATACCTATTTTTCTTTTCAGGATAAGAAAAGTTGTACCAGTATAATTCTTTTTAGTAATAACCGGAAAACACTTCAGTATTTTTTCATTTCATTTTTTTAACTGAAGTTAGATCATTTCTATTTTAAAATGAATGGTGCCCAAAAATTTGTACAACTGAAGCTTTTTAAAAATAGAAAATAATTCCAAAAAGACGTATAACAATTATCTCTTACCCATATTTCTCTACCAAGGAAAACTGAGCTAGTGTTTGTTTAATTTCTTTAGTTCTTTTAAAATCATTATTCACTCAATTCATTCTCAGAAATTAAAAAGAGGTTGCAAGAAAATTGCGCCCAAGCGTGGGAAAAACAATTTTCACAGGGTACAAAAAGCGACCAAAAATAAAAACGGTACAAAATGGCGCCCAACGTGGGGCTTTTGGAATTTTATTTTTTAAAGGGTTCAGTGTACTAGCTTTCGAACAAAGTAAAAGCTCTAACTTTTCAGATATTTTTATTTCATAATATTTAATTAAACGAAACTACACTATAGCAATAAGACAAAAGCAGGAAATTTGTAGAATTATTTATTTCAATTTATCTGATGGTGGTTTAGATATTTGAATTTTGTTAATCGACTCTAAGATAAGAGATTCCTACTTTTTTCTTAAAAGCTACTTTTATAGTTCAGATTAGCAGATGTGCTGGTTTACTTTAATTTTGCAGTGTTGGATTTATTTTGCGGTTAACCGAAGAAAAAACTGTACTTTTTTTCTCACCGATGTTTTGCATAAATATTAAAAATACTTTGCTGATATGAAACGATATTTGGAGATCTTTTTGTTGAAAATTCTTAACATATTTGGTAAAAGAATTTTAATACAAGGCAATACTTAGAAATTTTTTTGAAATTGTTGAAGATTTTTTAAATGTTTGGTAAAGAAGTTTACATATTTTAAGTGCCCTTACATATTTTTCATTTTGACTATTGGGAGCACAGGAGAAATATTTTCACGACCTTTTAAACAATTCTTTTAAATTGTATTCATTTATCATGGAAGCTTTCAATTTTAAAGTCAATCACCTACTGGAATATGAGTCAGACTATGAAATGAAAATCCGTCGTATTTTCTCAAAACGTCCGGTCGCGGATAAAAGAAAGATTCCAACGAGGATCTTAAGTAAAGAAATAATCCAATAGATCAAATTGGACTAAATAGTTACAAAAGTTTCTGATTTTTTTTAAGCCTAATAAAAATCCTCCTTCTCAAATTAAAACTCCTGCTTCTCCAAATGGTCACATATCTCCTTTATTCGTGCATAAATATTTAGATAATAGGACCGCATATAAAGATAAATCCATCAAGTGTCCATTTCTCGGCTTTATTTGACTCTCGTGCAAATACCTCAGTAGATCAGAATGGTATTAAAATTTTAAGTCGTTTAAGAATAAAAATATGCCATATCGAAAATAGAAGTGTTACCACTGCAGATGGCAGCCGTCTAAAAGTTTTAGGTACGGTTGAGTTGCCGCTAGTCTGCAATAGTCATTGTTTAGTAATCTCTGCTCTAGTAGTACCTTCTCTATCACATACTTTGGTTTTAGGATGTGATTTTGCACAAAAATTCGGAATTTTAGTAAATTTTAATTTCACCGACGTGCGTAGTAGGATACATAAGGCTTATGAACGGAACAGTAAGTCTTACAACCTTAGAAAAAGGGATTTTGCCTTTAATATAGGTGATCACGTTTGGCGAAAAAATAAAATTCTTTCCAGTGCAGCCGATAAATTCACATCTAAGTTGGTACCTAAGTATGTGCATTGCGTGATAAGAGAAAAGATTCCAGATTTAGTTTATGGTTTGGTTAATTTAGATGGGACTAAAATAGGACGATGGCATATTAAGGACTTAAAACCATTCAATGAACCTAACCCTAATGAAAGTTTGTCAGAAGAAGAATAATTTATATTTACATTATCTTAATTGCTTTACTTTATTTTTTTGATGTTGCTCTGTAGAGGTGACGACCTCGTTTTTTTTGACTGTTATAAAAGTTGAGCAGAGAATAGCTTACTTTTATTGTTTAATGCTAAGGTTTTGGGTATTGGCCATATTCCAAACTTAGGTTGATTGTGGTTGATGTTTAGCATCGACTCAGTTTTAGCGAGCTTGCGAAGGAGTCACACTCAGGATTTATCATAAGACTGGTATGTCGGTGGTCGCGGGATTTGATTTGCTTATGACCCCATATAATATCCAGTTCTTGACACTTGGAAGCGAAATTTTGATTAGAGGCAATCCAAGGGGATCTTGAGTTAGGACAAGCGCAAGATGTAGCTCGTGTAGTGTGATGTAGAGTCAAAATTTTTATGAGCAATTTCAAAGTTTGTTACCCGAGTGGGTGGATTTCTATTACCTTAGTGGTATATGTTGGGTGCAATTAAGAGTAAATTGATTTTGGTTTATCCAGTAAGTCTAAGACTTGGATTATTTTGATTTAGATCTTCTTCTGAATTGACAAACTGAGGGTATCTTCTATTCTTCTCAGGGCCGTTTAAACGTTACCTTTGAGTCACAAACATTTTAAAATTTTTTTTGCATAGACTCATAGGCGTCTGATGAGTTTTTTCGGTATACTATCAGATTGATAGGAAATTGAAGCCCTGCAGGAGAACTAAAGGCTGATCATTTACAGGAGATGAGAGCAGAGTAAGACAGTCGTTTCACAAAGAAATGATCAAAATCTGATACCGAGATGAGAACCTTGTTAAGAGTGGCTAAGCGCAGTGAAGGAAGATTCCTAACCGAATTTTTAGATTTCCAAGAGGTAATCTAGAAGTTTGGGCTGACAGAAAACGGTTATGCCTGATACCTGTAGCAGTTTCTTCTAGAGGCTATTGTCTAGGAAGATGATTAACACCATGATCGAATATTTTAGCTGTCAACGATGTTTTCTTCTTGTTTCTGATTAAGCTGGAAAAGCTCTTGTCGTCTTCAAAAGTTTTGTTGCATGGCCACCGAAAAATAGAGAAATTTTTGCTTCATGTAGCTTCTTAAGCTCATTTTCGTTTTTTTGGAAATTTTCGTTAGAAGCTTGGTTAAGTCAACCTTGTAAACCTTTTAGGTTGTATCCCATGAGTTATCTGTTTTTACAGGCTGTGATGCACCGGGTGCTAACAGATGCCTTAACGACGTTTGGCAGGAAGTTAGTCTTCTTGAGGAACAGACTGATTGGAAGGGTAGTCTATGGGAGGTGAACGTTTGACCTTTGGGACCTTTAGAGGTTTTGTTACTCAATGGTTATTTCTATTTGAGCCAAAGAAGAGCCTAGCTACTATAGTCGACCTCAGCTCCAATTAGCCTATTAGTGGTGACAGGCTGTGGGCAGTAGTGTGTTTCGGATCACCCTATTGATTAATTTTTTTGACTTATGGTGGTGTGGTAGACACCGTTTTAGTTTAGTGGATGCCATAATCTACTCCCTTTTGTTGGTGGACTCCAGGGTCACCATTTCCGTATTCTATTGTCTCCACCTTTCAGTATATCGTAGTGAGGTGTTTGTCTCCTGTTATGTGGGATGGATTGAATGTTTTTCGTTGTTGTTCTAGGGCGAGACCAGTACACGAGGGTTCTTCATGCAACTTGGGGAAGCGCAATGCTGGTTAAATTTTATATCTCTGTGTAGCCACCCTGAAGAATGACGGAGGGCGTTTTTTCTGGCTCATGTTTCTAGGCAGATTTGTCACTTTGGTGCTATGTGCCGAAGATTTGATTAGCTTTTGCTAAGAGCTTTCACCAAGCTCAGTATGGAGTTATCATAACCAAGAGTTTGGGATTTGAACTCCTGTATATATTTGTGTATGTATTTCTGTATATATTTCTGTATATATTTCTGTATATATTGCAGTGTATGTTGGTTGCCTGAGGGCATGTGCTCAAAATGTGTGATTTTGAGTCGTTTTGTTTATGGACTCCTATATATAGGATTATGACTTTAGGGAGGTCCTATTTAGAGACTAGCTGTCTCACATAGTTATGCTAGGAATGTTTCCTTGAATGTTAGTTGCGCGTGGACTAATCATTATGTTCTTTGTGAACATTGCTTTTTGAAGCAGGATCATTCAGTTTGGTGAATTTTAGCTTTTATAGCTATTCACTGTGTTTAGAGTGAATTTTAGCTTTTGTAGCTATTCACTGTGCCTATAGTGATATTGTTAGCTTTTATAGCTGCTCACTATGTTAATGGCGAGATTGTTCTTTTAGAACGCAGACTTTGTGTAGTCGAGGACTATTTACAGAGTGTTTTCTTGGCGAGGAGCCGAGGCTTTTTTCTGGCGATGTACCAGAATGTTTTCTTGGCGAGGAGCCGAGGTTTTTTCTGGCGATATACCAGAGTGTTTAGTTGGCGATGAGCTGACGTGTTTTCTGGCGATCAACCAGAGCGTTTTCCCTGGCGATTTTAGCATGTCTGGATGTCTTAGGACGTCGACATTGCGTTATAGAGTGCGATTATCTGGCGATCAACCAGAGCGTTTTCCCTAGCGATTTTAGCATGTCTAGATGTCTTAGGACGTCGACATTGCGCGATAGAGTGCGATTATTTTCTGATGCGACTAGTAGTGATACTAGATTTAGAATGTTCTCTTAGCGGTGAGCTAGAGCATTGATGGCGATTTTTTCCGAGCGTTTGTCTGGATTTTCATCCAGGTGTTTTTCTTAGCCTTGTGCTAAATGGTCTTACAAGACTTTCTCCTTTTAGTGTTAGTGTTTGCACTAGAATCATTTATTTTTTTGTTTTTCTTTATTTAAGAATTTTTATAAATTTCTTTTGCTGAAATAGAAAATTTTCAGACAATCCTTAAAATATTTAAAGGGGGGTGTTCATTCTTTGTTTCAGTTCATTTTTTTTTTTTGATTTAGACAAGAGTCTAGACAAAGTTATATTTTTTTTTGTTTTGGTAACAATAACAGAGCTGATTCTTTTATATAAGAAGACCGCGACTGTTACTTTGAACAGGTATTTCTTATGTTCATGCAAGGATTTTTATTTACTTTTTGATGTACTTAACCTTAGTGCTTAATTAAGTTAAGTCTAGTTATAAGATTCTTGTGTACATGCAAAGATTTTCATTTGGTTTTCATTGTACTTAATATTAGTACTTAATTGAATTAAGTCTAGTAGTAAGGTCCGAAGTTTGTAATTTTGTTTTAAGTTCTGACCTTAGTATTAAGTGATAGTGTACCACTTTGTACCTTTTCATAAGTAGCCTTAGTTTAATAGACTAGTGTAGTCTATTTCTTTTTGGAAGGGGGTAAATGTAACATTCATTTTTTCCTAGATTTTAAGACCATATAATTTTACTGATTTTTCTCTTAATAATGTACTTCTTTTCATTTTTGTATCGAGCGGTATATTAATCAGAAATTCCTAGCCGCTCGTTATTTAGTGTGCTGTGCGGGTTTGCGACTGAATCTACCGATACGCCGGGATTGGTCAAATGTTTGTATCCGGAGTTTTGGTTCCGGCGTCGCCATATTACAGACAGAGTGCCCACGGCTTATTTAAGGGTCCGTTGGACGCGAATCTTGGCTTAGAACACCGAGCCGCCGCCAGGCAGTAACATCAAGCCGCCGCCAGGCTTAGTACCATCAAGCCGCCGAGAGGCTTAGTACCATCAAGCCGCAGCCAGGCTAATTTCCACCGAGCCGCCAAGTGGCGATTTTCCACCGAGCCGCAGTAGAGGCTTACGACAATATCTACGAGAGCCAAGTTAAGCACGAGTTTTTTTGATCATAAAGCCGTAGTGGGTTTTGTGTGTTTTCTAAATGGAGTAGTTAAAGTAGGCTCTTCTCAAAAGTGTGAAATCGGTTTTGTGTTGCATTGAAGGCCTAGAAGCCCATAGGAAAACCGTAAGTTACCAGAACATACATCAATAAATATATTCCACGCAAATAAGTGTTTTAACAGCAATTTGAACTGAAAAATCGCGAAGTGAAAATCACGACTCTTCGATTTCGGGTGTAGTCAAGATTTAGAAGTAAAATCTCTGATTTAGGGACTCTAATTTATAAAAACTACTTTTAGGCTAGATTTTTTTTTTGTATTCCTTAAAACTGCAAAGGTTGGAACTTTTATTTTAAATCATGAATAAATTTTCTTTTTTTGTTGATTAAAGCTAGTGTCTCACTGAATACCTATTTTTCTTTTCAGGATAAGAAAAGTTGTACTAGTATAATTCTTTTTAGTAATAACCGGAAAACACTTCAGTATTTTTTCATTTTTTTAACTGAAGTTAGATCCTTTCTATTTTAAAATGAATGGTGCCCAAAAATTTGTACAACTGAAGCTTTTTAAAAATAGAAAATAATTCCAAAAAGACGTATAACAATTATCTCTTACCCATATTTCTCTACCAAGGAAAACTGAGCTAGTGTTTGTTTAATTTCTTTAGTTCTTTTAAAATCATTATTCACTCAATTCATTCTCAGAAATTAAAAAGAGGTTGCAAGAAAATTGCGCCCAAGCGTGGGAAAAACAATTTTCACAGGGTACAAAAAGCGACCAAAAATAAAAACGGTACATAGTCAACTCCTAACAACTTAAATTCTTTCGTCGATGGCTTCAAAAAAGAGTTTGAAACAAGACGGCACAGCCCATTGGTGAGTACGACGTGCGCTGCGTTTGCTTACATTAATAACTGATTTGTGCATCGTATATAGCAAATATTAAACACAATTAACTCCAAAGATTTTGTTTTTATTAACAGATATAAACATTTGTTGAATAAGCACTGTACTATTAGTTTAATTTTATCACAACGGAATTAAAAGTTCTACCATACAAACTAGAAAAATATTAAAGCGTGTTCAAGTATACGCCAGTTTAAAAAAACAAATCTGTAGTAATTATTTTTTGTTTTGTCTAGATGCCACAATTTTATCAGCTTGTTTAAACTTATCTGAAATACAAAACCCAATAAACGGCCTCAGCAAGAACTAACAATAGCCAAAAAATGGAAGCATAATTGGCGATGATAAAGGTTCATTTAATCTAATTTTTAGGTTAACTTATGACGTTAATGGCCTGTGTTGTAGCACAATTGGAATATTAATGTTTTTTATGTATATGCTTGATTATTCCACCTTGAGTTTAACAACTGACGATTTACAAGACAATGTTACTAAAGCTATTTATTTGAAATAGTCAAGACGACAATGTACTTGTAATTAACTTCTTACTAACAAATTAACAAAGATATATTAATGATATGTAACTATTTTTGTCTTATTCGATGAATCAAGACCAAGTTGTCATACCTGAAATCAAAGAAAAAGTAATTGAGCCGGTAATTTGCCTAAAACGTTTAATGTTAATGAAACATTCACTTATAAAATTCTTTTAAAATGACAAACTATCAACATACACACATCGTACATCTGCGAGATCTCCTTATTTATTATTTTTTGAACACACGGATATCTAGGGTATCTGCCTATTTATTTTCTTTTTGAACATACGTATACCTACAGTATAAGTCTGTGTATTTTTACTGAACAATTATTATCATTGACAGAAAATTGCTATTATTATCAAGCTATTGTTATTATCATCCGAGAAGTATCATTTTCGTAGTCATTGTAGCAATTATTATTATCATCATAATTAGACAATTATGCTTTTCCATGTCTTTTCATTAATTACAGAATGAATAAAATGTGAAATGTGCTTAACTAAGTATTTTTATTAATTGGAGAACTAACCAACTGTGCTTGACTATATCTTTTTATTAACTGAAGGACACGTACGAAATTGAGAACAAAAGACAATTGCCTTTTCTAGATATTTTAATTATTAAAAATAATAATAGATTAGGACACAGTAACAGATAGATATATTCCTAATGATTCATTTCATTGCAAACAATACAAATTACATTACATTTTTTAGTTCATCGTTTGGTCACTTTTCCTCTGAATAGAGTAAACTTTAATAAAGAAAGGAATCGTATCAGAAATATAACTAGAGTTAATGGTTAAGACCATGACTTAGTAAATAAGCTAATAAATAGACATAAGTTTAGGTTTAATATTCAGAATTCCACCTTTTTTACACGCGAAGAAAATAACACCAAGTAAGTCTCCATACCATATAATCTGAAATATAGCAAGGGACTCAATAAGGTATTTAATAAGGTAGGCACCACCTTAGTCTATAAGTCATCAGACAATCTGAGGAATATCTTAGGAAATCCCAAAGATAAGATTCCTAAATGTAAGAAAAGTGGAATTTATGAAATTAGTTGTAAGAGCTTTTCTAACATTTCTATATGTTTCTTGTAGATGGATTTGTCTTTCCCTTCAAAATAGGCCTCATTTCCGGCGATAACTTATTTACTGGAGCCAAATCTATTTCCCGCGAGCATTTGTTTGAGGTCTGCGAATAGATAATAGTCACTGGGGGCCAAATCTGTAGAATACGGTGGATAAGGAAGTAATTCGAACTTCAATTCATGCAATTTTGTCATCGTAACCATTGACTTGTGACACGGTGCATTGTCTTGATGATAGAGCACTTTTTTTTGTTCATTTGGGGCCATTTCTTTGCGATTTCTGCCTTCAAACCCACCAATAACTTTATATAATATTCACTATTGACGGATTTTCCCTTCTCAGCATAGTCGATGAAAATTTTGGAATGTTGTAGCTTCTACTTGATGGAAATTCATTATAAATATATAATAAAAGACTGTTTTTAGTCAATTTCCACTGGTTTATTTAAATTGCGATGACGCGTTTCGCTGTCGATGCAGCTTCTTCAGATCTACATTTAAAATGTAGATCTGAAGAAGCTGCATCGACAGCGAAACGCGTCATCGCAATTTAAATAAACCAGTGGAAATTGACTAAAAACAGTCTTTTATTATATATTTATAGTCGATGAAAATTATTTCATGCGCATCCCAAAATACAGAGGCCAAAACCTTCTCAGCCGATTATTGTGTCTTTGGTCGCTTCGGACGACTTTCACCGGCTGCTGTCCACTCAGCTTTTTTATTGCGCTTAAACAGGTCCAGACAGCGCTTAGAGTCAACACATCGTTGTTTTTGGTTCATTGGAGCAAACGCGGTACCCATTTCGAACAGAGATATCTCATGCCCAAATGTTCATGCAAAATATGACCAACACGTTCTTTTGATATCTTTAGGGCGTCAGCTATCTCACGCAATTTCACTTTACGGCCGCCCAAAACAATTTCGTGGATTTTTTTGATGTTTTAACACCAGTTGAGAAAGCCAACTTGTTAGCAGAACTCTTTGCTTCACATCCTACTGCCGATTTCCAAGGAACAACTGTATTTTAATGGGGCTAGACACTAAAAACGCTCCTGGCGCTGATGGGATATCTGCCATAGTACTTAAAAAATGCGTGAGCGAACTAACACCAGTTTTCTGTTGACTTTTCAACCTATCCTCCAGAAAGAGAGTATTTCGTTACTGCTCTACAGTCCAGTTGGTACCGAAAAAAGGCACGAAAACCTTGCCAAACAACTATCTACCAGTTACACTGCTTTCAATAATTTCGAAAGTTATGGAAAAGGCTCTCAATCAGCATCTTATAAAATATCTAGAATTTAATATTATTAGCGACTATAAATATAAGTTTCGTAATTAAAGATCAACAGGGGATCTTCTAACTTATGAGACATATGTTTAAACCAACGCAGATGCACATTTTGGAGAATCCTGAGCGGTTGTACTTGGTATATCCAAGGTATTTGACTGTGTTTGGAATGACGGATTATTGGCTAAGCTACGCGCTTATGGTATGCCTGAAAAGTTTTATTTATGGCTCTTGTGTTTCCTAAAAGAGCGGTTTTTCCGAGTGGCAGTTGACGGATTTCTTTCTAATACCTTCACTGTTAATGCCTATGTGCTACATAGCTCCATACTCTCTTTCTCATTTACATTAACGATCTGCTCGAAAAGACCAAAATATAATCTACAGAGTTACAGATGACACTACACTTATTTCTTCATTCACGTGGAACGCTTGAACATCGGCTACTTATGCAAATATCCGTAGAGAGCAGGATGTCGTTTATCTTAACAAAGACCTGGAAGAAATTCCATATTGAGGTGACACGAACCAAATAAAATATATTGCTACAAAAACCTAAAAGGCTTTGTCTTGTAGTTGCTAAAGGAAATTAGTCCATTATTGAACATCAGTGCCGCATACATTTTGCGTTTCGAGACTGTGTCCATATATAATCATCCAAGAGGTCCCAAAATGATTCCTACAGCGGCTGCTAAGCATATGAGCAACTCGAGGATATTCATTAGCAAGTGTGTAAAACGATACTCTCAGTTATAACATGTTGATGATCTACCAGAACGTGGTTCGAGAGAAAAAGTGTCGGACAAGGATGAAAAAATTGTTTTCCCGAAATTTTCATTGAACTTTACGTCAAGGGACACAAAATCTGAAGCAGAAAGGTCTGAATATATTTTATGAAATGATTCGCACTTATCTCAGGCGTAGCAATTTAAAGTAGTTTGCTGAGCAAAAAAAAAAACACAGATAGAAACTACTCAAGTAAGCAAAGGAAAATATAGATCGAGACTGGACTAATGTAATTTTTTTCGATTTTGAAATTATGTTATAACCCCATGAGCCTGGTCAATTTTGACAAGCCGATTGATTCAGCACAACGTGAAGCACCTGGTAAAGATCCACGTCTAGGGATGCCTTTTGGTTTTTGCATGATCATTTAATTTTTGTTATAAATCTCTTTGACACTGTTTTGAATTATTATCCAGTTTATAAATTTCATGTGTTAGATCTGTAAAATTATTTTTAATACTTGTAATAACTTTTTTAAAATCTGCAATTAATAAATATGATATTTTGTTTTTTCTTGACTTGCAGTGTTTCTGTTAAAATTGTTTTCAATAAATATAAATTTGAATAAAATTTAATATTTTCTTTGGGAAGAGTAATATGTTTCGCATAATTTAAAGAATTGTTAAGTTATTTAGTACATTCTTCATACAAGTTTAGACTTGTGTTATAGAATGAGTAGTAGTCTTCTAATAATATTCATAACTTTCTTTATATTGGTTACATGTGGTGGTATTGCAGTTAGTACTTAGACCTATAGGATAACAACAGATTAGCAATAGATATTTATAGAACATTTCCTGTACGTATTATTTTGTTTGCCATTACCAAAAAAGAATAACTCTAGAAAGTGTGAGGAGTATCGGAATATAAGTCTAATGAACTACATCTTGAAACTCTTCCTTAAAATAATCCACCGAAGAGTATACAAAAAAGTAGAGGAGAAACACAGTTCGGCTTTAGGAACGGACTAGGAACGAGGGACGCACTATTCTCCATCCGCGTTCTGATTGAAAGATGTAGGAATGTCAACTCTGGTGTTTATTTATGCTTCATAGATTTCCAAAAAGCCTTTGATATAGTAAATCATGAGGAAATGTTGGAAATACTACAATCATGTAACACCGATAACAAAGACTTACAAATAATATTAAGTTTTTGCTGGAAACAAACTGTCGAAATAAAAGTTGAGACTCGCATATCCAAAGAAATAAAAATAAAGAAAGGCGTACGTCAGGATTGTATTTTGTCACCCCTGTTATTCAATGTCTGTTCAGAGAAAATCCTCAATAAAGCACTTTTTGATAAAAAAGATGGAATTACAATCAATGGTGTGTATGTAAATAACTTTCGCTACGCTAATGATACTGACATTCTAGCAGAGAGTGGAGAAGGCCTACAAAGGCTCATGAATGGAATTGCTGATGCATATGAGAAATATGGAATAAAACTGAATACGAACAAAACAAAAATAATGGTGGTCAGTGAGAATTCTAATACAAACATAAATATTAGAGTTCATCAACAAACATTTGAAAAGGGTAACAAAAATAGCGTAATTAGTGAAGATTGAGACCGCTCTATTGAAATACGCTCAAGAAGTGAAAAGGCACGAAGCTCCTTTAATAAAATGCGCAGCATACACTATAATTGCCAACTAAACTTCAAAACAAGAACAAGAGTGCTAAGATGCTACGTGTTCTTGGTCATGTTATACGGTATAGAAGCTGCAACAGTCACAGAGAAACACAACAAAGAATTGAGTCATTCGAGATGCCGTACTGTCGCCGAATGGTGCGTGTTCCTTGGAGAGTGCATACCACAAACGTGGAAATATTTGATCCGATGGAAAAGGGACGAAAGTTGATTACAGCTGTTAGAGAAAGAAGCACTTACTTTGGCCATATTATGAGAAGTCAAAAATATGAGCTCCTGCAATTTATAGTTGAAGGAAAAATAATCGGTAGGCGAGAACCAGGAAGGCGCCGCAACTCCTGGTTGAAAAACTTACGACAGTGGATAAAGATGATATCTACTGAACTGTTTAGAGCGGCAATAGATAAAATCAGATGGGCAAATGTGATTGCCCAGGTCCCTAAAGGATAAGGCACACTAAGAAGAAAAATAAGGAGAAGATTATTTTATAGAATGATGTTAATTTTTAGAGCTTTGAAAAAAAATCTGTAAAATCTTCTAATAGTTGATTTTATTTTAAAATAATAAATGTTTTGGTGCTACTCTAACCCCATTTTAATATGCAGTATAGACATTAAATTCGAATTTGAGAGAGATAAAATATATATTTTTGCTAATACTACTATATATGTTTAATATATTGTTTTCTTATAAATTTCTAACAGAAATAAAATAAACTTTTAAAACCTGTAATGCTTAATTTTTTTTATCATTATTTCTTTGATTGCCCTTTCTTTCTTTACTAAAAATATAATAAGAAGTTAGATGTTTTGCTCATTCCATTCTTTTGATAACTGCTTGAAATTTACATGGTACACATGCTTCATTAGTTTGATTTGTTTCTACTTTACAATTAGGACATTTTGCTTTACGGTTACTGACATTTTTTTCTTTTAATGTTAATTTCTCATTGTGGCTATTAAATCACTAATTTAATTAAAAAAGTTTTTTTTTTATGGGTCTAGCACACGTGCTACAGGGAAGTCCCTAAAGCGCTTCAGGAGCGGCAGGTGTGCGGAAAAAGCGAAACACAGCGCTGGGCAAATTATTCCAAAGGGATGATGTTCTCCATATAAAAGACTGCTTGAAAAGTGTTGTATGAGGAGTAACAAGCTGAACCTCATACGGATGTGAAGTATCAGCGCGACATGTACTCCTAACATGCACCGCTCTGGGAGAAATTAAGCGGGATACATTATTCGAACACTCTCCATGAAAGTACTTGTAGAATAGACTCAAGTCGCCAACCGTTCTTCGATGTTCCAGCGGATCAAGGTCGCCGGTCAGTTCCGGGTCTCCAAGCAGACGAACAGCTCTTCTCTGAATAGAATCCAACAAATGCAGTGTATGTTTGGGAGCGGAGCCCCAAACATGGGGGCAGTATCCCATATTTGTCGAATTTGAGCTTTGTAAAGAATTAACAGTTGTTGTGGGGTGTAAAGTTTTCTGGTTCGAAATAATATTCCCAATTTTTGAGAAGCTCTCCTTGCTATGCCTGCAACATGTTCATGCCAGGACAGATTTGCTCCGAAACTAACGCCCAACAAATTGAGCGACGATGCTAGGGGAATGGAGTGCCCCGACATAACTATGTCGGGTTCAGCAGCGTTAACTTTTTTAGAAAAAACTGCCGCCTGGTTTTTGTAGCGTTAATTTCCACTTGGTTACTATCACTCCAAGATAGAATTTCTTCCAGGTCTTTGTTAAGTTGAACGACCTGCTGCTGTCTGCGAATATTCGCCTGAGCAGCAGATGTCCGAGCGTTCAAAGTGAATGAAGAGACAAGAGTACTGCTATCTGCAAAGCTGTAGATTGGATTCCGGATCTTTCCCAGCAGATCGTTAATGTAAATGGAGCCCTGGGGCACACCGGCGTTGATAGTGAAGGTGAAGAAGTCCGTCGACCGCCACTCGTAAAGAACGCTCTCTGAGGAAACATAAGAGCCACAAACAGAACCTTTCAGACATACCACAAGAGCGTCCACAGACCAACAGTCCATCGTGCCAAACACGGTCGAATGCCTTGGATATGTCAAGAGCAACCGCTCGAGATTCTCCAAAGTGTTTAATTGCGCTGTTCCAAACATGTGTTACATAAGTCAGAAGATCTCCTGTTGATCTATGTTTAGGAAAGCCGTATTGCTTATCGCTAATAATATTGAATCGTTCAAGATATTTTAGAAGATGCTGGTTGATAACCTTTTCCATGACTTTCGATATTATTGAAAGCAGTGCGACTGGTCGGTAGCTATTTGGCAAGGTCTTTTTGCCTTTTTTAGGTATCGGCTGAACCGTGGCACACTTCTAGCAGAACGGAAATATTCCCTTTCTGTAGGATAGGTTAAAAAGTCTACAGAAAACTGGTGTTAGTTCCCTTGCACAGTTTTTGAGTACTATGGCAGGTATTCCGTCAGCGCCAGAAGCCTTTTTAGTGTCTAGCTTCATTAAAATACGCTTTATGATACGCTGTCTGAAGGCAACATCGGGCATCTTTGACTGCAATATGGGAATAGTAGGTGGTGTTTTTCCTTGGAAATCGACAGTAGAATGTGAAGCAAAGAATTCAGCCAACAAGTCCGCTCTCTCAACAGGTGTGGTTGCAATGGAATTATATGGCCGTGAGTGGTGGTATGGTGGATTTGGTGAAATTTTGACTAACTGCCTTAGCGACTGCTCAAAATGACCTGCAATTGTTGGAACAAGCGAGAAGTTTGTTTCTAGTTCGTTGATTGTGTGCCTCCTTGGTTTCGTCGATAATTCCTTTGCATCTGTTCCGGGCACGAACAAAGGTGTTACGATTTATGGTGTTAGGGTTTTCACGCCCTTGTCGGTAGGCAATATGTTTAGCAGCAACAGTTTCTTTGCATTTATGGTCAAACCAAGGCTTGCCGTTGGAGGGGCACTTCTTCGAAAAAGGGATGTAAGCCTCCACATCAACCAAAATAACATCAGACACCTCCCTGGCGCAGTCACATGGGTTGTCGGATCGAAAACAAACGCCCATCCAAGGGAAAGTTCGAAAATATTCCATGAGATCTTCCCATTTAGCAGATTTGTAGTGCCAAATCTTGCGTGGCCTAGGCGCCTCTCCGCCACTGATTTGCAGGATACTCGATGTCGAAAGTAGTTTATGGTCGGAAGAACCTAAAGGCGGATTTACGGTGACCGTGTAAATCTCCGGATTGGTGGTTAAAAACAGATCAAGAAGACTGGCGAACTCCCCGTCTCGATCAGTTGATATTGTGGACATTGAAGTCGCTCAGGATGCTGCGTGTTCCTTGGACAGTGCATACTACAAACGTGGAAATAGTTGATCTGATGGGAAAGGGACGAGAGTTGATTACAGCTGTTAGAGAAAGAAAAAGCACTTACTTTGGCCATAATATGAGAAGTCAAAAATATGAGTTCCTGCAATTTATAGTTGAAGGAAAAATAATCGGTAGGCGAGGACCAGGAAGGCGCCGCAACTCCTGGTTGAAAAACTTAGGACAGTGGACAAAGATGATATCTACTGAACTGTTTAGAGCGGCAATAGATAAAATCAGATGGGCAAATGTAATTGCCAAAGTCCATAGAAGATAAGGCACACAAAGAAGAAGAAGAAGAAGAAGATTATTTTATAGAATGATGTTAATTTTAGAGCTTTATAAAAAATCTGTAAAATCTTCTAATAGTTGATTTTATTTTAAAATAATAAAATTTCAAAATGGAAGAACTGAACTTTACATGTTTAAAATTTGGCTGCTCAGTTAAAAAATATGTAAAATGTTATTATAAGGCTAAAGTTAGAATATTGAAATATTGTAAATACTGTTTAATTAATTATCTATACGTTAGAAATAGTAAAATTTTCAAGATTATATTAACTAATGATTAAAACAATATATCATAATTAATAATCTGATTTTTTTATTTCATTTCTTTAAATATATAGGTATGTTTTCAATAATTTTATTTGTATACATACATTAAAATGTTATTTTTTTTTAATAGAAATATCTATAAATATTATTTCATTAACTTTAACAATATTGAAGTACTAAAAAACGTGCTCAATTACAAAAAGATGTAATCATCATCTGGAGTCAAAAAAGATTAATTTTGATATCAGATATTTAACAAAATTTCACAACGTAATTGATAATTTTTAAATAATTATCTGAAACGTTACCTTACCTGTATAGGTATAAATTATTAAGCAATAATGGTATTCAAAACAGTTTTTTACAAGCTTAGTTTCACTGAAATATTTTAAATCTTTTACACACAAAAATAAATATGCAAACAAGTTTTAAATGAGTCCTCTTCCTCTGCTGCAGTTGAAATGTTGAGTAGATTATTTATATTTTCAAAGCTTTAAATTTAATCTTTTAATAACTAAAATAAGTTTAATTCAAAGATAGTTAATAGAACCTGAAGTAATATTCTTTCTTTCTTTTGATGCTACTCTAACCCTATTTTAATATGCAGTACAGATATTAAATTAGAATTTGAAAGAGATAAAATTTATACTTTTGCTAATACTACTGTATATGTTCAATATATTTTTTCTTCTTATAAATTTCTAATAGAAATAAAATAAACTTTTAAAAATTTTAATGCTTAATTATTTTTTTATTTCAAAATATAGTTATAATTTTACAATACAATATACAAAAATATTTTCATTTTAATTTGGAGCATTGTTATTTATTTAATTGCCCTTTCTTTCTGTACTAAAAATATAATAAGAAGTTAGATGTTTTGCTTTTCCCATTCTTTTGATAACTGCTTGAAATTTACATGGTACACATGCTTCATTAGTTTCATCTGTTTCTCTCTTACAATTAGGACATTTTACTTTTACAGTAACTGGCATTTTTTTTTCTTTTAATGCTAGTTCCTCACTTGTTGCTATTAAATTACTAAATTAATTAAAAAAGTTTAATATATAAGCGTCTCCCCTCCCATTAGTCTGATGATAAAATGTACTTTTGTGGACTTATGAACTATATCAAACATATTAAATGGGTTAGAATTATACATTTACAATCTAAAAATCTTAAAAAATATAAGGTAAGTAGTATTTTTTTGCAGTCTTCATCTTGCTCGAAGTCTACTATGGAACGGATTCGATTGGATCAACCATAGATTATTATTGAACTGGTGAACCCTGGTTACGATCCGGATCTTCTTTAAATTTGGAAAAACTTATTGTGCCTCATATAATTATTAAAAAAAATTTAAGACTAATGCAACTGTAATTTATAATAAATAAAGTAAAAACGGATTATTAATATGTTTATTTTTTAATAGCCATTACCAATATGCTCAATAACATATCAGTGCACAGTATGTTGGACTGAATTTCAAAATATATATACTGATGCCAAAATTTGGAACACTTCTCCCAGTCTAGTATACAGGAAAAGAAAAACGCTTTTTATTTCAAATGTAAAACCAGTTGGTTATCACTAGAAGCATAAAAAATATACATTGTACCTGTAATTATTTCAGTTCAATGAAATCCTATCCTATCGATTGTCATTATTTCTGACTGTTTTCATGTTTTCGCGTCTCTAATAAAAAAAGTCTTATTTTGTAGTGAGGAAGTGGAATTAAAATATAAAGTTGTAAATCATTGTGTTCGTAAAAATTTGCAGTTTTCGTGCAATATGCGTTCAGTTCGGGGTTTTCACTGGTGTTCTCTCAATTAGCTAAAAACTAATTATTTTGTTCATAAAAGAATTCAGTTCAGATAAAAAAACCCTCTATATTAACAATAGAATTGATCGCTGATGACAAGCGTAAAGTTTAAGTGTGACTTTATTACCTGCGGTTCTCTGAAAGTTAACTATTAATAAATAACCGGCAAAACCAAAGTTGAATACTATCGCTGTTCAAAATGGGAGAACTCCGTGTAAAATGCAAATTTAAACTAAAAACTGTATTCATAACATGTAGTGGATTGTATGGACAGACACTGCATCCAAATTGTGCAAAAGTTCCCGAAGAAGATTGCAGAGTAATTAAAAAATCAGCCAATATATGGTACTGTGATGGTTGTCTACCATATGTACAATTCAATTTAGCAGCAAATCACGAATTGCATCAAGTAAAACAGATAATGGTAGAAAAATGAGTGTCTTGGAGAATATCGTACGTAATAAAGTAGCAAATGGACCTGAAAAAAGTTATGCAAGTATAGCTGCTGGTGAAGTAGTAGTAATCAAGCCAAAAACGACACACGATAGCAAAACAACTAAAGAAGCAATTAAATGTCACTTGATCCCACAAAATTAGAAGTAGGTGTTACCGAGATAAAGGAATTGAAACAAGGAGGAGTAATGATTAAATGTCAAAGTAGTCATGAAATAGAAAAAATTCGAAATGTTGCTGAAAAGAAGCTAAAAAGGAATTATGATATCAAATCACCTGAGCATAAAAGTCCAAAGGTAAAAATTGTAGGGACCGAAGAAAATTATGACAAAGATACTTTGGAAGAGGTTATTAGAATGCAGAATACATATCCAAAGGAATGTCATCTGTATATAAAGATAATAAAGAAGATGAAAACCCGGTATATCGTCATAATCGAATGTAACCCGGAAAGCTTCCAATTACTCATAAAAAATGGTAAATTGAGCATCGGATGGTCAATATGTAGGATCTATGAATATATGTCAGTGTTCAGATGTTTTAAGTGCCGAAATTTTGATCATAGAGCCAGTGAATTTCAAGCTGAGGAAAGATGTCTGCGTTGTTCCCAAGGAAGTCATAAAACTGATGTGATGTGAATGTGATAATACCTTCTATAAATGCTGTAACTGTTTATTTGCAAATGAAAAACTAAAATTAAATCTGAATGTTGACCATAATATTTTCGATGTAAACTGTCTTGCTTATTTAAAAAAAGTGAAGGCTAAAAAGATAAATATTCAAATGACACCTACAAATACTGATGATGACAGTAAATAGCAATTAGAAAAGGTAAATTATTTCTCTCACAACGCTCATCTCAGAATTATGCATCAAAATATTGCTTCTATTCGTAACAAAACAGATATTTGCGAGGTAGAACTAAGAAATGAACGTGTTGATATTTTGTGTCTAATTGAGAATTACCTTACTGATAATGAATATCCAATAATAAATATAAATGGTTACACATTGTGCAGTATCTTTTGTAGAAACGAGATGTCTTGCGGAGGTAGTGTAATGTTTTGTAAAAATGATTTAGTTTCTTATGTGCCAAATATGACAAAATTTATTGTCTTCTCAATTGAAGGTGTAATTGAACTATGTGGAGTAAAAATAACTGGACAGGAAATTAGTTTAATTGTTGTATCGGTGTACAGACCTTCAAAAGGAGATTATAAGAATTTTCTAAGAAAGCTCGAAGAGATACTTAATATAGCTTGCTCCTACAATAAAACAGAATTTATAATATGTGAGGATCTAAACATTAATAACTTGTCTAATACAGTCTCAAAGATAGATCTAATCTATCTCATCATATAATATTAGAAATTTAATCAATTCGACCACGAGAATTTCTAGAACGTCAATAACCGGTATTGATTACATAAGCACAAACAGTGCTGATAACAACTTGACTGGCACGGTATGGTTTAATTGCTTATCAGATCATTCCGCCCAAACTGTAATATTGGGCATTACAGTGCCAGAAGCTAATAGTAGAGAGAACTTATGAGACGTCTTGGACAGGAAACGTGGTGTGAGATTTTTGAGTCTGCTAGGGTAATTGAAGCATTTTCCTATTTTATAGAATGTTTAAAGTATTATATTTCTTTGGCATTTCCAGTAAAAAGAAATTGTTCATGTAAAAATCAGTCACAAAAAAAACTTTGGATTACAAGAGGAATTTGTACTTCATTAGAAAATCTGAAATTTTGGTACAAATTATTAATAGACAGAAATCATATTGTAGTTATCTTAAGCTATTATAAAAGCTACAAGAAATTATATCGAAAAGTTATTTCTGAAGCAAAAAGACTATATAACATTAAAACATATTTTGAATCAGATAATAAATCTAAGATAACGTGGAAAATTATCAATGACAATATACGAAACAAAAAGGAAAAAAACAATAGAAATACCAAAATTGTTAGTAATGATGTAGTTGCTGAAAATCCTTCTGAAATAGCAAATTACTTTAATGCACATTTTATAAATATTGTTAAAAAATTGAACGAGACATTACCCAATTTTAAACCTAGCTGTTCACTGTCCTACTGTCAGGAGCTTCATACCATGTTCCTGACACCAATAAATCAGCAGGATGTGGTGGATGTTATAAATAACTTAAAAAATTCTAATTCCATTGGAGTTGATGAAGTTCATATTAAAATGCTAAAAACTTGTGTTCATCTTATAGCAGGTCCATTGACATTTTTAATAAATATGATACTATCCGAGGGTGTGTTTCCTGAGGCGTTGAAAATTGCAAAAATTATTCCGCTATATAAAAAGGGTAAAAAAGATTGTATTGAAAATTACCGGCCTATCGCGCTGCTCTCTATATTATCAAAAATTGTGGAAAGGGTAATGGTTAATAAGATATTAGCATTTGTAATAAAGTACGACATCTTGCATGGGGCACAAAATGGATTTCTCAAGGGCAAATCTACAATATCGGCAATTTACGAATTTATTAATAAAGTTTACACAAATCTAGATCTGAAAACATTAGGCCTATTTATGGACTTAAGTAAGGCGTTTGACCTTGTAAATCACGATCTTCTGCTGGCTAAGATGAATGCGTATGGATTGAGGGGAAAAATTAATGAACTACTTAGGAGTTATTTAACTGGGAGAACCCAACTCGTACATGTAAATACAGTAAAGTCGGACATATTACCGATAAATATAGGTGTACCGCAGGGATCTGTCTTAGGACCTCTGTTGTTTTTGCTTTTTGTGAACGATCTGCCTAATATAGAAGAGCACCATAATATCATCATGTTTGCCGATAATAATAGTTACGTTTGCTCTCACAAAAAGTAAAGAAGAAGAAGTGCTAGTGTGTGCACAAAATATTTTAAATAAATTTTTAAAATAGTTTAATGCAATAAAATTGTGTATAAATATACAAAAGACTGTATTCATTGATTTTACTCTTCGAACTAAAGCAATATCTGAAAGTTATCTATTAAAAATTCAAGGGAAAAGTATCCAACAAGTAGATGAAGTAAAATTTTTAGGAATATATTTGAAAAATAGCTTAAGCTGGGAAAGCCATGTTGATGCTCTTTGCAGGACGTTATCATCGTCGTGTTTTGCATTATATAAACTGAAAGATTTGACCAATAGAAATGTTTTGTTGTTTTATTACTATACACATTTCTATTCAAGAATTAAGTATGGCATAATTTTTTGGGGTTGTTCTTCTTATAGCCTCAGGGTTTTTCGACTACAAAAGAGAGCTATGAGAGCGATAGTTAACGCTCAGAGAAGTGTATCCTGTGGGTGGATTTTTAGGGATTTAAGGATCCTCACAATACCATGTATTTTCATGGTTGAAGTTTTGTTATTTGTGAAGCAGAAACCACAGAATTTTGTTACTAACAATTATTATCACGATTATAATACAAGGTACGGTGATAACTATGCTATTATAGTCCACAGTTTGTCCACAACGGAAAACAATCCCCGTTATATTGGCATTCATCTATTTAGTAAATTGCCCCCCCCGAAATATTGATAATATAAAATTGTATAAAAGAACTTTAATTGATTTTTTTTTTGGAAAAATGTCACTATAGTATAAACGATTTTTTAACAGATAGAAGCTACTAATGTTAAGATGATAACTTTTGTTTGCTTTATTGTATTTATGTAAATTCATTTGTAATTCTTCTTCTTACTCATTTAAAATAGTGCCTGACTTGTCCTATGCTATTGTGTATGGTCTCCTGGATTAATAAAGTTTCTTTATTTATTTATTTATACTATATATTTTTAACTTAATGTAATCATATATTGTTATTTACTAACAATAAGATACTTGTCTTTATTGTATATTTTATAACTTTTAAACATATATTATGCTAATAACAAATTTTCTGTTTTTTTTTTTGCTATTGTGAGTTTTTTTCCACCTCATTTAATAAAAATAATTTTAAATGATTTTAATATCCACTTAACAACCTACCAGAATGGTAACTTCTTTTCTTATAACAGTAATAATTTCATTTAATACGACAATTTTAAACAATTTTATAATTATCCAATATATTCTCTTCATATCCTATTAGAAAGAAATTGAACTTTTTTTTTAACAGAATACCTTTTTTCTTATGTTAATAATTTCATTTAAATTCCAGTGAATTCACTTTACATCTTATCAAATTTTTGACAGTATTAAAGTAATTTTAAACAATGTTATACCTATATTATTTAATTTTAATAAAATCTTATACTATATATTTTTTAACTTAATAATATATTATAATTACATAACATAAATTATTATTTAGTAATAATAAAACACTTTTCTGTATTGTATATTTTGTAACTTTTAATCATTTATTATTCTAACAATAAACTTACTGTTTTTGCTATTGTGAGTTTTTTTCCACCTCATTTAATAAAAATAATTTTAAACCATTATAAAATTCACGTAACATCCTATCAAAATGCTAACTTTTTTCTTATAATAGTAATAATTTTATTTAATACAATAATTTTAAACAATTTTATAATTATTTAATGTATTCACTTTACATTTTATTAAATTTTTTAGAGTATTAAAGTTTTTTTTGTTAATATATATTATAAAACAAAGATTTGAAACAATAAAATATTTTATTATACCAATAAATTTCTTACCTTATTTTTTTCTCTTTTGTGCTTGCTTTGAGTTTTCTTTACTACAAATTGTTGATCTATATAACCCTTTGAACATATACTTTGAATAATAGAGTTTCGTATTCTTTCACTTCTGTTAAAATATTCACATGCTTAATTTGTTGGTATTGACATGTTTAATGTAATGATGTATATTTAAACCAAAATAATTTAAATTCAGATCTTTCTTTATATATGTTACACCTATTGTTGATAGTATCGAGAACTCTAAGAAGAAAAAAACTTAGAAGGAGATAAAAAAATGTGTTATTTATAGAATGTAACATTTTAAACGGATAAAAATAGGTAGTATGTCATAAAATTAATGAAGGGGTAGGTATATATATATATATATATATATATATATATATATATATATATATATATATATATATATATATATATATATATATATATACATATGCTAGCTTTCAGCATTATCTACATGGAAAAACCCCCGTTCCAGCCCTGGTTGAAAAAAATTAGGATAGACCAAACGATGCAATATGAGAAGGAGTAAATTAATTATTTATAATAGTTTTCAGGCAGACTGGCTTGTTTGCAGTACGTAAATTTAAATATACTTAAGTTACTGTTATTGATTTGTCCCAAAATTATTAATTTTAGTTACTACGACAGATATGACCATAGCTTATAAAAGTGTTTATGTAACCCAAATGAGATTTAGGTAACAGGGATATTTTGGTACGGACTAAGAATTATAGTTTAAAGAGCCGAAGTAGTCGGCCAGCTTTGTTAGATGTCTGAATGCAATTGTTAATAAAAGTCATTGTTGAAATTGCTCAAATGAGTTTAAATTATTTTCTTTTTAAATAAAAGCTAACATCAGAATTGGGATTTGAACTTCGCCCGCAGTGTATTAGAAGAGTTTTGTAAAAAATAATAATAATAATAATAATAAATGGCCGAAGGCGGGGAAATCGTTAGTGATGACGAAAACTATAATAATCTAGAGTGTGAAGTAGAAGATTCCCCAAATCCGAAGCGTCCGAAAATTAAATGGCAGAAAACTCCCATTAATCTAGTTTCACTGCAACAACAGCAACTAGGCGAGCTATCACGGCAAGCAAGGGTAATATCAGAATCAACATCCAGTTTCTCAGTAGACGAAAACGTTCGGACACATACACAAGTACACTCCTCCTTCCAAGTTACAAGCTATGATCCAGATAAAAGTACTTATCCAATTAAGGAATAGTTGGATGACGTCGAATGAGCTAAAGGTAAGTGACGTTTCAATGATAGCAAAAGCTGGAGATGCATTGAGACATAGGGGTTATCGTTATTCTTGTGATTGGAGACCTGTTGCACGCACATGGGAAAACTTTTGTCAAGATCTAATTGTTGCTTTTCCTGATAAAGAAACTCCTGGGACACGTGCTTATATTGCTGCTACGCTGACCAGTCGAGAGTGTGATACCTTGTCTGATTATGGTAACCAAACATTACGTGTAATAAATAGATTTTATAAACAATTACCATGGAATATTACTCTAAGCATGATAGAATATGGTTTAGATCATGACGAAGCTCGTTCTGCGATCTCTGTCCAAAAGCCAACGTCAGAACGTGAGTTATTACTTTTACTAAGTGAATTTGATGCCCGTCGCATAAGATCATCAATAATGTTGACTCCAGGACGAAAGATTGAACGCCGACCTAGGGAACAAGATCCAACAGTTACGCGTATTGAAAATTCGACTTCTGTTTGTTTTTTAAATGTGGTCGTCGAGGACATCATCAAAATAAGTGTCGCTTCTTGCAAAAAGATGAAGCCGATAAAGCAGCTCTGAATAGTAAGTCCGACAAATGTTCCTACTTGTAATTTTTGCAAAAAGATGGGCCATACTGAAAAAAATTGTTGGTATAAAAACGGCGTTAACTTTAGAAATTAAATTAGTAGTAGTACTAGACAATGTTATACCGGGTGGAATTGATATTGTTATTGGCTGGGAAATTTTAAGTCAGCCATGCCTAAGTAAAGAAAGACAATTACACTATCACCATGTGACAAATCAAAAGTATGGTTTACATTTCACAGTGTATACAGACTATAACTCAGTGCGAGAGATTGCTTTAAAGAAAAACTTGCACCTTCGTATGGCGCGCTGGTGTATTAAGTTACATTATAACTTTTGTATCGAATACCGCCCTAGTAATAAAATGCCACTTGTGGACTATTTAAGCTGGAATCCCGTGTATGAAATGATTGATTTATAAGTGTGCTTTAAAGACGATAAACATAAAATTCTTGTAGTATAATGACGTGTTTTTTCGTGAAGTCTTAGTTACGAGTAATATAAACAATATAGTTGTAACGAAAATAAAACTACCGAAATATTTTCTTCAGGTGTTTTTTTATGGTGAAATTGTGTTATAACGAATCCTCACATGTAGGGTGAGACAAATACATGAAGATTTATTTGGCTGAAAATGAGTAGATGTCTAAAAAATAAATTCATCAAGGATTGCAGAACAGGCATCTTAGGAAAATCGCATCGGAGGGAAAGTGGCGTCAAAATGCAAAGGACCTTACACTGCCCGGGAGATCCTGCCAAGCGAGAGAGTCTGACTACACGAGACAGGACAGCGAATTGCAGTAGCTCCATACGATCAAATGAGGTCATGGTCTTCAAAATAATTAGACAAAGGGGTGAGTTAGAGTGGCGATTTCCCTACTTTAACCAAAATTAAAAATATACTGTATATTTGTCTGTCTAAGGTTGTCAGAACCATTAATTTAAAAGAGGATTGGTGACAATGTCACTAATGCCTATCGAGATAGTGGCAACTCCACTATACCTGTTAGTCATAACAAAGATACTGTTTGTGAATTTGTTTTAGGTGAAAATTCGACCGAGAGATACCGACTACATGAGAAGGGACAGCGAATCGCAGTGGCGGCACACGACCAGTTGAGATCATGGTTTCCAAAATAATTATACGAAAAGGTGAAAATCAAAACAAGAGATACCGACTACATAAGAAAGGATAGCGAATCACGGTAGCTGCACATAATCAGTTAGGTCATTGTCTTCAAGATAATTATGCAAAAGGGTGAGTTAGAGCAGCGATCTCACTACCTTTACCTAAAATAAACATTTACTGTGTAATTGTCTGACTAAAGTTGTCAGTAACATAAATTTAATGAGAGGATTAGTGACGCTCTCACCAATGCCGATTGAGATAGTGGCAATCCCACTATAAGGTTAAAAGAGGAGAGGATTGGTGACGCTCTCACCAATGCCGATTGAGATAGTGGCAATCCCACTATAAAGTTAAGAGAGGATTAGTGACGATCTCACTAATGCCTATTCAGATAGTGGCAATTCTACTATAAGATTAAAAGAGGAGAGGATTGGTGACGCTCTCACCAATACCGATTAAGATAGTGGCAATCCCACTATAGAGTTGAAAGAGGATTGGCAAGGCTTTCGCCAATTCCTGTTGAGATAGTGGTATTCCCACTATAAGTTTAAAAATACTAATACCCTTCCCATTAGGATAGTGGTAATCCCATTATAAGGGTAAAAAAAATTGATTGAAATCCTATTAGATCTGCGAAAGATAGTTAACGATGTTAAAAGAGGATTAGTGACGATCTCACTAATGCCTGTTGAGATAGTGGCAATCCCACTATAGAGTTGAGAGAGGATTGGTGATGATCTCATTGCGATAGTGGAGAGCCCACTATAAGGATAAAAAATGGCAATCCTATTAGGTATAAAAAAGATAGAGGCATTTCCACTATGAGGTTAAAAATACTAATGGCAATCCCATTAGAACTAAAAAAAAATATTAGTGGCGATCCCATTAGATATGGCGATGATACTGTTCGTTAATTTCTTTTAGGTGAAAATAAAATGAAGACGTCGCTAGGGCGCTTCGTCTACAGGACGGCCGTATTAGCATTTTCTATATGGAAAAACCCCCGTTCCAGGCCTGGTTGAAAAAAATTGGGATAGACCGAACGATGAAATATGAAAAGGAGAAAATTAATTATTTATAATTGTTTTCAGGCAGACTGGCTTGTTTACATTACGTAAATTTAACTATACTTAAGTTACTGTTATTGATTTGTCCCAAAATTTTAGTTATTAAGACACATACGACCATAGCTGGTTATGTAACCCTAATGAGATTTAGGTAGCTTTGTTAGATGTCTGAATGCAATTGTTAATAAAAGTAATTGCTGTTGAAATTGCCCAAAAGTGTTTAAATTATTTTCTTTTTAAATAAAAGCTAACAATATATATATATATATATATATATATATATATATATATATATATATATATATAATATATATATATATATATATATATATATATATATATATATATATATATATATATATATATACATATATATTACATATATATATATATATATATATATATATATATATATATATATATATATATATATATATATATATATATATATATATAATGTTTAAAGGAAAATAAAACAAGTCATACTAAAGTTCTTATTATGTATGTTGGTACATATACGAATATAAACGAAAACACTGAAATACGTAGTTTATACAATAAAATCAGTTCGTTTGTACAATTTTACTTGAAAAAGAGATGGTGTTTATATAATGGTCAAGGTCACAAAAACTACTCCATATATGTTCAGGAACTTCACGAGATTCCAAAAAATTGCTAGTTTCAGTCATTTTCTTAGGCATTTCTGAAAAGGATGGAACATAAATATTATCTCCTTCTCCAAGCTCATCTTCGTCGTCATTATCGCTTAAAATCTTTCCAGAAGTCACTGATGTCACAATTTGATCATCAGTTAATATTTCTCTGGTCATTAATTCATTATCAGCACATACATATTCTTCAAAATTAAAGTGATTATACATCTTTTTAATCTCGATTTCCACTGTACTTTATTGAATGTCACCATCGTAAATAAATTCTAGACAATCAGTAGGATCTTCTCGATGTTTTTCAATCCACTGAGTCAACGGTAGCTCATCATCTGAGTCATATCTATATTCTTTTCTTAAAAATCCGCCATGCTTAAAACAGTTTGCAATGGTTTCTCTACTGACTCTTTGCCAAGCCATATGGATAAAGTTTATAGCGTCCCAGAGAGTTACAGAAAAAATGTTACCTTTATCGATCGTCTCTAACATTTTTATAAGTAAAATATTTCTATAATGACATTTTAAAGAATGTATCGCACCTTGATCTGGAGCTTTGCACTTGTGTGTGGAGGCATAAAAACCAATTTTGTTTGCTGTAGATCAACTTCAAGGTACGCTGGAGAGTTGTCAATTAAAAGTAATATTTTACTGTTTGCGAATTTTAAATCTTTGTCCCATTCGATCAGTTCGTTTTTAAAAATTTCTGATGTCATCCAGGCCTTATTGTTTAATTTGTACTTTACTGGTAAATGTTTGTTTTTAAAACACCAGGGATTGGCGGACATTCCTGTCAGCAACAATTTTCTTTTCTCTATTCCAGACATATTTGCAGTTACCAAAACAGTTATCCTTACTTTTGACAATTTTCCACCAACACAATTCCCTCCGACAAACTTTAATGTCTTATCAGGCGTCATTTTGTAAAACAAACACGTTTTGCCCGCATTAAAAATGTCCACATATTTATAACTTTCTCGAATTTCCGGCCAAACATTGGCCAACCACTGATCAACAACAATCATATCTACTCCCGCAGTTTCCCCTACTATCTTACCCCCACTAATATTATGTCGCTTTTTAAGTCGTTCAATCGTTCAACTTTTAGAACAGTTAAACTCGGTGTTCTTCATTTTCCTTCCCAATTCACTCTTGTAAAGTATAGCCGGTAATAGGAACATGTTCATGTCTTTTTTTTTTATGGGTCTATCGCTGTAAATTGGACTTGGTGGGAAACACAGCGCTGGGCAAATTATTTCAAAGGGATGATGTTCTCCATATAAAAGCCTGCTTGAAAAGCGTTGTACGCGGAGTAACAAGCTGAACCTCATACGGATGTAACGCACCAGCGCAATGTGTATTTCTAACGTGCACCGCTTTGGGAAGAATTAAGCGGGCTACATCCTTCGAACACTTTCCATGAAAATACTTGTAGAACAGACTCAAGTCGCCAACCGTTCTTCGATGTTCCAGCAAATCAAGACCGCCGGTCAGTTCCCGGTCTCCAATCAGACGGACAGCTCTTCTCTGAACAGAATCCAACAAATGCAGTGTATGTTTGGGAGCGGAGCCCCAAACATGGGAGAAGTATACCATAGTTGGTCGAATTTGAGCTTTGTAAAGAATTAACAGTTGTTGTGGGGTGTAAAGCTTTCTGGTTGGAAATAATATTCCCAACTTTTGAGAAGCTCGCCTTGCTATGCCTGCAACATGTTCATGCCAGGACATATTTGCTTCCAAACTAACGCCCAACAATTTGAGCGAAGATGCTAGGGCAATGGAGTGCCCCGACATAACTATGTCGGGTTCAGCAACGTTAACTTTTTTAGAGAAAACTGCCGCCTGGGTTTTTGTAGCGTTAAATTCCACTTGGTTGCTGTCACCCCAAGATAGAATTTCTTCCAGGTCTTTGTTAAGTTGAACGACCTCCTGCTGTCTGCGGATATTCGCCTGAGCTGCCGATGTCGGAGCGTTCAAGGTGAATGAAGAGACAAGCGTACTGTCATCTGCAAAGCTGTAGATTGGATTCCCGGTCTTTTCCAGCAGATCGTTAATGTAAATGAGAAAGATAGTAGGAGACAGTATGGAGCCCTGGGGCACATCGGCGTTGATAATGAAGGTGTTAGAAAGAAATTTATCGACTGCCACTCGTAAAGAACGCTCTCTGAGGAAACATGAGAGCCATAAACAGAACCTTTCACACATACCACAAGAGCGTAGTTTAGCCAACAGTCCATCGTGCCAAACACGGTCGCATGCCTTGGATATGTCAAGAGCAACCGCTCGAGATTCTCCAAAGTGTTCAATCGCGTTGTTCCAAACATGTGTTACATAAGTCAGAAGATCTCCTGTTGATCTATGTTTACGAAAACCATATTGGTGATTGCTAAAAATATTGATTCGTTCAAGATATTTTAGAAGATGCTGATTGATAACCCTTTCTATGACTTTCGATAATATTGAAAGCAGTGAGACTGGTCGGTAGTTATTTGGCGAGGTCTTCTTGCCTTTTTTAGGTATCAGCTGAACCGTGGCACATTTCCAGCAGTACGGAAATATTCCCTTTCTGTAGGATAGGTTAAAAAGTCTACAGAAAACTGGTGTTAGTTCCCTTGCACATTTTTTGAGAACTATGGCAGGTATTCCGTCAGCGCCAGAAGCCTTTTTGGTATCTAGCTTCATTAAAATACGCATTATGATACGCTGTCTGAAGACAACATCAGGCAACTTTGACTGCAATATGGGAATATTAGGTGGTGTTTTTCCTTGGAAATTGACAGTAGAATGTGAAGCAAAGCGTTCAGCCAACAAGTTCGTTCTCTCAACAGGTGTGGTTGCAATAGAATTATCTGGCCGTGTGAGTGGTGGTATGGTGGATTTGGTGAAATTTTGACAAAGTGTCTTAGCGACTGCCCAAAAGGACCTGGAATTGTTGGGACAAGCGAGAAAGTTTGTTTCTAATTCGTTGATTGTGTGCCTCCTTGGTTTCGTCGATAATTCCTTTGCATCTGTTCCGGGCACGAACAAAGGTGTTACGATTAATGGTGTTAGGATTTTCACGCCATCGTTGGTAGGCAATATGTTTAGAAGCAACAGCTTCTTTGCATTTTCGGTCAAACCAAGGCTTGCCGTTGGAGGGGTATTTTTTCGAAAAAACGGATGTAAGCTTCCATACCAGCCAAAATAATATCGGAGATCTCCCTGGCGCAGTCAGATGGGTTATCGGATCGAAAACGAACATCCATTCAAGAGAAAGTTCGAAAATATTCCATGGGATCTTCCCATTTAGCAGATTTGTAGTGCCAAATCTTGCGTGACCTCTGTCACTGATTGGCAGGATACTCGATGTTGAAAGCAGTTTATGATCAGAAGAACCTAACGGCGGATTTACGGTGACCGTCTAAATCTCCGGATTAGTGGTTAAAAACAGATCAAGAAGACTGGCGAACTCCCTGTCTCGATCAGGGATCCGTGTTGGTTCGTCAATAAGCTGAGTTAAGCCACAACTGATTGAGAATGATTCAGCTTCACGACCTTGTTCGTCGGTAGTATTTGAATATTTAAGCCAGTTGATATTGTGGACATTCAAGTTGCCCAGGATGGCGTCTGCAAGAGAAGAGAAAAGTGTTTCGAAAATTGGTATCACTTGGTGGTCGATACAGGATACATATGTACCTTGTGGTTTGTTGAGTCGCTATTCTCAACCACATAACATCAAAGTTTGGGGGCTCCAGAGCCTCTTCTCGTTGACAAGAGAGGTCGTTTCTGACAAAAAGACAGATTCCAAAGTTACGCCTAAATTGGGAATAGAAGTCGTACCCAGGATAAAGATAGTTGACCGTGCTGGTCGACGAACTGACCTTGGTTTCACACAGAGCGAGCACATGAGGTTTATTTGATTGCAGGTGTTGATGCACTGAATTTATGTTCGAGTTTAAACCTCGTATGTTGCAAAAATCTATTTTAAAATTATGATGTCTGCATGTCGACGCCCCCGAACCAGTCACCCACCCGGAGATCTGAACGGGGGGCCATTCCACCTCCGGAACTTTTTGCATCCAGGCGCCTCATTATGCTCTTTGGTCCCACAGTAGTTAATGTGGAATTTTCCTGTTCTGTCACATGTTTATGTTTGCGTTCTTCGGCTTTGATCCAGGCAGTGTTATTATTGGGTAGTTTGGGTTCTGACTAGATATTTTTCCAGTGATCTGTGAGTTCTTGTTTGTTTTGGTGGTTCGGTCACTGCTGTTTGTTGTGCATAGGTTTCCGTTTGAACTGTTTTTCGCTTTTTCGGAAGAGGTTGTTGGTGTCTTTCCTCTCGTTTAGTTCTTTGTATCTACTTAGTCTTGCGGCATATACGGATAATTTTTGTTTCAAAGTATCGAGGATTTCTAGCAGTGTTCTGTTGGGAGACCCGGATTTGATCTTGTCTATACTCTGTGTGGCTCGTTCGGACGCGTTTCCGTTCATAAACTGGGTAAGGTGTCCTAGATCTCTCCTGATGTTGTTGATTTTGTTTTCTATTCTTATTTGCCGTTTGAATTTTAGTTTTGTGCTGTTGGGATTTCTTTGTCGTTGCGGGAGTTTTTGATTAAACACTTCGTCGGTTGCGCTTAAGATTGATGGTGGTGGATCCAGGCGACGAGTGATTCTCTTCTCAGTGGTTTTCTTTGTCAGGACTTGTGATTTTATCAAAGCAACGCATGGTGTGTTCGTTGATTCCTGTAGTGTAACTCATGCGTTGCCTTGATTTTCCTGCCTTGGTGGGTGTCGGCTTACTCGCCGGCACAACACTTTTGGCAGGGCCATTTTCGGTTGCTTGGTCTTCATCGTTTTGGTCGAACTGCCATTTCCCGCGACGTCCTCGACCGTTACGTCGCTCGCCCCCGATGCTTCTTGTATTGGTCTACTGTTGTTTGGGATGTTTTAGTGTTTTGTGGTTCAGAAGCTCAAAGTGTCCCGACATTGAGTTGCCTGTTAGTATAAGGTAAATAGTTTCGGTGTGTTTTCTTGTTCTTATTATTGTTGGTCTGTCCTTAAAAGTTATTTTTGTATCTCTTGTTCTTCGTTGTTTTGAGAAGATATGAAAGTTGCTATTCTGGGTTTCCGAGAGTGCAAGTATCTCTAGGCTCGCCCCATAGCTGCCATTTTTCCTCATATAGTTATAGTAGTTATTGAGGTCTTTCAAATCGTCGTCCCCAATTAATGAAAATGTGTGAAGTTCCGACCAGTTTTGTTGTATATATCTTAGAGCAATCTCTTGGAGTCTTTCATGATGGTTTTGGTGGCTATATAAGTGTAAGCAATTTCCATCACCTACAATGTCGGATCTGGTAAAACTATCGGGAGTAGTTTTGACTAAACTATTTAAAAAATCCTATATATATATATATATATATAATATATATATATATATATATATATATATATATATATATATATATATATATGTGTATAGTATATATATGTATAGTATATATATATATATATATATATATATATATATATATATATATATATATACATATTTATATTTACATATATGGATTTAAATTAGTAACTGAATAACAAGTGAGGAACTAGCGTTAAAAAAAATGCAAGTAAGAAACGAAAGTACCACAACAAACCCTCAAATTAAAATAAATTTTTATATTGTGGAATAAATTATAATTATCTTCTAATTAAAAAAATGAAATGCGATAATTTTTAAAACTTATTTTATTTTTGTTAGGAATTATATGATTTACACAATTTTATAACATTAGTAAGCGGTAATATTAGCAAAATTTGCAATTTCTATATAAAGTAGGTAAATAAAACGAATAAAAGCATATGAAATCATCTCCACTAAGTCAACTTGAAAAAGGTCACTGAGAGATTTTGCTATAACTCTCCTACGTCTTGGAGAATTTACTCTTGTCTCTTTGTGAATAACATTGACCACTTGTTTATTTATGTCATGTATGTTAGATCACTACCTAATATTCTTCAAAATTGATACTTATACTCATACACCAATCAAGGGTAGTCCAAGAGCAGCAGGATATGATATAAAGTGTTTTAATAATATAGTTGTGCCAGCTATGGGAAAAGCTAAAATTTCCACAGGTCTAAAATTTGAATTACCCAAAAATTGTTATGGTCGCAAAGCTCTCATTTCTGGACCGGCCATAAATCACTACATCGATGTAGGAGGTAAAGATTAAAATATATTTGTTGAAATTATAATACACTAAATATTTTTTATTCTTCTATAGCAGGTGTTACTGTTGAAGGCTATTGGGGAGAACTTTATGTGCTGTTATTCAACCATTCAATCAAAAATTTTTACATCAAATCTGGAGACTGAATAGATCAATTAATTTGTGAAAGAATTTTCTATCCCGAACTGAAAGAAGTATCGTCTCTAACAAAAACAAAACGAGGTAAAAATGGTTTTGGATCAACAGAAAAAAATCTTAATAAATATGAGTTTAAATATATACGAATAAATAAAATTATTTCATTGTTACAATTGTTGTTTTCTTTTTTTTAGAATTTATATTTATTTATAATAAAAACATTTACTTTAAGTTGCATACTAGCACCCTGATATTTCAAATCAATTGCACGCATACTGGCTCTCTCTATATATAAAAATTAGATTCTCTAATGTATCCACCTAACAACTTATCACAACAAGCTTGAACTTTCTTATCGTGTTTGCTGACCTCTCTAATTTATTATTTTGATTATGGTAAACATTTTAATTAACAATTTTATTCAACTGTCAGGATGAACTAGTGGTATAGAATCTGCCTTATATACAAAAGGTTGGCGGTTCGGATCTACTTCCAATTTAGATAGGACTTTTTTTAATTTAAATAAAATACTTAAGTCTCCAAAATAACGGGTTAATTACCCACCACTAAATAAGCTCTTTTTGACACCTTTTTTATCCTCATATAAACAATAACAATGACAAAGCTAGTTGATGGAGAAGAAAGACTTTTTTCTGTGTTGCACGTCAGTAAAGCTTTGATGTGAGCCGATGAAAAACCCTCGGTGTCCGAAGCCGCCAACAAAAAAAACTTAAAGTTGAATAAGGTAACCTACCTTAACATTTTGCTTTTTTTGCGGTCATGGTTTCAAAGAAGAAAATAAAATTTTAGTGAATTAGGTGTGTTAAATTTTTACTAATTATATTAATAAAAATATTGGAATATGAAACTTGAATAATTAATTTTCCGGTGTCGCGAAGTAATTATTTTTAAAAGCAACAATTCTTATATTATTGTTAAATTTGTTTAAGAAAAAACCTATTTAAATGTAAACAAAACTGTAGTAACTATGTATAATCTTACATTCTGGTTCACCTTCACAAAAAAAAACACAAATAATTTATTAAAAGCATCAACATCCGGAAATGACTGAAAGATTATTGAGTACATAAGGACAGGCAGAACACCAGCAAGCCTCAAGAATTTACAGTGGATGAATGTACAAAAACGCGTACTGTATGTAACTCAAAAACTGTAAACCAACCTTGTAAATTTTATTGAATTTGATATTCTGGTGAACTCTCGGGGATATTGTGCAGTTATATGGTACACCAGTGGCGGCGTGAAAAAGATATTCATGTCGTCATTTCTTTAGGGACAATTTAGGCTGTTTTACATACTAAACTCAGTGATTCTTGCTTAAACATAATGGCCAATGAAAATACTTGTGGTAAATGTGAACGTGTCATTTCATCGAGGGCAGGGAATAACTGCATTTCATGCAGCCTGTGCTTGACGTGGTACCACAGAGGGTGTACTAAGCTCACTGCAACAGAATTTACTGAATTTAAAAACCATAAAAGGCATAATTGGCCTTGCGATGCATGTACCAAGGGTAAGTACAATGACAACTCTTGGAATGACCTTGGTGCAAAAATCCAGGAAACACTGGTAAACAAAAAAAAATGTGGATATGAGCGATATTGTCATAATAATCCTCCAGTTCTTTAACGCAATTAGTGATCAGAACAAGAAGATACAGGGTGTCTTAGAAGATATTAGAGAGATGAATAAAGTTAAGAATGATGAGATTATGGAGTTATGTGATGAAATGCGGTCTCTCTACGTGAAGATATGGATAAATTGAAGAGTTCTACATGCTCCCGAAATATCGTTGGTAACGAGACAACAACTGAGGACGTTTATTCTGAAATGCAGGATCGCGAAAATAGGAAGAAAAATATTATGCTGTATGATGTACCAGAAAGTTCCACCCACGAACCAGCAGAACGAATTGCTCACGACAAGACCAAAATAGATGGCATACTCGATAGAGTACGTGTAAATTGTAACAATTACAGGGCTTTTCGTTTGGGTCGTCCGGGCAATAAACCCAGACCTTTAAAGGTGACGCTTCATGATTCAGATATGGCATTGGCATGTCTCAAGAATAAAAGAATGTTGAAGGAGAATAACATCAACATAGGAGCCGATCTTACGCAGCGACAGAGAGAAGAGATAAGAGCTGCCTACAGGGAACTTGAAAATAGGAAACAAAATGGTGAGTTGAATCTTTATATTAGATATGTGAATGGTTCAACTAAAATAGTGGTTTCTAAAAGTCCCGAGGCCTCAAAAAAAAACGAAAAAAGACTTTGAATGTTTATTATCAGAATGTCGGTGATATGCGTACAAAACTTGATGATTTGAGACATGCCACAGCACTCTGTACCTATGATATTATAATACTGGTCGAAACGTGGGCTGACAGCAGAATATGGTGATGCCGAATTGGGCTTAGGGCAATATTGCGTGTACAGACGGGACAGGGATAGTGATGCGAGTGGCAAGTTAAGGGGTGGTGGTGTTTTGGTAGCAATTCATAGAAATCTCAATTCTACTGCAATTAACGTTAGCGAACATATTGTGAAACATGTTTTTGTTTCTGTGACATGCGGTAGTCAAAAGATTGTAATTGGTGCAGTGTACTTCCCCCCACAGTCCTCGATGCAGGTATGTTATGAGCATGGTAGCGCTGTGATTGAGTTAATAGAACGATTTAATAATAGCGAGGTTCTCATTTGTGGTGATTATAACTTGCCTGATGCTGTCTGGTTGGATGGAGACGATGGTTTAAGTGTGCAGTGTCCCGCGTCCTCTTCGGCGAATATTGTGTGTGCATGCTATGGATATCTCAATATGAGACAACTAAACTCTATTCCCAATATACATGGAAGATTTCTTGATCTTGTGTTTTGTAACAGTCAAGGGGGTCAATGTTTTTGTTGCCCTTGACTGTATTTTAAATGTTTCTCAGCACCATATTGCATATGAAATATCGATTCCCATCTATGTTGGCATTAATAGTTTGAAATGTGACATACTATACTACGATTTTAAGAATTGCAATTTTCAATTAATCAATGAATTTTTAGCCTATGTTTCATGGGAATCGGTTTTCAATGAAACTGATATAAATGTTTGTGTCGAGAATTTTTACAATATTTTATATGATGCCATTGCCATCTTCGTACCGATTAAACGCTTTAAAACAACAAATTTTCCAACGTGGTTCTCTGCAGACTTACAAACACTGGTTATGCAAAAGAAAATTGCGCGCAAAAAGTATAAACAAAACGGTTTATTCACCTCATACCAAGAGTTTTCTTTATTGCGTGATAGATGTAAACGTCTTTAATCAGCTTGCTATAAAGAATATTTGTCTAGAGTTGACAATGACTTAAGAGTCAACCCTGCGTTTTTTTGGAGACACGTTAACAATTCCAGAAGGCGTACTTCTTATCCACATAGCATGTTTTTGATGGATTCACTTGCTAATGATAGCAATGACATCGTGGATTTGTTCGCGCGTTATTTTTCGGCCAGTTATGTGAGAGAGAACTGTGACTTTTCAGCCTGTAATATTGATAACGCACTGGACGTGAACATTGTGAGGGTCTCATTGGCCGAAGTATTTGAAGGCATTAATCAGCTTAAGATGAGTTATTCCCATGGCCCAGATGGGATTCCATCAGCATTCCTGAGACAATGTGTGTTTTCCCTGAGCAGACTACTACACTATATCTTCTGTTTGTCGTTGGACTCCTGCGCTTTTCCGCAATATTTTAAGACTAGCTTTATGACACCCATTTATAAATCGGGAAATCGTGAGGATATAACCAATTACAGGGGTATTTGTATTCAGTCGGCTATACCGAAGCTCTTTGATAAGCTTGTCGCGGATCAACTTTTATGGATTTGTAGGAACTTTGTGAGATACGAGCAGCACGGCTTTTCTCGGGGAAGATCCACGGTCACAAACTTACTAAGTTACGAGCAGTATCTGTTGGGCGCGTTTGAAAGAGGTATGCAGGTCGATTCTGTATATACTGATTTCTCAAAGGCGTTTGACAGGTTAATTATGAGCTTTTGGTGGAAAAGCTTCAAGCCCTGGGATTCGGCACGAGCGTGACTAGGTGGATCAAGAGTATTTTGACTGAACGTAGCCAGTGTATACGTATATTAAATCATATTTCAAGAAACATATCGGTATGTTCAAGTGTTCCGCAGGGTTCACATTGTGAGCCTCTCCTTTTTAATTTGTTTATTAATGATATTGGTGAGATGTTCAACCATTCTGAATATCTTTTATTTGCAGATAACTCAAAATTGTACAGAGGAATAGAAAGTGTAAACGATGTTACGCGTCTGCAGGAAGATCTGAATCCACTCTATCACCGGTCAGAAAGAAATGGCTTAAGTCTAAATGTTACAAAGTGTTTCTGCATTTCCTTTGGTAGGAAGCGGAATATTGAGCGTCATTGGTGTAGTTTTGAACGGCGCCCTGCTTGAGTCGGTGTCGGAGATTCGTGACTTGGGTGTGCTTTTGGACAGTCAACTTAATTTTCGTGGCCATATTAATAATATTCTCAGACTAGGTCTCAGAAATCTTGGTTTTGCTACCAGATATAGTAAGCAATTGTCGGCTAGCACGTTTTAGAGTGTTGTATTTTTCAATGGTCCGCTCTGGTTTGGAGTATGCTTCGGTAGTATGGTCACCATCTTACTAGTGCCATATTGCTGAAATTGAGTCAGTGCAACGTACATTTCTACGAACTTTAGCTTTTAAAGCTGGAATAAATATTTATAAGGATGCAAGTTTTCATGTTGACTATGGGGTGATTATGAACGCTTTTGGTGTGGCTACTTTGGAGAAGCGTAGCGATCCTGCAGATGTTTTATTTATTCCTATATAAACTCCTGAATGGCTTTATTTCCTGTCCACCACTTTTGGAGAGTGTCCAACTTAATACTATTCATAGGACTCGTGGCAGTGTACTGCTCAGTATTCCATTTCATAGTGCTAATTATGGGTATTACAGTCCTCTCACGAGAATGTGCCGATTATTTAATACATACAGCTTTGATCCCTTCAGTTGTAGTGTTAGCAAATTTAAAACGCTTGTAAGCGCGATCGGGATCTGAGGTGTTTTAAACTGTTGTAATTCTTGTTTTTTTCCGTTTTCACGTTATGAATTGTGTATGTGCATTGTGTTTTAACATTTTTTTTGTTTTTTATATTACTATTGTAATTTTGTTCTTATATTACTATTGTAACTTGTCCGTAAAATAAATAAATAATTTTTTTCCTTTTATTATTGAAATCCGCTATTTAAGCTGAATTTACCGCAATTGGTCTTGTGACAAGGAGGCGGCAGTTCCAATGTATCCATTAGTAGCGCTAATGTCTAAATGTCTACTCGGATGTATTATTCGCAACTAGTGGTGCATATCATTTAAAATATAGCGTCGCAGCTTATAGATTTATGTAATAAATTATTGAAAGAGAGATGGAAATCTCGACTTTGCGCTTTAAGCAACTGGGAGACGTATGAATAGAGAAAATACATACTAGAAAAATTACGCACAGTCCAGTAGCCGAGTTGGTTTTACGTTTAATCTTGACTAATATGAGTTAGCACAAAAAAAGATATCGCTGATCGCTCCTTTGAGATTCGGAGGTCAGCTAGCCCCGTTTGCCGTTAATAAATAAGCTATACTTTTCACTGGTATCAGAAGGTTTGTTTAAATAAGCAAGTTTAATATTTACCTTTGCATTAGCGTAGATTTTGTGATTATGATTACAAAATAATTCTATTTTTTGAAATTTTTACATAAATGTATGGGCTTCATTACATTACATTAGTATCTTCTATAGATCTACGTAATCTTCTTTACACAGTTTATGAGAACTTACATAAAAGCTTAGAAGGTAACACATTTGTATAATTACATATTTTATTTATGGCTATCAATGAATCCAGAATTATCTATACGAGGAGACCTGTTCATCTGATTGTAGATCTAGAAGTTACTAGAAATCTTGATTAATTAATAATTAAAAGTTAATAACTTGAACTTATTCTATAAAAACTTTCATGGAAAGTGTTGGATATATGTAGCCTGCTTTGACACCTCCCAGAGTGATACAGGTTAGGAATACACATATTAGTATGGGACGCAACTTTACACTTTCCTATCAGTTTATTCGAGAACTCCTTTATATAGAAAGCGTCATATAACTTAAAAAACAATAGCGAGAATAATCCTGGGTCAACTTATGATCATAAATTTTTTACATAATTATACAAATTAATGTAACTTCCCAAGCCTTCATGTAAATTTCCATAAAGTTATGTAATAACATTACATAGATAAGTAAATTATATTTAAAAAAATAGTTGTTGAAAAAGGAATATTTTAGATTTAAAATATAAAAAACTAGGTTTAATTAAATGAATGGAAAAATTATAATAAACCCTAAATAAAGGTGACTCACTTTATTAACATAAAATTATACATAAAACTAAAAACACACACAAACTTATGTAAAACTTACTAATTTCAATAACAAATATGATTTTACCAAATCTTCTTCAAAGTTTTTAAATCGTACTTTCTAAAGTACTAAATTTAGCATTATTAACAAAATAAAAATGTGTGAACAGCTAATCCTAATCCCATAAATAACTGTGTAAATATTTTCTCAGAAAAAACAGTCCCATCATTCTTGGCAGACATAACTACCTATATTAATAATTTAAATTAAATAATAATTAATATTCAGTAATAAAACAGTAACCTTCTTAAGGTATAGATTTGTGTAAATATTTTGAGGTGCTAAAGTTCTTTAATTCCTAACAACACTAGCAAAACTAACGGACCGTCAACAATATTGTAAATATTACATACTATTATGGAGAGTTACGTAAGAAATATTGCAGTATTATTAATTTATTCATCTTTAAGTAATAGGCATGAACATACTTTACAGTATAAATGCAAGTTGTTTTGCTTTTTTTTTCGGTAAAAATAAATGTTTTTGTAAAAGTCCATGGAAAATTGGGTTAATTTGTGTCATAATTTTCTATGTAATTTTACAAATATTTTTACAGTGTGCCTTTGGAGTAAAGCCCTCCCGGACTACGTTTCCCACCGACTACAACTTGCAGCAATTCAAGATCAACATGAATCATTAATTCCCTTCCCTCACCGGTTATGTAGCGTTGTTAAGGAATGCCTGGAGCACGTGTGCGGTGCTCATAAAAAAGTTGTATTAAGTGCCAAGGACCTTTAGCATGTTTTAGTATTTATACTTCAATAATTCTTATAATTTATTTAGTGGATGCTGATACGAACTGATACACCGCTATTATATAGTTACATACATTACTAAAAATAAATATAAATAACGAATGATCTATTAAAAGAAATCCTCCAGCATTTAATTTTTTCTTTCTCATCTGAAACGATTTGTCAGCAAGAATTCGTAGTTGTTTATGGAGTTCTTGATGCTGCCTACGATGAGATATTCTATCCATGGTATTATAACAAATATGTACTGTTTTGTTTATCTCTCGTGATAGTTCCTCGCCCATCACTGCTAAAGATGTAATGTAAACCTAAAAATAAAATTAAAACTTATTGCATAACCATTTACTGAATCCAAGGCCTAAGATTGGAAATTTCGTTAACAATTGCCCTTCATGTGTATTTTGAAATGATCTTTTATTAGGAAATATATAAATAACAAGGAGCATTGACGTAACATATGATATTTTATGTCGGTGAGTACATGTATATATATATATATATATATATATATATATATATATATATATATATATATATATATATATATATATACATATATATACATATATATATATATTATATATATATATATATATATATATATATATGTATAAATATATATATGTATAAATATATATATATATATATATATATATATATATATATATATATATATATATATATATATATATATATATATATATATATATATATATATATATATTATATATATATATATATATATACATATATATATATATATATATATATATATATATATATATATATATATATATATATATATAATAAGCGGGAGTCCTACAGCCTTGGTCTTTTCCCGCACTTCATATGCTATCTCTCTCTTTCCTACCAACGTTCTTCTCCCATGCGCAATACGTGCCAGTACCATATTAACTGACGTGTTTCTATTCGGTCTATCACTGTCTCTATCATCTTTGTTCTTTGTCTAATTTCTTCATTGCGTATATGATCTAATTTCTTCATTGCGTATTTAATCGAATTTTGAGGCTTAACGGGATCGTCGTAACTAGTCCATTTCAACTGCTTTTAGCTTATCTCTATCTCGAGTACACATTTGCAAGCATTTTGAACCGTATGTCAGTATGGTATATATGCATATATATATATATATATATATATGTATATATATATATATATATATATATATATATATATATATATATATATATATATATATATATATATAT
>CM032452.1:21163707-21188131 GCA_019049505.1 Pachyrhynchus sulphureomaculatus | reverse complement strand
ACACACACACACACATATATATATCGCTATATATATATATTTATATATATATATATATATATATATATATATATATATATATATTTAATATATTATATATATATATTTATATGCACACACATATCTCTCTGGTACGTTGCTTTTTGTTAGGCTATGTTAATTTACTTTCTGTTGTCTGGCTGCCGTTCGTTTGAACCAAATAAAGGCAGCCTAGGTCAACAGAATGTATATGAAAATTGCATTACAAAAATAGCAACGTACCATAGTGATATTAGTATAGAGGAGGTATGTCTACCCCGAAAAGTATGGCGCTCTTGAGAAAGGAGAAGGAAATAGTAATGAGTCATTGTCGATCTCTCTTACTTGGGCGCACACTCTCCTTGCGAGAATGTTATTCGTATTTTCGTTCCGGAGCATATACATGGGGGGTGGACAGAGCTTTCCGTAATTCCCGCTTTGAAGTAAATTAACGGACGCAAAAAGTTGTGAGAGAGATAAAGGAGCGGAAATGTACGGGTACTGCGCCTTGCTTTGTTAGTTATTACCAGACTTACAGAGAATAGGGACAGGTTATTGGCCGCCCGTCTGCACACAGCTCTGCTCCGCCCCTGCATCAAGATCTATCGACCCCCGGACCGGCCTCTCGTGAATTGTGTGCGACTAATGGGCAGTCCCATGCTCCATGTCGGTGCTCCGGAGACAACGAAGGACTAGTCAATAGTATGAGAGAACAGAATGACCTCAGATTAGTTCTTTCTCTTTTTATCGACTATACGCATTCGCTTACAGCAGGCTATATACTTTCTCTCCTCTATTCTTTATATTCCTATGCAACGTACCACAATAGAAAAGGAAATAACACCTAACCTAAGTATAGGCAGCCTCCTAAAACACCAGTGGGGAAAGAAAGCGAGGACATGGGCAGCCTACCAGAGTTAGGTTAGGTTATTTTAATGTTCGATTATGTTAGTTCTAAGTGTCAGAGTTTATTTTTAGTATTGCGGAAAATAATTTTATTCTGTACATTCAGTAATAGCATTACCTCGTTGTAACTAATTGGGATTTTCGGAAGTTAGTAATGTTGTTTCATTTTAGACTAATCTGTGATGTTTTAACTCTTCAAATAATTCATTCAGATCGATGGCATAGTTATCATGACTATTAATATCCGTTGCTAAAATAACAAGAAGTTCCGCGATAATATAACCCTCGAAAATAATAGACCATAATTCGATAGGCCATAACAAGATTGACTAATTTTTCAAAACTAGAACTATTTGGTCTAAACTAACTAGTATTTGGCGGAATTATCAACCGAAATCACACAACCCTGGATAACCAACTTTCATAAATATTAATGGTGAAAGAGAAAGCAATTTTTCTGTTTCAAAGTTTTGCTACCTTATGGGATCGCACCCACTTCTTTAATTTTTAAACCTATCCCTCACGACTTGTTTTGAAAATATATACTTTTATATATATATATATATATATTGATATATATATATATATCTAAATATTATATATATATATATTAATATATAATATATATAATATATTGTAACATTCATTTTTTTCCTTCAGATTTTTATACCATTGTCATGTTACTTACATTTTTCACTCAAAATTGTACTTATCCTTTTCATGTTTGTATCGAACGGTATATTAAACAGAGATTCCCAAGACGTTCGGTATATACTGAGCAGTGCGGGTTCCTGACCGAATTTACCGCTTACGTGGGCCGCGATTGGTGAAATGTGTGTATACGCAGTAGTTTTGGTTCCGCGTCGCCAAATTACCGGCAGAGTTTGGCACGTTTAGTTAAGGAGTCCGAGAAACGACTGTCTTGGCTTAATTTTCCATCTAGCCAGCCGGGGCTGAATTACCCCCCAATGCCGCAGCAAGCTTAATTTTCCATCGGACGCCTTTATGCCACGTAGGCTTCCTAGAGTAGAGACTGGGCTACCTGCATAAAAGCCACTCCACACCATGTTAACCAACCAGACATTGCCGAGCTAAGCTAAATGCACCATTTTCTTAACGAAAAGCCGTAGTTGGCTCCTCTAAGGTGGTCGACTAGAAAGTGTGTGGAATATCGGTCGCCTGTTCCATCAAGGCCGGACAAGTATGGACAGGTTAAGATACCAAGGCATCCCTTCACTAGACCTATCTCCTGAGTAGTGCCTTAAAACAGCAATTTAAAACTGACTAAAAAGTGGAAGTGAAAAGCACTATTTTTAGTATCTCGTCTTCGGGGGTAGGCATAGTTCAGAATTTAAACTGTAATAACTAACTAGTTCAACAGACTTAGAATTTTTTTTGTAGAACTGCAAAGGTTAGAGTACACATTTTTTATTTTTAAAAACATGAATAAATTTTCTTTGTGTTCATTAAAGCTAGTGTCTCACTGAATACCTATTTTCTTTTCGGATAAGAAAAGTCGTACTAGTATAATTCTTTTTAGTAATATCTGTAAAACACTTTCACGATTAATTTTTTCATTTTTTTTAATTGAAGTTAGATTCTTTCTATTTTAAAATGAATGGTGCCCCAAAAATTTGTACAACTGAAGCTTTTTTTTTAAAAAATAGAAAATAATTCCAAAAAAGACGTAAAACAAATTATCTCTTACCCATATTTCTCTACCAAAGAAAAACTGACTACTAGTGTGTGTTAATTTCTTTAGTTCTTTTAAAATCAGGATTCACTCAAATTCCACTCTCCGAAAATTAAAGGGGGGCGTGCAAGGAAATTGTGCTCCTCAGAGCTCGGGGCTTCCAATATTCAAACGGTACAAAATTGCGCTCAAAGCGTGGACAAACAACTTCTCACAGGGTACAAAAAAAGATGCCTACAAACTGAGGACAGTTAAGCAGGCTACAAAAATGACACCACAACGTGCGGGCAAGTTCCAATCTTACAACATGACGCAGGCCCTACGTGGGGGCGCATTTAAACTCCTTTTATAGGCGACAAAAGAGCGGCTTGTCACCGCGTGGCTTTTGGAAATTTATTTTTTAAAGGGTTCAGTGTATTTTTTTAGTTTTTCTAGCTTTCGAACAAAAGTATAAGCTCGAACTGTGCTGAAATTTTTATTCCTCATAATATTTTATTATACCGAAACTACACTATAGCAGTAAGACAAGAGCAAGAACATTTGTGGAATTTATTTTTATTTCAATTTTTATCTGGTGGTGGTATAGATATTTGTGAATTTTGTTAATTGACTCCTAAGATAAGCGATTCCTACTTTATCCTTAATAAAGCCTACCTTTTTAGTTCAGATTAAGCAGATGTGTTGGTCGGACTTTATATTTTTGCACTTTTCTACTGATTTTAGCGGTTAGCCGAAGACCTAAAACGGTACGTTTTTTCTCACCTATATTTTTTGCATCTGAAATATTTAATAATACTTGGCTGTACACGAAACGGTATTTGGAGATGTTTTTGTTGAGAAATTCGTAACATATTTGGTAAAAGAATTTTAATACAAGGCGATACATAGAAATTTTTTTTTGAAATTGTCGAAGATTTTTTTAAATGTTTGGTAAAGAAGTTTACATATTTTAAGTGCTTACTGTACATATTTTTTATTTTTTTGATACTATTGGGAGCACAGGAGAAATATTTTCACGACTTTTTAACAGTTCTTTTAAATTGTATTCATTATCATGGAAGCATTCAATTCTAAAGTCACCTACATCTGGAATATGAAGTAGACTATGAACTGAAAATCCGTCCGTACTTTCTCAGAACGCGCGCGGTCGCGGATAAAAGAAAGATTTTAACGAGATCTTAAGTAAAGAAATATTCCAATAGATCATATTGGACTAAATAGTTACAAAAAGTTTCTGATTTTTTTAGTCTAATAAAAAATTCTCCTTATCAAGTTTAAAACTCCTGCTTCTCCAAATGGTCACATGTCTCCTTTATTCGTGCATAAATATTCAGATAACAGATCCCGCATATCAAGATAAATCCATTAGGTTTTGCCATTTCGTCGGCTTTTATGTTGACCTCTGTGCAAATGCCTCCGTTGTAGGTCCGAATGGTAAAAAAATTTTAAGTCGTTCTTAAGTATAAAAATATGCCATGTCGAAAATAGAAGGGTTACCACTGCAGATGGCAGCCGTCTAAAAGTTTTAGGTACGGTTGAGTTGCCGCTATCTGCAATGGTCATTGTTTAGTAATCCCTGCTCTAATAGTACCTTCTCTATCACATACTTTGGTTTTAGGATGTGATTTTGCACAAAAATTCGGAATTCTAGTAAATTTTAAAGATAATTCGTGGTATCCACAGTCCCTAGAAGTCAACTCGCATACAAGTTTTAAAGATTGTTATTCAGAAAGTTCTTTAGAAAACCTTTTCTCGCGTCTATGTACCCTAGATGATCTCACTCGCGGACGGAACGCTTAAAGCAGAAAAAGTAATAAGCTCTCATCAAAGAAATAAGTAGTAAAGATAGGTTAGGCCGAACGAAAAAAAATCACCATGTCTATAAGATACGGCTGATGCCAGTCCTGTAAAGACAAGGCCCTTCGCCATGTCTCTCAAAAGTATTCAATAAAGAGTTAGACGATATGTTGAAACTACATGTCATTCTTTGCGAAAGAACAAAAGTCAGCTGGTGTTTAAATAAGGAGTTAGACGAAATGTTGAAACTCGGAGTGATATCGTCTATGCTTTGACGGTAGAAAGCTCAACGAGGTCAGCAAATTTGATAACTATCCCTTACCGAACATCGATAGAATTTTTGACATCACTCAGGAATGCTAAGTATGTATCCTCGATAGATCTTAGAAAGGCTTTCTGGCAAATTCCTTTGGACAAATCCTCTAAGGAAAAGACCGCTTTTGCAGTAGTAGGCCGAGGTCTATTTCAGTTCGTCACTATGGCCGTTTGGTCTAAAGAACGCTGCTCAAACTCAGCAACGTTTAGTGGACGCTATATTTTGGTTTGGTCCGAAATATGAGCCGCATATTTTTTACCTATCTAAATGATATTTTAGTAACATCGGAAGACTTCGAATCGCATATTCGCTTACTTAAAGAAGTAAAAGATAAATTGAAAGAGGCCGGACTGACGATAAATTTGAGCAAATGTGATTTTTTTTCAAAACTTCTCTAAAGTTTTTAGGCTATATTGTAGGCTCAAATTCCTTGCGTACCGATCCGGATAAAGTAGCAAGCATGGTTAATTATGCGAGACCTACAAATACTACGGAAGTTAAGCGCTTCGTAGGAATGTGTTCATGGTACAGACGTTTTTTATCGAGAATTTTTCTACCTTGTTGTCGCCTATTAATGATCTTTTGAAAGGACGAAAAAAGGACAATCGATAGATTGGACAAACGCAGCAGAAAGATCTTTTATAAAGATTAAAGAGCTATTGGTTTCAGCTCCAATTTATCCCAACCAGATTTTTCCCAACAGTTTTTATATTTCTAGCGATGCTTCTAATACCGGTTTAGGGGGGCGTCCTAACACAGAAAATCAATGGTGAGGAAAGAGTGATAGCGTATGCCAGTAGAACTTTGTCAAAGGCTGAACGTAACTACTCGGTTGTTGAAAAAGAATGTTTAGCAGTACTCTTTAACATCGAAAAGTTTCGACCTTACATAGAAGGTGTTCCTTTCACGGTCATAACAGATCATTATAGTCTTTTGTGGCTTAATTCTATTAAAAACCCTAGTGGCAAACTAGCGCGTTGGCGATTAGGCTGAGACAACACACATTTACTTTAATTCATAGAAAAGGAGTCCACAATGTTATTCCTGACGCTTTGTCAAGAATCCCAGATCATACCGTGGACGAAAACAGTCTTAATGCACAGATTGGCGTAAGAATCGATATAGTTGACATAGATCGCATAGATCCATGGTACGACAATTTACGGCAGCAAATCAAAGAATTTCCTGAAAATTTTCCGCAGTGGAAAGTGGAAAATGATTTCGTGTACAAGTTTATCCCAAACCAGTTGCCTTTAAAAGTTAATGTACCCGAGTGGAAAATACTAGTTCCTAAACCACAGAGAGAGGAAATTATAGACATGTGTCACACTCCTCCTACTTCTGGTCATTTTGGCTTTTATAAAACTCTTCACAGGTTCAGGAACAGTATTATTGGCCAAAAATGCGTTTTGACATCGTAAAGTTTGTGAGACTTGTGAAGTATGTGGAGCGCAGAAATCTCCAAATGCACTACCTATGGGACTGATGGGAAAAGAGAAAACGGTTAATTACCCCTTTCAAGTCATAGCAGCTGATCTTGTAGGCCCATTCCCCCGTTCAAAAAAGGGAAATAAATGGCTTCTCGTGGATTTTCTTGCTGGTTTACAAAGTATACCATGCTATTTCCTTTGAAAAGCTCTAAAGCTGGATATATAGAGAGAATTTTGGAAAAATAATGTCTTTCTAATCCACGGGTCCCATCGCTCTTAATATGCGATAACGGTACTCAGTTTACCTCTAAAAGTTTTAAGAGCTTAAGTGAAACTTATGGTTTTAACATCCGTTTTAATCCCGTGTACTCTCCCCAATGTAATTTTGTGGAACGTAATAACCGAACAGTCGGGACCGCTTTAAAGAAGTTACGTGGATTCACATGACACTTGGGATGGGCAATATTTCCAAAATCCAACAAGCGATAAATACCGCAAGACACGAAGTAACAGGGTTCACACCGTCTTTCTTAGTTAACGGCAGACATATCCCTCTATCTGGATCATATTATAAAAACTTAGATTTGGATGTCAATGTTGACAGCGAAATAATTCCGGGTAACAGGGGTGAGTATGCCGAAAATTTAAAGGGTTTAAAGGATATTTTCACTGACGTGCGTAGTAGGATACATGAGGCTTATGAACGGAACAGTAAGTCTTACAACCTTAGAAAAAGGGATTTTGCCTTTAATATAGGTGATCACGTTTGGGCGAAAAAATAAAATTCTTTCCAGTGCAGCTGATAAATTCACATCTAAGTTGGTACCTAAGTATGTGCATTGCGTGATAAGAGAAAAGATTTCAGATTTAGTCTATGGTTTAGTTAATTTAGATGGACTAAAATAGGACGATGGCATATTAAAGACTTAAAACCATTCAATGAACCTAACCCTAATGAAAGTTTGTCAGAAGAAGAATAATTTATATTTACATTATCTTAATTGCTTTACTTTTTTTTTTTGATGTTGCTCTGTAGAGGTGACGACCTCGTTTTTTTGACTGTTATAAAAGTTGAGCAGAGTATAGCTTACTTTTATTATTTTTGCTAAGGTTTTGGGTACTGATCATATCCAAACTTAGGCTGATGGTAGTTGATGTTTAGCATCGACTCAGCTGTTGCGAGCTTGCGGAAGAGTCACACTCAGGATTTATCATAAGACTGGTATGTCGGTGGTCGCGGGATTTGATTTGCTTATGACCCCAAATAATATCCAGTTCTTGACACTTGGAAGCGAAATTTTGATTAGAGGCAATCCAAGGTGATCTTGAGTTAGGACAAGCGCAAGATGTAGCTCGTGTGGTATGATGTGGAGTCAAAAGATTTTATGAGCAATTTCAAAGTTTGTTACCCGAGTGGGTGTATTTCTATTACCTTAGTGGTATATGTTGGGTGCAATTAAGAGTAAATTGAGTTTGGTTTATCCAGTAAGTCTAAGACTTGGATTATTTTGATTTAGATCTTCTTCTGAATTGGCAAACTGAGGGTATTTTCTATTTTTTTTCAGAGCCGTTTAAACGTTACCTTTGAGTCACTAATTTTTTTTAAATTTTTTTGCATGGACTCATAGGCGTATGTTGAGTTTTTTTCGGTTTACTATCAGATGGATAGAAAATTGAAGTTCTGCAGGAGAACTAAAGGCTGATCATTTACAGGAGATGAGAGCAGAGTAAGACAGTCGTTTCACAAAGAAATGATCAAAATCTGATACCGAGATGAGAACCTTGTCAAGAGTGGCTAAGCGCAGTGAAGGAAGATTCCTAACCGAATTTTTAGATTTCCAAGAGGTAATCTAGAAGTTTGGGCTGACAGAAAACGGTTATGCCTGATACCTGTAGCAGTTTCTTCTAGAGGCTATTGTCTAGGGAGACGATTAACACCATGATCAAATATTTTTAGCTGTCAACGATGTTTTCTTCTTGTTTCTGATTAAGCTGGAAAAGCTCTTGTCGTCTTCAAAAGTTTTGTTGCATTACCACCGAAATATTGAGAATTTTTTGCTCCATGTAGCTTTTTAAGCTCATTTTCGTTTTTTGGAAATTTCCGTTAGAAGCTTGGTTAAGTCAACCTTGTAAACCTTTTAGGTTGTATCCCATGAGTTATCTGTTTTTTTTTTACAGGCTGTGATGCACCGGGTGCTAACAGATGCCGTTACGACGTTTGGCAGGGAGTTAGTCTTCCTGAGGAAACAGACTGATTGGAAGGGTAGTCTATGGGGGGTGAACGTTTGACCTTTGGGACCTTTAGGGGTTTTGTTACCCAATGGTTATTTCTATTTGAACCAAAGGAGAGCCTAACTACTGTAGTCGACCTCAGCTCCAATTAGCCTATTAGTGATGACAGGCTGTTGGCAGTAGTGTGTTTCGGAACACCCTATTGATTAAATTTTTTTTGACTTATGGTGGTGTGGTAGACACCGTTTCAGTTTAGTGGATGCTATAATCTACTCCCTTTTGTTGGTGGACACCAGGGTCACCAATTCTGTATTTTATTGTCTCCACCATTCAGTATATCGTGGTGAGGTGTTTGTCTCCTGTTATGTGGGATGGATTGAATGTTTTTCGTTGTTGTTCTAGGGCGAGACCAGTACACGAGGGTTCTTCATGCAACTTGGAGAAGCGCAATGCTGGTTAAGTTTTATATCTCTGTGTAGCCACCCTGAAGAATGACGGAGGGCGTTTTTTCTGGCTCATGTTTCTAGGCAGATTTGTCACTTTGGTGCGATCTGCTGAAGATTTGATTAGCTTTTGCTAAGAGCTTTCACCAAGCTCAGTATGGAGTTATCGTAACCAAGAGTTTGGGATTTGAACTCCTGAATGTACTTCTGTATATATTTCTGTATATATTTCTGTATATATTTCAGTGTATGTTGGTTGCCTGAGGGCATGTGCTCAAAATGCGAGATTTTGAGTCGTTTTGCTTATGGACTCCTATATTTAGGATTATGACTTTAGGGAGGTCCTATTTCGAGACTTGCTGTCTCATATATTTGTGCTAGGAATGTTTCCTTGAATGTTAGTTGCGCGTGGACTAATCATTCTGTTCTTTGTGAACATTGCTTTTTAAAAGCAGGATCATTCAGTTTGGTGAATTTTAGCTTTTATAGCTATTCACTGTGTTTAGAGTGAATTTTAGCTTTTATAGCTATTCACTGTGCCTATAGTGGTATTGTTAGCTTTTATAGCTGCTCACTATGTTAATGGCGAGATTGTTCGAGATAGTTCTTTTAGAACGCAGGCTTTGTGTAGTCGAGGACTATTTACCGAGTGTTTTTCTTGGCAAGGAGCCGATGTTTTGTTTTTTTCCGGCGATATGCCAGAGTGTTTTCTTGGCGAGGAGCCGAGTTTTTTCTGGCGATATACCAGAGTGTTTTGTTGGCGATAAGCTAACGTGTTTTCTGGCGATCAACCAGAGCGTTTTCCCTAGCGATTTTAGCATGTCTAGATGTCTTCGGACGTCGACATTGCGCGATAGAGTGCGATTATTTTCCGAGTGCGACTAGTAGTGATACTAGATTTAGAATGTTCTCTTAGCGATGAGCTAGAGCATGGATGGCGATTTTTTTTCCCGAGCGTTTGTCTGGATATTTATCCAGATGTTTTTCTTAGCCTAGTGCTAAATGGTCTGACAAGACTTTTTCTTTTTAGTGTAAGTGTTTGCACTAGAATCAGTTTTTTATTTTTCTTTATTTAAGAATTTTTCTAAATTTCTTTTGCTGACATAGAAAATTTTCAGACAATCCTTAAAATATTTTAAGGGGGGTGTTCATACTTTGTTTCAGTTCATTTTTTTTGATTTAGACAAGAGTCTAGACAAAGTTAAATTTTTTTTTGTTTTGGTAACAATAACAGAGCTGATTCTTTATATAAGAAGACCGCGATTGTTACTTTGAACAGGTATTTCTTATGTTCATGCAAGGATTTTTATTTACTTTTTGATCTACTTAACCTTAGTGCTTAATTAAGTTAAGTCTAGTTATAAGATTCTTGTGTACTTGCAAAGATTTTCTTTTGGTTTCCATTGTACTTAATATTAGTGCTTAATTAAGTTAAGTCTAGTAGTAAGGTCCGAAGTTTGTACTTTTGTTTTAAGTTCTGACCTTAGTATTAAGTGATAGTGTACCACTTTGTACCTTTTCATAAGTAGCCTAAGTTTAATAGACTAGTGTAGTCTATTTCTTTTTGGAAGGGGGTAAATGTAACATTCATTTTTTCCTAGATTTTAAGACCATGTAATGTTACTGATTTTTCACTTCAAATTGTACTTATTTTCATTTTTGTATCGAACGGTATATTAAACAGAGATTCCAAGACGTTCGGTATATACTGTGCAGTGCGGGTTCCTGACCGAATCTACCGCTACGGCCGCGATTGGTGAAATGTGTGTATCCGCAGTTTTGGTTCCGGCGTCGCCATATTACCGGCAGAGTTTGCACGGTTTATTTAAGGGTCCGAGAAACGACTGTCTTGGCTTATTTCCATCTAGCCGCCGGGGCTGAATACCATCAAGCCGCAGCCAGACTAATTTTCATCGGAGCCGCCAAGTAGGCTTCCTTCGACTGAGCTACAGTAAAAGCTCATAACAACCATCATGCGAGCTAAGTAAAGCACCAGTTTCTTAACGAAAAGCCGTAGTGGGCTCTCTAAGTGTCTACTAGAAAAGTGTGAAATCGGTCGTGTTCCATCAAAGCCGGAATAAGAACAGTAAGTTACCAAAGCATCCTTCAATAGACCTATCCCTGAGTAGTGCCTTAACAGCAATTTAAAACTGACTAAAAAGTGAAGTGAAAAGCACTATTTTTTTCGTCTTCGGGGGTAGTCATAGTTCAGAATTTAAATGTAATAACTACTAGTTAGGCTAGAATTTTTTTGTAGAACTGCAAAGGTTAGAACTTTTTATTTTTAAAAACATGAATAAATTTTCTTTTTGTTAATTAAAGCTAGTGTCTCACTGAATACCTATTTTTCTTTTCAGGATAAGAAAAGTCGTACTAGTATAATTCTTTTTAGTAATATCTGTAAAACACTTCAGTATTTTTTTTTTTCATTTTTTTTACTGAAGTTAGATCCTTTCTATTTTAAAATGAATGGTGCCCAAAATTTGTACGACTGAAGCTTTTTTTTAAAAAATAGAAAATAATTCCAAAAAGACGTAAAACAATTATCTCTTACCCATATTTCTCTCTACCAAGGAAAACTGAGCTAGTGTGTGTTTAATTTCTTTAGTTCTTTTAAAATCAGGATTCACTCAATTCACTATCAGAAATTAAAGCGGGGCTGCAAGGAAATTGTGCTCAAGCTCGGGCATCCAATATTCAAACGGTACAAAATTGCGCTCAAGCGTGGGACAAACAACTTCTCACAGGGTACAAAAAAAGATGCCTCAAACTGAGGACAGTTAAGCAGGTTACAAAATGACACCACAACGTGCGGGCAAGTTCCAATCTTACAATATATATATATATATATATATATATATATATATATATATATATATATATATATATATATATATATATATATATATATTCTCAATTTAGTGGGGCTGCAGTCTATATTTAAATATTTATGGCCTTGGGTAGTGAAACAACCTTTTTTGTTAGTCGAGCTTTGGAAACTATATTATATTTCTTCTTCAGGACATCTGGAAAAGACAAAATTTTTCTTTTTTCTTTGTATTGTTAAGTGAAAAATTGCTTTTTTAAGTACATTCATATAGTTGAAAAGAACAAAAAAAAGAAAGATGGCATGAGAAAAAAGAAAAATGATTGACTTACCAAAGTGGTTTTTCTATAACAAAACAAGCAATCATTTGCACAGAGGGATATTACCCAATATACTATTGTTAACTACATAACACTATAATTAAACAGAAAAATATAAAACGGCCAAAATGACTGGCCTTGGTACTCTCTGCTAATCCGTAAACCAGTAAATTAACAAAAAATAACCGGTCAAGTGCAAGTTAAACTTGCGCAATTAGTGTTCCGTACGTTGATTGCTTTTAAAAAAAAAAAATTTTGTTACAGAGGTATAAAAATGATCAGTGACTTCACAAAATACACCCCAAATGAGTTTTCAACAAAGTTTGTTTCCAATCTTTACTGAAATCTGATGACCTTGAAATTTTTTGTTTTTTTATATACCATATAAATTATTAAAAGGTAATGCACTCGTGATAATTTCGTTCAATCTACACCCCGTGGAGAATATTCCAGAATTTTTTCGAAATTTTTTGATAAGTACTTTTCGAGATAAGGCCCGGGACAGCGATTTTTTTTTTCGCGAATTTTTAAAAATAATACAAAGAAAAGTACACGCAAGTATAATATTTATATATATATTTTTTACTCGTGTTTTCACAAGCTTTCATTTGACACCACACTCGATGACCTAGTAAAAAATTTTGTTTTTCACTTCCGACTTCACCCGCCAAAAAACTAACCCCTTAAGTCAAAATTTAATTTTCAAAACTACATGGCTCTGATGAGGCCATCAATTCCTATATTATTACCAAATTTCACCTTTCTATGTCAAATAGTTTCGGAGAAAATCGGGTCTGACAGACAGACAGACAGACAGACACCGAAGTGATCTTATAAGTGTTCCGTACGGAACACTAATTATCAATTTTTGGCGGTAAAGGTGGAGTGTGATAGACCGATATAACTTTTATATAGTAGAGAAAGATCGAAGGTATTGATTCGTTTTCGATCTGAGATATGCTTTTAGTTTAAACTTATTTACATGGCAAATAGTGTAATGAATAAAGATAGAAATAGTAGTTGAGTGTGCAGATTTTTTATTTTAATAGCGCATGTGTCAGCTTGCATACGGGGATAACAAAAAGAAACAATGCATTACAGTTTTCGGAAAAATAAAAATATATGTATAATAGATAATAAATGTAATAGAATGATTGGATGGAAAAAAACATTTTGTCTATGTGTTATTCGTCTGGTGCAGAGCGATCTATTAGTGGTTGGTATTTTTCTAATTCTAATTTGAGGATGTAACTGTATATGGAACTGAGTCCCTGGGTGTCATGGTGTAGGGTTCCCGGTTAATATGGACCATTTCTAAGAAAATTCGTTTGTAGTAAGAATCAGAGCGATCCAGGACCTCAGTCTCATCCCAGCTCATCCGATGGCCATTGTTAATGGCATGTTGTGCTAAAGCACAAGATTGTACATTACGTCTGCAGTCACTTTTGTGTGATGTAATCCTACCCTTCAAATTTCTGGAGGTTTGACCTATGTACACCTTATTACAATTTGAACAAGGTATTTTGTAAATTAGGTAATTTACAAAATACCTTGTTCAAATTGTAATAAGGTGTACATAGGTCAAACCTTCAGAAATTTGAAGGGTAGGATTACATCACACAAAAGTGACTGCAACTACTATTTCTATCTTTATTCATTACACTATTTGCCATATAAATAAGTTTAAACTAAAAGCATATCTCAGATCGAAATGAATTAATACCTTCGATCTTTCTTTACTAAATAAAAGTTATATCGGTCTATCACACTCCACCTTTACCGCCAAAAATTGATATTTTTTTGTTAATTTACTGGTCTACGGGATTAGCAGAGAGTACCAAGGCGAGTCATTTTGGCCGTTTTATATTTTTCTGTTTAATTATAGTGTTATGTAGTTAACAATAGTATATTGGGTAATATCCCTCTGTGCAAATGATTGCTTGTTTTGTTATAGAAAACCACTTTGGTAAGTCAATCATTTTTCTTTTTTCTCATGCCATCATTCTTTTTTGTTCTTTTCAACTATATGAATGTACTTAAAAAAGCAATTTTTCACTTAACAATATAAAGAAAAAAGAAAATTTTGTCTTTCCAGATGTCCTGAAGAAGAAATAAATATAATTTCCAAAGCTCGACTAACAAAAAAGGTTGTTTCACTACCTAAGGCCATAAATATTTAAATATAGACTGCAGCCCCACTAAATTGAGAATATATTTTTCTTAACTAGTCAGTCGCGACTACTCCTGTCTTTTATATATATACATATATATATATATATATATATATATATATATATATATATATATATATATATATATATATGTATATATATATATATATATATATATATATTATATATATATATATATATATATATATATATATATAATTTTGGGTCTATTATTTTCAGACTAAGCCGTGAGGAATCTCAATTCAAATCGGATGTGTGACGCGCAAACAAGTAATTCATTGTGGGTTTTACGTGATTTCAATGAAAGTTCGAAATCCACTGATACTTTTACTAAAATGCGTCGTAGACAAAGGTTCTCTCTACCAATTTTTTGTAGAATCGCATCTACCAAAAAATGAATTATCGCGGACACGTTCTTACTTGACAGACTGTATGTCACACTCTTTTTTTGTTTTTAGTTTACCATCTACTTGTACTGATCAAGACAAGCTCGAAGGTTATACAACCGCCGACTATCCTAAATGGGATGAAAGAACTGTTGAAGAAGTTAGTTTACATACTCATTTCCTTTTAGACGAGCTCGAGAAAAATTGTACATTTAAATGCAGTCAGTGTAATTATGAAACAGGTCGAAAAGATAATTTAAATAGACACATTTTAAAACATAAACCTCTGGGTGAAGTTAGAATGTTTAAATGTGACGAATGTACATATCAAACGATATGCAAAGGTGATTTGAAAAAACACCAAATCCGACATAAAAATCATGATGAGATGGCTGTTTATAAATGTGATCAGTGCGAATATCGGACAATCAGAAACGTAATTTAAAGACGCATCAACTTCGTCATGAAAAACCTGAAGAAATTACTATGTTTAAATGTGATCAGTGTGATTATCAATCCAAGTATAAACATCATCTAAAAACTCATTATCTTCGACATATGAATCCAATAGAAGTTAATACTTTTAAATGTGATATTTGTGATTATCAGGCACTTGAAAAAGGTACTTTAAAAGCGCACCTTCGTACACATAAAAACAAGGAGGAAATTGAAAAATTAAAATGCGGCCAATGTGATTTTCAAACAGCTTATAAAGGTCACTTAAAGAAACATGTTTTGAAACACAGAAACATCGCAGAAACTGTCGCACATAAATGCGACCTATGTGATTATCAAACAACTCGGAAAGATAATTTAGAGAAGCATCTGAGGCGTCATAAACGTTTTGGAAGAGTTGATATGTTTAAATGCGACCACTGTAGCTATCAGACGTTTCGGAAAGATGATTTAAAAAAGCATCTAGTAAAACATAAAGATCCTAAAGAAATTACAATTTTCAAATGTATTCAGTGTGATTATCAGACCAGTCAAAAATCTCATTTGAACAGACACCTCCTCAGACATAAAAAGCCAGGAGAAACTGATTCATTTAAGTGTACCCAATGCGATTATCAAGCAGTTGTTAAAGAAGATATAAAAGGCATATTCTTCGACATGAAATTCTGAAAAAGTTTATTGTTGTGACCAGTGTGATTTTCAATCAATTTACAGGTTCGCTTTTAATAAGCATGTCTTGCAACATAAAAATTCCTTAGCTACAGGTGGAGTTTGACCAAAGTAGAACCAATATGGCGATATCAAAAGTTGCGCTGGGGTTTGTTTATGACTGCGACCTGGTAGATGAGCGCGTTTCGGAGTCTTTCAATGGCGTAGCCTCCTTTAAGGGGGTTTCTCGGTGTGACGGCTAAAATTTGAAGCTTAATTTTTTTGACATCTTAAACTATACATAATGTTTTTTTTTTATAGGTTATTTATTTAATATTTTTTTATGTTGTTTGCGGTCAAAGTGATGATCCCCTTAAAAAAAAAGGTGTGTGGGTGGTGCGAAGCACATCTCCATTTAGAAAGATCTGTAACAAAATGTCCAAATTAATTATTATTCAATAAACATATCTCTATCAGGTTACGTAGAATTAGATATTTATGTAAACAAAAAACAAAATGGCAGACTTGTAAAAAAATTTTTCAAAAATCGTGTTTATTTTCGCTGAAAATCAAGAAATAAATTAAAAAATTAATTGTTTCTACGTGAACCGATAACTAATTATATGTAGAACAAGGTGTAAAAATTTCAGCCCGATTGGATAGATAGAATTTTGTCTCTGCTTCCCACAAACCGAAAAAAAGTGGTTTCGAGAAAAACGAGTGTAAAGTTTTTGTAACTGATTTTTATAGAAAATTTATACTTACACTAATCAGCTATGCCTGCTGCATACAGTATACCTTCTATTTCTTCAAATGTTTCATTATCAGCGCAGGTATAAGGCTGTCGAAAGAACAATAGAGCAGGTCAGATCGTTGTAGCTGCCGTGGGTCAAGTGGCAGGCTACTACGACCCGATTTCTTCTATATGCTATAACTTAATTTTATTTAATTTATTTAGAATTTCGGTCTGAAATTTTTACAATACACTCTCAATATATGTTACTTTAGAAATAAGTAAGATAAAAAATAATCGATTTTTTGAACCCTCACATAGAGAAACCCCCTTAAGCGAGAAACACGTATACATTGCGGTAGATCCCATTGGACGATTTTTTTTTTTATTATTAATATATAAGGAGAGCCACGGTGGCTGGCGTATTAGACGTTTCTGGAGAACCATTGATTTGAAATTTTGCTCTTATATGGTAGCTAACAACGCTCTCTTATCTAAAGTATTTTCTTGAATATGAGCTAATAAATTTTCATAATACTCTACCCTCATTAGACAATCTTCAGGTTTTGGAGCATGAACCTTGGTAAATTTGCATTCGTACATAATATGCTTATGCTTATGAAAATACTTCGACCATACTGCACGACGATTGCGAACAGGCATAAAAACAAACATATATTTTATCTTCTTCATTACAGGCCTAGTAAAACTTCTGGGTATTTGAAAGATGAACCGAAATTTGCGAATTTATTCTTAATTCGTCTAAATTTCTTATTAGTCATAGTTGGTAAATCAGGATATATTTTGTTGAATTGTCTGGAAGTAAAGCTGATATTTTTATCACATTGTCTATTAATATAGATAAATTCATAATAATTGCACTTGAATAATTATTTTCTTCCATTGGATATTTTATTTTACACTTTATACTTAACAGTGAGAAATTCAAAACGCCAACAAAAACTAATAAATAATGACGAAAGGTCAAACTCAGTCCAAAGCTACTTAAGGTTACATACCCCTCGATTTTCGAAAAATTCGATTTTTTTTTTACAGATTTTTTATTTTCTACCCTTCTAAGAATTATTCAAAAAATTTTTTTAAGAAAATTCCATTCCATTACAAAGTTATGGCATTAAATATGACCTGGCTTCGGATTGGGACCGCTACCTTTCTCAGTGCGGCGCCTCTCGGCAGCTACGTTTAATTTCTTTTGTCAACCGGTTGTTTTTGAAAATAAAGTTGTTAGAATTTTGCATCCCTTAGTAGAATTCATGATTCTAATATTAGTTGACTGTCGTCTTTTGAAGTACAGTAATACCCCGCTTTCCGCGAGGGATACGTTCCGAAAAAAATCGCGTTAACTGAAATTCGCGTATATCGAGGTTTATGATTAAACATAGTCAAAATTTAATACAAAAAAATACAAATCATTTTAATCAATCACTTTAATTCTAAGAACGCTTTATGCAATACATTACTCTTATTTTTTACGGAAAAATACATCATATTCAGAGAAAGCGGGGATCCCCCCGCGACCATAGAGAAGTTAATGACTACATGAGCGCGAAATTTGAAATTCGCGTTTATAGTGAAACCGCGCGTAACGGGGTCGCGCTAAGCGGGGTATTACTGTATACAATTTTGTCGCAAATTTTAAAAATCTTGAAACGTTCCAATGATCTCAAAGGAAAAAGAGATCAACGACATATTCGTCCGAAGAAGAAGCGAGGTCCTCCTACAGCTGCAGTAATGGATTCTGAGACTCAATTTACAAGTACAGCCGCGAAAAAATTACGGGGACAGTGGATGTTTCGCGTGATGAAACTTTTTCGTATTTCATTATTCATGTTGTTGCAGTTTTTTTGGGAATCGCTGAGTGTCTTGTTTGCCTAGAATGTATTGGTGATGTGAAATTTGTTAAAAAGTGTACGTGGGCTTGGGTTTAAACATTTAATATGCGCCTCCTCGGCAAAGGATCACAGGCCATGCACGTTTTTTGTGGTTTTATGGATCTATCAACCCAAAGAACTTATAAATATGATTATGTGTAAGGTCGGAGAAGCCGCGAAAACTGTTGTTGCAGCATCAATGAAATTTGCTGCTAAAAACGAACAATTAGAAGTTGCAAAAGAAAAAAATTTAGAATTATGTACTCGTAGTAATGGAATAATTGTGTCTGGCGATGGCACGTGGATGAAAAGAGGATTTTCATCTCTCTTTGGTGTTGCTACACTTATTAGACATTTCACTGGAAAAGTGGTGGAATTTGTTGTGAAAAGTGGTGGACTTTGTTGTGAAAAGTGGTTACTGCAAAGAATGTAAAAGTCATGAAAAAGATAAGGATTCTATCGAGTATGAATGCTCTGCAAATCACAACGGGAGCGCAGGAAAAATGGAGCCCGACGACGTAGTAGCTATGTTTCAAAGGTCGGAAGAGTTACTTGGTGTAAAGTACCAGTACTACATCGGAGATGGAGATTCAAAAAACATTTTCTGCGATCGCAAAAACTGAGCCCTACGAAGACATAGAAGTGAAGAAGAATGAGTGTATTGGACACGTTCAGAAACGTATGGGTTCGCTTCTTCTTCTTCGACTTATTTTTAGGTCTAAGACCTGTTTTATGGTATCTTTTTTTTTTATGGGTGTAGCACACACATGCTGCAGGGAAGTCCCTAAAGCGCTTCAGGAGCGGCATGTGTGCGGAAAAAAGCGATTCACGTTGTTCTTGAATCGCTGTAAATTGTACTCGGTGGGAAACGCAGCGCTGGGCAAATTATTCCAAAGGGATGATGTTCTCCATATAAAAGACTGCTTGAAAAGTGTTGTACGCGGAGTAACAAGCTGAACCTCATATGGATGTGAAGTACCAGCGCGACATGTATTTCTAACATGCACCACTTTGGGCGGAATTAAGCTGGTTACATCCTTCGAACACTTTCCATGAAAATACTTGTAGAACAGACTCAAGTCGCCAACCGTTCTTCGATGTTCCAGCGAATCAAGGCCGCCGGTCAGTTTCGGGCCTCTGAACAGAATCCAGCAAATGCAGTGTATGTTTGGCAGCGGAGCCCCAAACATGGGAGCAGTATTCCAGGACATATTTGCTCCCAAATTAACGCCCAACAAATTGAGCGACGATGCTAGGGGAATGGAGTGCCCCGACATAACTATGTCGGGTTCAGCAACGTTAACTTTTTTAGAAAAAACTGCCGCCTGAGTTTTTGTAGCGTTAAATTCCACTTGGTTACTGTCACCCCAAGATAGAATTTCTTCCAGGTCTTTGTTAAGTTGAACGACCTCCTGCTGTTTGCGGATATTTGCCTGAGCAGCCGATGTCCGAGCGTTCAAAGTGAATGAAGAGACAAGCGTACTGTCATCTGCAAAGCTGTAGATTGGATTCCCGGTCTTTTCCAGCAGATCGTTAATGTAAATGAGAAAGAGAGTAGGAGGCAGTATGGAGCCTTGGGGCACACCGGCGTTGATAGTGAAGGTGTTAGAAAGAAATCCTTCTACTGCCACTCGTAAAGAACGCTCTCTGAGGAAACATGAGAGCCACAAACAGAACTTTTCAGACATACCACAAGAGCGTAGCTTAGCCAACAGTCCATCGTGCCAGACACGGTCGAATGCCGTGCGATATGTCAAGAGCAACCGCTCGAGATCCTCCAAAGTGTTCAATTGCGTTGTTCCAAACATGTGTTACATAAGTCAGAAGATCTCCTGTTGATCTATGTTTACGAAAGCCATATTGGTGATCGCTAATAATATTGAATCGTTCAAGATATTTTAGAAGATGCTGATTGATAACCTCTTCCATGACTTTTGATATTATTGAAAGCAGTGCGACTGGTCGGTAGTTATTTGGCAAGGTCTTCTTGCCTTTTTTAGGTATCGGCTGAACTGTGGTACATATCCAGCAGGACGGGAATATTCCCTTTCTGTAGGATAGGTTGAAAAGTCTACAGAAAACTAGTGTTAGTTCCCTTGCACAGTTTTTGAGAACTATGGCAGGTATTCCGTCAGCGCCAGAAGCCTTTTTGGTGTCTAGCTTCATTAAAATACGCTTTATGATACGCTGTCTGAAGACAACATCGGGCATCTTTGACTGCAATATGGGAACAGTAGGTGGTGTTTTTCCTTGAAAGTCGACAGTAGAATGTGAAGCAAAGAGTTCAGCCAACAAGTTCGCTCTCTCAACAGGTGTGGTTGCAATGGAATTATCTGGCCATGTGAGTGGTGGTATTGTGGATTTGGTGAAATTTTGACTAACCGCCTTAGCAACTGACCAAAAGGACCTGGAATTGTTGGGACAAGCGAGAAGTTTGTTTCTAATTCGTTGATTGTGTGCCTCCTTGGTTTCGTCGATAATTCCTTTGCATCTGTTCTGGGCAAGAACAAAGGTGTTACGATTTATGGTGTTAGGATTTTCACGCCATTGTCGGTAGGCAATATGCAGTTTATGGTCGGAAGAACCCAACGGCGGATTTACGGTGACCGTGTAAATCTCCGGATTGGTGGTTAAAAACAGATCAAGAAGACTGGCGAACTCCCCGTCTCGATCAGGAATCCGTGTTGGTTCGTCAATAAGCTGAGTTAAGCCACAACTTATTGAGAATGATTCAACTTCACGACCTTGTTCGTCGGTAGTATTTGAATATTTAAGCCAGTTGATATTCTGGACATTAAAGTCGCCCAGGATGGCAATTTCGGCACTTGGATAGTTAATTTGTAAATGATCGATGGTATCTGCAAGAGAAGCGAAAAATGTTCGAAAATTGGTGACACTTGGTGGTCGATACAGGATACAGATGTGTCGTTATTTTTACCCACATAACATCAAAGTTTGGGGGCTCCAGAGCTTCTTCTCGTTGACAAGAGAGGTCGCTTCTGACAAAAAGACAGATTCCAAAGTTACGCCTAAATCGGGAATAGAAGTCGTACCCAGGATAAAGATAGTTGACCGTGCTGGTCGATGGACTGACCTTGGTTTCACATAGAGCGAGTACATGAGGTTTATCTGATTGCAGGTGTTGATGCACTGAATTTATGTTCGAGTTTATACCTCGTATGTTGCAAAAATCTATTTTAAAATTATGATGTCTGCATGTCGACGCCCTCGAACCAGCCTCCACCCGGAGATCCGAACGGGGGGCTATTTTACCTCCGGAATTTTTTGTATCCAGGTGCCTCATCATGCTTTTTGGTCCCTCAGAAGTTAATGTGGAATTTTCCTGGTCTGTCACATGTTTATGTTTGTCTTCTTCAGCTTTGATCCATGAGGTGTTATTATTGGGTAGTTTGGGTTCTGACCAGATACTTTTCCAATGATCTGTGAGTTCTCGTTTGTTTGGTGGTTCAGTCACTGCTGTCTGTTTGTTGTACATAGTTTTTCGGTAGAACTGTTTTTCGCTTCTTCGGAAGAGGTTGTTGGTGTCTTTCCTCTCGTTTGGTTCTTTGTATCTACGGAGTCTTGCAGCATATACAGATAATTTTTGTTTCAAAATATCAAGGATTTCCGGCGGATTTGTTCTTGTCTATACCCTGTGTGACACGTTTGGACGCGTTCCCGTTCATTAACTGGGTAAGGTGTCCTAGATCTCTTCTGATGTTGCTGATTTTGTTTTCTATTCTTATTTGCTATTTGAATTTTGGTTTTGTGCTGTTGGGATTTCTTTGTCGTTGCGGGAGTTTTTGATTAATTACTTCGTCGGTTGCGCTTGGGATTGATGGTGTTCGGTTTAGGCGGCGAGTGATTCTCTTCTCAGTGATTTCTTTGTCAGGACTTGTTATTTTATTGTAGCAACGCATGGTGTGTTCGTTGATTCCTGTAGTGCAACTCATGCGTTGCTTTGATTTTCCCGCCTTGGTGGGTGTCGGCTTACTCGCCGGCACAACACTTTTGGCAGGTCCATTTTCAGTTGCCCGGTCTTCATCGTTTTGGTCGAGCTGCCATTTCCCGCGACGTCCTCGACCGTTACGTCGCTCGCCCGATGCTTCTTTTGTTGGTCTACTGTTGTTTGGGTTGTTTTTAGTTTTTTGTGGTTCAGAAGCTCAAAGTGTCCCGACATTGGGTTGCCTGTTAGTAGAAGGGAATCGTCTATTATTCAACCGTTTTCTTGTGAGGTTGACTGCCAGCTATCTCTCCAGCGTTTTGGTGGTCTGCCTGGTAGTCTTCTGGTCTTCAGTTTTCCATTCCGTCCGATCTTGACTAGTACATCATTTGTCATTCGGTTTATGTGTTCGTTCCACATCCTGCGTCTTTTTCTTGTCTATCTTACAATTTTTTAATAAACAATTAAAACATAAATTTTTTGGTCGAAAATTGCATACTAAAGTTTGAAAAACCCGTTCCACAGTTTTAGATTGGGTTAAATCTTTTCTTGTAATATAAAGTACAATAAAAACATTTAATCACCATCCTTTTGTATTATTCACTTAATAACGTATTATATCATATATATTTTTGACACCCCACTCGATTACCTTAGAAAATTTTTTTCACTTCCCCCCACAAGCTAACTCCTTAAGTGAAAACTTTCAAAACTACACGGCTCTGATTGGCCTATCAGTTCCTATATTAGTGACAAATTTCAACTTTCTGTGTCAAATGGTTTCGGAATAAATCGGGTGTGACAGACCGACACCGAAGTGATCCAATAAGTGTTCAATATCGTACACTAAAAATAGAAAAAATCAGCTTTCTGAAACGAAAATAAAATGTTTGATGTTTCATTTAAAAAACCGGACTTTTGACAATTTTTGTAACCACCTAACACAAAGTTGAAAGTTCTGAACCACCCTGTATGCTCTAAATAGGATTTAGTTATAAGATAGGACCTTAGGGTGTTTACAAATCCCAACCGGGAGTTGAGTTTCTGGAAGCATACCTATTTTAATATTCAATTAGGCAATGTTTTCTGAGTAATGGAAATTAATAAAAATCTCGAAAACTGTAAGAGATAGGTGTTGAATAGTACAAGGAAAGTAAATACCAATGAGAAAGTGATGTATCCTATACAGGTTGTTCCACTTAGAATCTGCTGCTGCTATCTTCCGATAGAAGCGTTAACACTGCATGGCTGAAAAATGTTTCAGATAGTTAGAGCATGTTCGCTAACATATACGACCACAATTACGAAGTGATATGTTTAGTGGTTCTCCAGAAACGTCTAATAGGCCATCCACCGTGGCTCACCCAGTATATTTATTAACGTTTTAATTGTATCCAGAATTATTGTTCTTTCTCTTTTAGGTTGAATTTATCATTTTTATTTAAAATTAAGATTAAATATGTGTATACTGATATCTTTTGCACTAAAACATATCGAGTGGAAATCTCAAACAGTAAGGTTTATTTTTAATTTTAAGTTCTTCAGTTTAAACCCTCTAATCGATTTTTATAAAATCTGAATATAAGTAACAATTTTCTTAGTTAATTATCAAAATACTCAAGTACTTAACATGTTTTTCTTATTTCATAATACGAGAGCTGTATCATAAGTACCTGGTCTCGGCCAGAGATGGCGCTATTACTATTTAAAAAATTATATTTTTCGTAAACATAACCTTTTACAATTATCCTGTGACAGCCATTTAAATAGAACAACTTTTGTGATTTTACAACAGTGGAAAAATTGAATATCGACCAGTGATGAAAGAACGTCCAGGATATCCAAATGAGGTCACTGCATCAGAAATGATTGAAAAAAATCACGATTTAGTGATAAATGAGCGGAGAGTGAAAGTGCGTGAGATTGCTAAGACTGTGGGCATCTCAGTTGAAGAGGTGCAGCACAGTTTAACAACTCATTTAGACATGAGAAAGCTTCTTGCAAGATGGTGCCGCGATTACCCACAATTGACAATAAACACGCACGTGTGTCAACTTCAAAATAATATTTCGCGATGTTAAGGTACAATCGGAATGATTTTTGGTATCGATTTATAACTGTTGATGAAACATGGATTGATCACAGCACACCAAAGACCAAGGAACAGTCCAAACAGTGGGTTTTCCGTGGCG
>CM032452.1:21109646-21163607 GCA_019049505.1 Pachyrhynchus sulphureomaculatus | reverse complement strand
ATCATTGCAGATCAACAATTTTGATAAGTAAGCATTCTGTAGATCATAGTTTCCAATTTGCCAAAAAGAGTCAAAAATATTGGTGACCAGTTCAGCGCCTATTTTCTCAAAACATCCACACTTGCAAGGAGGTTCAATTTTGCGGGCAACAACGTGCCTTTTGTTATTTCTTGAAATGTAAGCACTTCCTGAATTTCGTTTCAACTTACACTCGTTTTTTTGCCAATCATTCATCTTAGCAGGTCTCTTTCGCGAATAACCCGACACAGCACTACCATCTAAATGTTGTATACTTACTTCACTACTAGAAGGTCCAGGTTGCGCCATACTTTTCTTAAAAAAAGAAGCAACAAAACCAAACAAAACATAAACGTATTAACTTCAAAATTAACTTGAACTAACACGCAGAAAGCGTAAAATTTCAAGTAAACCTCATTTAGTGACGCAATACCGGCGGTTGCTCCGCGCGAAATTTTTGAATTCGCCCTTACTACCCGCCCGGCTATCGCCTGTTCGAAATTTTTCATTTATTTGATACTGAAATTTGATGGCGAAGCAAGGGCGAACTCAACAATTAGACCGGTATGTAATGTAGGAAAAGTACTATAAAATAGAATTATATATAAAAAAAAAAAATTTGACCCAATGTTGAGTTCGCCCTTACTATCCGCAACGCCTCATATTTTAACATCTCTTTCCCGTGAATATTCAATAGTAGATTTTTTAATTCCTATATACTCATTTGTATATTTTACAATAGTCTATCATGGTAGAATCGATGATTTTTTGAAATGCTGAAATTTCTGTTGAAAGTTTTCGTGCTGTTGGCTTTGGACCAGGAAAAATTCTTGTGATGTTTTTACTTTTTGTTTTCGATTTTGTCTCCAACCTAAATTTGTACCACTTACATGTTTTGTCTTTGCCAAAAAAATAATCACTAGACGTAATCTCAGGATCATTACTAGAACCATGATCGTCATCGTTGGGACTATACTCTAGCTCGGAATCTGTGTCGTGGTCACTAGTTATAATAACTTCTTCATCTTCCTCCGAAACATCCTCATCCACTGGCAAATATTGTTCCTCATCTGAACATTCGTCATGAAGTATTCTGAACAGCTCTTCATCAGAGAGATATTTTTTGGCCCTGAAATCAATTCTGAATTAACAAGATAAAATATTAAAGATTAAAAAAAGCTTATAATTTCTCATGTGTCACAAAATTATGTGTTACATACATATTTATATTATTTGCAAAATATATTATTAAAATGGGCCCTTTACAATTTCATGTAAAAAAAAGAAATAATAAAAAACGATACTTACATGACAAGGCGCGTGGCGCACGTTATGCACCAGAAGCCACAAGTCTCAAAACAAAGCAAAATAAAAAAATATATATAAACTAAAATAGGACACCAAGCACTTAGTTACAAAGATTAAGGTTAACTGAAAGAATACCTAGACTTAGGCGTTAATAAACGGGGAAACACGGACAATGTTGCCATCTTTCGAAATTTGGCGCATAAAATGCGCCAGCGCGCCCGCTGCAGGGTTAAATAAAATATAATACGTGTTATCAAGGTTTGAGAATTTTATCAGCCTAGTTCTTTTTCAGATTTTAAGTCAGTATGTACCCGCTTGCAATTTTTGAAGACTAATTTTTCCACAATTGCCTTAGAGGGAGGAGGAAAGTACGAATGTTAGGTGATATTTTTATATATATAGTCTGTCCAAAAAGTGTCCATACACCACCTGCTCTTTATATTATTTTTCTGTTATGTTTAACTAATTAATTGGAACTATGAGAAAACATGTTTAAATTAATATTTGAAACTTAACCAACGAAGATTAGTATTAAAAACAACTACGGAGAAGAGAGAAGATACATCATTGTTATAAAAATGTAAATAAAATTAATGTCAAAAAAGTCTCCAAACACTTAACAATTACCAATAATAGTTTGACGGAGTTTAACGGAAAATAACAACTTCGTTTAAATTAATATTTAGTGAGACCGCCGTTGCCCTTGATAATCTCCTGTAACCTTTTTGTCATGCTTGCAACCAGCTTTTTAGTAATTTCTGCTGGCATGTACTCCCATTCGTCCAATATTCTGTTTTTAATTTTTCTCTATTTGAAACATTATGTTTGCGAACGCGCCGTTTAAGTTCCTCCCATAAATGCTCAATGGGGTTAACATCGAGTGATTGCAAAGGTGTATGAAGCTGCTGTCGCACATTACGGATCATCCATTCTCATACCAAGTTTGCGGTATGTTTCGAATCATTGTCCTGTTGAAAAATGTATCTTTTTTCGAGTGGTAATTTTTGGACACTTTCTCTTAATTGTCTCTCAAACTGTTCAGATAAATATGCTGATCCATGGTACCATTAATAAAGTGTAAATTTTCATACCCTCCAGCGGAGATGCATCCTCAAAGCAGAACACTGCCACCCATAGATCTTGTGACATCAATGCTCAACACAATTTATGATCAGAAAGAATACCTTACGACTGGCTAAGATCAACGTTTACAACTATACCAAATTTTACCAAATCCCAATTTTACGGTGGTTATCGTATGATTAGCCTAATGTCCCACACATTTAAAATATTCCTAAGATTCATTCATACTCGTATTTATAAAAAAAATTCATTATCAAATTAATAATATACATGAGTTCTGGTTAGGCACGCTAGAAGCACTATGTGCAGGGTGATTATTTTTAGATTCCCGGCCCCGATTTATGGAAAATTATTGGATATTTATTTTTTTAAAATATAGAATGGTATAGTGCATGTTAAGGAGTATACCTGACGTATTTGACATTTGGTTGTGAAAACGACGCTGGGCACCGAGATGCCAAACAACTTTGTTTTCCATCAATATACTTTTTGTAAAACGGCATTTGAAAGCTCTAATTTTTTTCCAGATTTTTTCCTTAAACTATTTTTTTCTGATTTGTTTTGCAGCAAAAATCCTTTAAACTATTGTTTTTTGGTCATCACGGTTGTCATGAATTGTATGCCACGTTTAGCGGTTTTTTTAACAATTTATCTAGTAAGCGGCTGTCATAATTTAATCTAACAGTAATTACAATAATATTAGTTACTATGCTGTTGAGGTTTTTCCTTTTATAAAATAACTCTGAACAATAAAAAACAAGAATACATTACACAGGCCGACAAATTTTTTACCCAGAAACCAGAATATACTTTTCCGAAGGTTTTTGACGCGCTAAATCCGAATCCGAGGTCAGAATTACTCTGATGGCTCCGGTTTTCGAGATATTCTAACCTAAAAGTTCGAAAATCACGGTTTTTCGACATATTTGAGGTTATGTTACATCGAAAGATAATTTTTTTTATGAAACCATTAATGAGATCCGAAAGAACTACTCTTCCTCTTCAAAACGCATTTAGATTTGTCTGGATATCTTTTTTTTATCTTTGAGAAACCGTATGTTGAATTTAAGTAGTTAGATTTATTTCTCGATTTTTGGAAAATGAAAGGCATCGAATAAATACAATTCTTCGATGCATTAACTTTTCTATTTGTTTATTAAACTCAAAACAAGTCTAATTTGAAATATCCTTCCCTATAAATTAACAATCGTTACAAAAGTTAATGCGTCGAAGAATTGTATTTATTCAATGTCATTCATTTTCCAAAAATCTAGAAATAAGTCAAAATACTTAATTTCAACATACAATTTCTCAAAGATGAAAAAACATATCCGGACAAATCTAAATGTGTTTTGAAGAGGAAGAGTAGTTCTTTCGGATCCCACTAATGTTTTGATAAAAACAAATTACCTTTCGATGTAACATAACCTCAAATACGTCGAAAAACCGTGATTTTCGCACATTTAGGTTAGAATATCTCGAAAACCGGAGCCATCAGGGAAATTCTGACCTCGGATTCGAATACAGCGCGTCAAAAACCTTCGGAAAAGAATATTCTGGTTTCTGGGTAAAAGGTTTGGCCAAATTTTGTCGGCCTGTATTATTTTTATGAAAACCATACCACTGTATAACTTTTAACGTTATATAACTTATTACAAATTTATAAAACTAAATGTTTAAAACTTAAAAAATCAAAAAAAACTTTTAATATTACATAACTCATTACATATTTATAAAATTAGATGTTTGAAACTTAAAAAAAAAATAAAAAAAACATCAAATGAAATGTTCTATATGTCTTCTTTCTTTTATCATGCATTTTTCCATTCTTTTCATTAACGCTTGATGAGTGACTTTGCACGAATCTGATATTTTCACCTTAAGTACTCAATATCATTTATAGCAGTTTTGTATACAATATTTTTAAGAGTCCTCCACAAAAAAAAATCTAATGGCATGAAATCTGGTGACTTAGATGCCCACTGAATAACTGGACTGCGAATACCTATCCATCTTCATTGAAACCGTTCATTCAAATACTCTCCAACAGCAGCAGTTGTATGAGGTGGTGCTTTATCGTGTTGATGTTATATATGCCTCCTTAAAATAAGGGGAACATTTTCTTATAAAACTACTAGAGTATTAACCAAAAAATTAAGGTATCTACATATTTCTAATTAATAAAAAGTATGGTCCAACCAAATAGCTCCCAATTATCCCACACCATACATTAACGCCATAATGGCCTTGATTTTGAATTTAATTAACGTTGTATGGATTCTCGTCAATTCAGTAATTATAATTTTTTGTGTTAGGTTTGCCGTTGCTGACGAAATGACTTTCATCTGTCCATAATACGATTCAGAAAATAATAAATATGCATAATTTCGTCTACTTTTTCATCTGTTAAAACAGTTTTTCGTTTAGAAATACTTTTCTGTTCAGAAAATGTATTTATATTGCTTCTCAAATTTCATTCTAATCGACCAAATATAGTGTGACCCAGAATATACCTGTCGGGGGGTAACGTTCTCGATACCGTCTAACGGCTTCCCGAGAATTTCTTCTTGCTTCTCCATATATAAGAATAATATCTACTTTTTAAGCGTGGGAAACCACTTCAACCAGAAGCTATAAACACACTGTTTACTTAGTTTAACTCTATTGAATTGAATAGGTGTGCAAACAAGAGCTGTCAGATTAAAGTATGATAGCCGCGTACTAGATAAATTCTTTGAAAATCGCCAAATGTGGCATAAGAACCATGGCAACCGCGATGTCCAAAAAATAATATTTCAAGTTTTTGCTGCATAACTTTTTCGCAAAACAGATTGCAAAAATCAGTTTAAGGAAAAAACGTTGAAAAAAATTAGGGCTTTTTAATACCATTTTACGCGGTGCCCAACGTCGTTTTCACTACCAAATGTCAAATACATCAGTATACTCCTTGACATACTACTATACCATTCTACATTAAAAAAAAAATCCAGCACTTTTCCATGAATCAGGGCCAGGCGTCTAAAAATGATCACACTGTACAGGGTCGTCCAAATTAGACACATTTAGAAGTAAACCCCTTTATTTAAAGGAGATAGAGAAAAACTTATGTCGGTGTCTGAGGCTCAATTTTTATGATAAACTTAATGGTGAAAACCACATATCAATATCTAGTACCGTTTCAAATATACAGGGTGTTTTTCAAAAATCTGCATTTTGGAAAAATGTTTGTAATTCTTTTCCTGTCGAAAATTTTTGATTTCTGTAAAAACATTCTCAAAGCACTTTTTCACGTGGATTTCAAGAGTGTAAGTTACATTTTTTTATAACTAATATTTTAATAGTTATTAATGTAAAAATATATTTTTTAAATGGGATACCCTGTATATTTTTCCTTATCCGAATGGAGCTTTAAATTCTCATTCTTAAAATATAGCACATTTTTGCTTAAATCTTCTTCAAAATATAAAGGTTTTCAGTTTTTACGCAAGTAGGCTTTAGACGGAGGGGCCATATGGTTTAATTCAATTGTTTACTCGTAGTTGTCAAATTTTACTTCAGGATCAGTTGTTGAATTGTCAAATAAATCGCAATGATGTTTGAAAATTACGAAAAATGGGATATGGTAGTGTGTTTCATACAAACCGGAGAAAACTCGGAAGCGGCAAGTAATTAGTACCACGAACGGTATCCAGAGAGGTGTCAACCCTTCAAGGATATATTCGCTCGATTGTGACATAACTTAGTTAATAGTGGCCAATTTGAAAAGAAACGGCCCAAAAATTATGCATCAAACAGGGATAAGGAGTTAGAAGAAATAGTAGTTTTAGGAACTATGGGAAATAATCCCAACACTTCAACCCGACAGTTAAAAGAATCCACTGGACTACCAAGAACTAACGTAAGTCGTACTTTGAAGAAGCACAAATTCAGACCATATAGAACAAGAAAAGTTCATCACCTTAGAGACTGAGATTTTCAACGGCGTATGGATTTTTGCCAATGGTTTCTGGAGAATTGTAACCATGTTCCGAATTTTTTGTTAAATTGCATTTGAACAGACGAAGCTTATGTAAGGAATGCAGGTATTTTTAACCGTTACAATTCTTATACGTAGGCACAAGAAAATCCTTATTTAGTTGTGGAGCAAAGAAATCAAGGCAGATTTGGATTTAATGTGTGGGCAGGAATTTTTAGAGGCAGGGTTATAAGTCCATTTATTTACGAAGGAACACTCACCCCCCACATATATTTAGAAATTTTAAGGCAGCAAATAGAACATCTTGTTGATGAACTGCCGTTAATGGACCTTAGAAATATATTTTTCAACACAACGGGGCACCCCCTTATAACGCTGCAGTTATCACTAATTTTTTATCGGCCAATTTCGACAATAATTGGATAGCCAACCAAGGTCCGAACCGTTGGCCGGCAAGGTCACCGGATTTAACAGCCATAGACTTCTATCTCTGGGGAAAATTGAAAGATCTAGTTTTTAAATTGCCGACAAACACTAGGCAAGAGTTAGTGATACAAAGTTTCGCAGCTTTCACTCCTCTTGAACTAATCAACTCGGTAAGAAGTGTCCAGAAAAGGTGCCGCCTATATGTAAATGAAACTGGTCGACATTTCGAACATCTCTTATAAAAAATTGTTTTGTTTTAGTTCAGGTTAGGTTACTCGGAATAAATTGTTTTATTGTTCTTTTGTTTTATTTTCTACATAGTTTAAAGTACTATAGCATTTAGTAAATTTAATTGGAGTTATGACTGTTAGAGTTACTTCTAGGAATTTTTTTGCCGCTCCGTCCAAAACCTACTTCACAAAATGTGCATTTAAAACTCGCGTACAAACTAAAAACCTTTATATTTTGAAGTAGATTTAAGCAAAATATAAAGTGTGCTATATTTTTAGAATGGTGATTTAAAGCTCTATTCGGATAAGGAAAAATATACATGGTATCCTGTTGTAATCGTAAGCTGCCACCGCTGTTGTGGTAATTTTCCCCGCTGCCACAATGTTTTGGTTTCTGCCACAAATGTATAATATTTCCACTATTACCGCTGACTACTTTTTGGTTCCTAATTCAAACAATTCTTTATAGATTATTTACTAAATATATTTCAAAAATTTACTGTTTAACTAAAATAAAATAACTATAAGGGAAAGCTGCTTTTAAGTCTCAACCGATCGCTTGTTGAGTTTCTTCAGTAATGTCTGTTGGCTTCTTTCTAAAATGCCTAAAGTAAACTTTTTACAATCTTCCCTAAGCAGTTAAAATGTATTTTATAATCTAATAGCCCTAAGATTACATTCTACCTACTGGACAAGGTCGTTTTATGGCGGACCTTTCCATCTTCGACAATTACTGTTTATGTCTTTGTAGTCGTGAGAATCAAGCTTTTCTTAGTCATATTTGGTGCCGCTCAACTTTATGTAAATAACACTCCAATAAATAGTTGTCTTGCTGGAAGGGTCTTTTTGTTTATTTAGGTATAGGTCATACCAATATTTTGAAGGGAAAGTTCCCCATGAGCTCATGAGTTATAAAATATGAATAACATTAATAAAAATACAAAATAATAATAGTAAACATAGTTGGGTTACAACACCTCCCCATTTGGTAAGAGATTTTATATAATTGAAAATTATAGAAAATCTCATAAAATATTTCAAAATAAGAATGAAATATATAATCCTTAAAGTTCTGTATATATATACTTCTAATTAATAAGCTTATTGCTAAAATTATAGATAAGTGAAAAATTTATATTGCTTACATGACATGAAACCTTAATTTCTAGAGACATACCTATACTTATAATTTAATAGCTTATATGTTAACTTATTTAAAATCTTATCTTATTGGCCGTCTAGAAGGGGTATATCCAATGGATCTACGTTGAGGATGTTCTATATGTACATCTTCATCCTCGTAGTTACTTACTTCTCTACCTTGAGATATATCCCTATTGTTGCGATTGTACCTGGTTACATATCTATCACTATTATGAGACGGTTCAATATTTTGATTCACTCTAATACAGACATTAGGTATAAGTCCACAGCATGATGTTTTATTTTTACATTTGCTATATATTTTATATGATAAATATAATACTAAACATATTGCTAGAAAATATGCTATAACTGATACAGAGAATCTATATTTTTTATTAGAGATGTTCTTTTGCATGTCATCTGCTATTTTGTCAATGTCTTCTAATTTGTGACTTGCGATATTAAGTTCTGGGATATGTTTTGAAAGAGTTTTGTAATGTTCATTTAATACGATTTCCGAAATGTTTATAGTCCTATTCTTAATTTTATCACAGTATTCATCTGCAATATCAAAAGATGGAACAAATTCACTAAACACATTAGATTGAAACACGTTACCATGCGGTACAAGTACAACTGAAGGACTATAAGCTTTACACTGTTTTCCTATAGTGACAGTACCAGTGTTTTTTAAGACTATATTTTCAGGTTTATCTTGATTTAAACAAGAAATTGTTAAAGTTTCTGGGTGAGCAACTGCAAATAACCAAGTATTACTTGTGGTAAGTTGCAAAAAAATACCCGTATTTGAATAAATAACGCGTTTGTCATAAATATCAGGGATTTTATTTGACGTTTGAATTAGTGAGATTTCACAATTGTTAACAAGATGAGCAAGTGAAACAGGCTTTTGCTGTTTACAAATAAATTTATTTTCTGTAACCTTTAAACAAGAACTGTATTCTGTTTCACCTAGTGTAATAAATTGTTGTTTGCTTTTATCGATTGCTGTGTATTTAGAAGATGGTTGTACTCGTATTAACACGAATTCGTTTGATGTTATTAATTTGGGAAAAGGTAAAATTTTATATAGATAAAATAACTGGAATTCTACTAGTGGGATGTTTATTATATATATTAGGCGTTTATTTTCAAAGTAAACTTGTAGATCAATTAGTTTAAGTAAAAGATTTGCATGTAGAGGATCTAAAAATATCGGATATTCTAAACTATGAGGAATAGCTACAGTAGTTTGCTTTCCTCCACATCAATTAAATCGGCTTTGAAAGTATTTTTTTTGTCTTTTTGCAAGCTTTTTTTTTTTTTTTGACGCCCGACACCCTCGTGACGGACAACGTGAACGCTTCTTATTTATCTTAACATGATATTGATAAGGAACCTTATACAACGTTTTAAATCCACATTTTTGATACACATAAGATTTATCAGCTTTACTGAGACGCGACCTAGATTTGACTATATTATGTAATAGTCTTTTATGATGAATTAAGTCAATTTTGCTTTTAGAAATAAAATTACAGCAATCGCATATATTATCAGCTAAACCTTTATGCGTTAATAACGTATGCCTTTTGAGGACAAATCTGATTTTTGATGTAAATGAACAAGCTCTGCATTCAAAAATTTTGGTTTTAAGTTTGTCTGGATCTGTAGTTTTTTAAACCTGCCATTTCATCACTCGATGTTTTCGATTTTTTGGTAGTTAAAGGTCTTTCTTTGAATTCTAAAGGAGAATGAATAGTCTCTTTAGCAGTTGTTGTATCTTGATTGTGTTCGTCACCAACATTTTCATTTATATGTAAAAAGTATATGTCTAGACAAAGAGAACCGTGTCTTAGCAAAAAAGGGGCAAAACTCACATCTAAAATATTTTGTTTCACCCTGGGTTTCACCTGTAATACTATTAGAAATATGTTTATTGTCATGAATTAAATTTGATTTGTCTGTATTTGACGTCTCCCATTTTGTACTCTTTTGCGCTTGGAGGTTTGAAATATTTTTTGGAACCTCTATAACTGACTCTACATTTGCTATTATTACAGATGACATATCAGTTATTTTATCGACAGTAGAATTTCCTTCATGGCGAATAATATTACCATATGTTTTATCATTATGGTTGTCATTAAACGTCGTATTTTGTATAACTGAAGTATTTAAAATTTGTTTGTTAGGTGTCTGTGGAGATAATGAAAATTGTGTTTGTTGTGTTAAATTAAAATTGTCTTGTGGATAATTAGACTGTATCGTATAGATGTGTTGTGGTTGGGATACTGTGTTATAATTTTGAGAGTTAGAAAATATTTGTGTAGATTGCTGTATTTGTGATTTATTATAATTATTATTATTATTTTGTGTATTATTGTAGTTTTGACGATAATAGTTATTGACATTAGCGTTATTTTGATTATAATTAAGATGGTTATTGTATCTTGGATTAGAATTATAATAATGATTACCGTTATTATTTATTTGAGAATTTGGATAATTGTTTCTACCGTTATAAATTTGCCTGTTTGAATAAGTTGGGTTAAAATTTGATTGTCCATTTTGATAGTTATTATTAGAATTAATAAAATGATTATTTTTGGTCCTATGATTTTGTTCATGACTTTTAAGTAGTCTACATTCCGAAGTAAGATGATTATTTCTTTTACAATACATACATGAGTTTTGATTATACTGGGCGTTATTAAAGTTTCCATTACCTTCATTACGAATAAAGTTTATATTTCTAGAATTCTGTGAATTTTTAAACCTATCGTTATTTTCTAAATCCATTTCTATAGCTATTGAAATAGCCCTATCTAAGTCAAATGAATTTTCAGCAATTACCCTTATTTGAATTTTTTCATCAGTTAAACCTTTTCTAAAATTATTCACTAAAGTTGAGCTGATATTTTCTAATAAAATTTTAGCCTCGTTTGGTTCATAATGTAAATAGCAACTTTTTTTATATTTATTGTATAAATTTTTAATTCTATCCCCATATTCCTTAACATTTTCCCTATATTGTTGTTTACTACTCATTAGTAATGTTAAAAAGTGCGCGGGTGGTGTTTTGTCTGTGAATTGTTCCACAAGAAAATCTTTAATTTCGTCCCAATTTTGAAATTCTTTAAATTGGGTTACTTCCTGAGCTTTTCCCTTAAGTTTAGTTCCGAAAATTAAATCAGCTAATTTATCTTTCTGATCCTCCTTTACTATTTGCATCATTGCGTCGCAATTTTTTATAAAAAATTGAAGAGAATTTCCCTCACCATAACCGTCAAACGAATCTATTTGGTTAAGTAAATCGAAAGCGTCTCTAAGAGCCATTATTATTTAAGATTTCTAATATACGTGTATTTTGTTATTTATAATATTGTTATTAATTTAATTTATTACTCTTTTTTTTTAAAAATAAAAATAAACCTTTTATTTTAAATTTGTTTTTAAATTTGAAGAGAAAAAGAAAAACAGTGTCACCAAGAAAAACAAGATAAAAGACTTACATGTGCATTTCACTGTCACCACACGTTGTTCTTTGGAAATCTGCTACGTCTCGGCGTGCCTTCAGATTTTTCCCTTGCTTCCTGTTGATGGTTGTTCCAATTTTCTCTTGTAGTTATCTGTTATTTGTGTTTCTGCTGCGTCTGGGCGCTCCTTCAGTCACAACACTCAGTTTTTTCGCTAGCACCAATGTTATAATTGGAGGCTTTTTTTTTCTTATTGGTGTACTTGCTGCGTACTCCGCGCTCCTTCAAGTTTCACCTGAATTTTTTTTTTTCGCTATGGCTACTGTTATGTTTGAGTCACCGCTGCCACCACTGTTGTAATCGTAAGCTGCCACCGCTGTTGTGGTAATTTTCCCGCTGCCACAATGTTTTGGTTTCTGCCACAAATGTATAATATTTCCACTATTACCGCTGACTACTTTTTGGTTCCTAATTCAAACAATTCTTTATAGATTATTTACTAAATATATTTCAAAAATTTACTGTTTAACTAAAATAAAATAACTATAAGGGAAAGCTGCTTTTAAGTCTCAACCGATCGCTTGTTGAGTTTCTTCAGTAATGTCTGTTGGCTTCTTTCTAAAATGCCTAAAGTAAACTTTTTACAATCTTCCCTAAGCAGTTAAAATGTATTTTATAATCTAATAGCCCTAAGATTACATTCTACCTACTGGACAAGGTCGTTTTATGGCGGACCTTTCCATCTTCGACAATTACTGTTTATGTCTTTGTAGTCGTGAGAATCAAGCTTTTCTTAGTCATATTTGGTGCCGCTCAACTTTATGTAAATAACACTCCAATAAATAGTTGTCTTGCTGGAAGGGTCTTTTTGTTTATTTAGGTATAGGTCATACCAATATTTTGAAGGGAAAGTTCCCCATGAGCTCATGAGTTATAAAATATGAATAACATTAATAAAAATACAAAATAATAATAGTAAACATAGTTGGGTTACAACAATCCCATTTAAAAAATATATTTTTGCGTTAACTATTAAAATATTAGTTGTAAGAAAATGTAACTTACACTGTTGAAATCCACGTGAAAAAGTGCTTTGAGAATGTTTTTACAGAAATCAAAATTTTCAATAGGAAAAGAATTGCAAACATGCAGATTTTTGAAAAACACCCTGTGTATCTGAAGCGGTACTAGATATCGATATGCGGTTTTCACCATTGAGTTTCTCATAAAAATTGAGCCTCAGACACCGACATCAGTTTTCGTCTATCTCCTTTAGATAAAAGTGTCTAATTTGGACCACCCTCTACACTAAAATACTTGCTCAAAGATGTAGAGATATGAGCGTCATCATATACTCCTGCTTTATCGATTACTGCAAGGCCTTCGACTGCGTCAATTATCAAAATATGATTGGATTTTGAGATCGGCGGGAATTGACGCAGGCGACTTACGCATCATCGCTAACTTCTATTGGGACCAAACAGCAGAACTCAAAGTGGAAAGAGCAACAACGGAAGCTATACTAATCAAGAGAGACATCCGACCGGGACGTGACCCGAAGAAGGGTATCAGATCAAGAATAGAGCAGGACAGAAGGATCTTCATAGATGTGAGTACGTTTTTTACACGCCGAGATCTTAGCCTTGAATTGAGACTCCACATGATCAGGTGCTATATATATCCAGTTCTATTATATGGATGTGAAAGCTGGACTCTCGATCAAATCACCGAAAACTGTTTGGGGGCCTTCGAAATGTATTTATATATTAACTCTGTATCTGGAACACATAATGAGAGGCAATATATATGCTCTGCTAAGACTTATCATAGAGGGTAAAATTCAAGGATAAAGATCGGTCGTTAGACGTCAGAATTCCTGGCTGAAAGATTTTAGGAGATGGTTCAATTGTACATCTGCTGACATATTCAGAACTGCTGTTTTCAAAGCCATGATAGCCATTTGGGTCGCCAACCTCCGTCAGGAGACGGCGCACTAAGAAGATACGCTATTCATTCTCCGAAGAAAAACCGTTGCTATACTGAGACGTTGCTTTAACTTACTACTATTAAAATTCTTAGCATTAAGAAATGCGTTATTGTCAGACGTGCATGACAATGATACTATAAAAATAGATATTGGGGTTTGTAAAACTACCAGTTCTATAAAACTTAAAAATAATAAACAGCGTTCCATTTAAAAAATATAAAGCTTGGGTTATATGTCAAAAATGCGCGATGCCCGATTATTTCTGATTTAATAGTTTTGCCCAACTCTTTAACAAACAATGAATTAAGCTGACCCCTACTACTTTACCAAATTGAAAAAAATCTAAATTTTTTTATGAGCGTTTTCGAAAGTATATGATACGAAAAAATGTCCCAAAATTTTATAAGAATCTGAGCATTCCTTCTTCGCTCGTCTCTGCACGCCCGCTCGCTCTGCCCCTTTTAGGCTAAGCACATACTGGAGCAGCGAGCAAAGCAGTGAGGATAGCAGGATGCAGTGCGGTTAGCAGGATGCAGTGCGGTTAAGAGCAAACGCGACGATGAGTGGACTAACCACACATAGTGAGAAGTTCCTAAGCGAGTTTTCAGCATCTGGAAGGTTGGATTTATTGTTACTAAAGAGTTCTTCCTAAAAAAATCGACAAAAACAAAGCTACTAGAAGCTGCAATGTGCATGAAATCAACAAAACTAGACACATTCATGGATAATTTCATCACTTGTACAGTGAGTTATGTGAACACCCTGGAAAATTTAGTTCATATTTTCGAATGAGTATTTGATTACATTTTGGAGAGAATAAAATATAAGTTGTTAAAAAAATTAACAAATTGTAATCAGAATCCTATCGATCCTACTAAAAGTCTTGCAGTTACGTTACGGTAAAGTAATAAAACCAATTTGTAATATTATGTGCTTACATTTATTTCTAATTTATGATAGCACATAAACATTATATGTTTAGTAAAAATTTTCATCAGAAAAGGTGCTTATATAAGATGGAATTGATGTGGGATTTGAATATTCCTATGTCATCGGCTGCAAGTCCGTGAATTGTGAATCCTTTTCATGACTTTTTGGATGTGTTTGTGTCGGATTTCCCGAATATGGGAAACGTTAGGAATGTTCTGGCATTCATTTCCGTAAATAGAATAGTACACCAGTTCTTGAATTATCATCCTTAATAACATTTTTTGCCCTGATGGAAGTTTTCTCACATGGGGTAGTAAACTATCAAAAAATCTTGATCCAACAGAGCATTTTTAACAAAAATACACAACTAATTAGTTCTTCTGAATTTATTTCTCGCAAAAACACTCACAGCGATGAGAGCAGAGAAACCAAATTTGTTTGATGGCTTTGCTTTGCTCCACTATATCAAAGCGTGCACATCTCGGACGTAGGCCTCAGTATGCGTGTTCCGATAGGAAAAGATGTGTTTGTTTTCGTCACGTTGCTCTCCGTTCTCATTTTTGCTTTGCTCGCTGCTGCAGTATGTGCTCAGCCTTACGCGCTTTCTACTTTCCTAAACCCATCTGCTCCCTACTCTAGTTATAAACTATTATTCACAATATGAGACCTTTCTATAGAATTTTTCGGAACAAAAGGAGACCTTGAGGCCTAGCTAGACTGTTATGTCGAAGCGTGTTTAGAAAGTAATTCAGGTTAGTTTTTAAACGCGTTTTTCTCGAAACAACGTTTTTGCATGCAGCGTTGAAGTTTTTTTCGATACCGTTCGACCGATCTGTACGAAATTGTTACCACATATTCAATACATGTGTGGCTGTGGCTGAAACTAGAATAAAGTCACAATTTTTACTATATTTTTTTGGCATAAAAAATAGCAAGAAAAAGTCATATTTTCACAATTTTTTTTTTTACATCCGCCATTTTGTTATTTTTGCATAAAAGTGAATAATTCTAGTTCGGGCCATAGCCACAGTTCTACAGATTGTAAATCTGTTTGGTTTTTGTGTTTCAGGGCTGCCAAAGCTGAAAAACGTCAACGGCACGGGACACACCTTTTTTTGACATAGTATGTTCACCTCGTATTTTTTCATAAAACAAGCTATGTAAAATCAATAAAAATTGTCTTTTTCTGTATCTCAAGAATGTGTTAATACAATCCAAAAAAATTACTTCAATATTTACAATAGATATCGTTAGAAAAATTCGTAAAAATACCTTTTTTCCGGACGTATAAAGTGAACAGACTCCTTAACGAGATAGTCAATTTATAAGGAATTTATATTCAAGTCAAACTATTATCAATATTCCTGGAAAATTTATTTTTCCTTTATTCTATATATATATATATATATATATATATATATATATATATATATATATATATATATATATATATATATATATATATATATTTGAAAATTTACCCATATTTAACAAAATGATGAATATAACTCGGAACTTATCGTTAAATATCGCACTTTGCAGTCAACAGCACAATGCACAAGTTGGAAATTATGCTTCATTGTGCTTTGCAATTTTTATAAAGCCAAACTGAAATTTCCAGAAGGTTCCAGTCCTATCTATTTAATAGGTGTTTTGGTTAATAATGTCGATTTTGCTAAGAGATGCCGTTACTAATACACTTGTTGGTATAGACTAGTGACATCTATGGCGTTTTGGAAAGTAAACATACGCCATCAAAAGCCAGTTCGTTATTAATTGTCATTGTACGAAAAACATAGTTCTTCATAGCTGTGAATATGTCGTATTTTGTACCAGCAAAAGACGTTTTGCGGGGAAGTTTAATAACCTTCATTCATTTGAAGAAAACGGCCGCTGAAAGTTATCGATTACTGTTTGAAGCTCATGGTGAACATGTTCCAACTCAAAAAACTTGGGTAAACCCAGGCCAGCCTTCAACATCACAACCAGTGCGCAATATACAGAGAAAGAAAGCCTTGCTGGTTGTGTGTATTTGGTGGGATAGTAGAGGAGCTGTGTATTACGAACTGCTGAAACCAGGTGAAACGATTTCTGGCGATCGATAACAAGAAAAGACAAATTTTCAAAAAAAAAAAAAATTCCTTATTACCGGTATCATGTTCAACAGTCAGCAGTACCAATTCATAGTTATCTGTGTTTTGCATTGGCCTAGTACTGCTGGTTCCTGTATTACTGTTCTGGGCCATGGCTTCTTCAAAGGAAGGAGGCGCATCTTCGGAACTTGTATAGGGACATGAATTCGGGATTACTAAAAATATATATTGTATATAATTAAATATGGTATAATAAAATAAATAAAAAATAGAGGCGGCCATAGCGTAGAGATTAAGACGCCTGTTTTCAACGCCAGCGCCCAGAGTTCGTATCTCGGCTCGGGAAATAATAATAAAAAAAGATAAATAAATAATAAAATAAAATCAAATTTACAACTATGGGTGGTTTGCCATTGCCTCTCTCGGGAAGGCAATGGCAAACCACCCATAGTATCATACCTATTAAAGCCCTCTCGCTTTGGACTTTTCGGCATTAAACTGTAGGCCCCCTTGTCTGTGGAAATACTTAAAAAGGCACCAACCACAGACAAAGGTGAGAGGGTCGGCTACATCCGTATCGGATATAGTAATTCAAGAAGATAATTCAATCGTAAAATCACTCTGAGGTTAAGGTGATTTTACCTTTTAAATACGATCTTTACCCTGGCAAAGATATACAAATAAAACTTTGCAAAGAAAATGATCCTGTAAAATAGGTAAGTTTATGACTATAACTGCAGATTAGTGATTATATTATCATTTTCCAAACTTCAAAACTTCAAACTTTTTATTTTGTCATCTGCTATAACAATTAAAAAAGTATGCAATTGGTACGTCCAATGTAATATGACTAGTCAAGTGCACATCGGACTTGCACAGTTAATGTTGCGTACACGTACATTGATTGCTTTTAAGATAAAAATTTTTGTTACGGATGTATAAAATAATCAATAACACTCCATTCCCCTAACATCGTCACTCAATCTATTGGACGTTAATTTGGGAGCAAATATGTGCTGGCATTAACATGTTGCAGGCATAGTAAGGAGAGCTTCTCAAAAGTTGGGAATATTTTTTCGAACCAGAAAGCTTTACACTCCACAAAAACTGTTAATTCTTTACAAAGTTCAAATTCGACCAACTATGGAATACTACTCCATGTTTGGAACTCCGCCCCCAAACACACACTGCATTTGTTGGATTCTATTCAGAGAAGAGCTGTTCGTCTGATTAGAGACCAGGAACTGACCGGCGGCCTTGATTCGCTGGAACGTCGAAGAACGGTTGGCGACTTGAGCCTATTCTACAAGTATTTTCATGGAAAGTGTTCGAAGGAAGTGGCCCGCTTAATTCCTCCCAGAGCGGTGCATGTTAGAAGTACACGTCGCGCTAATACTTCACATCCATATGAGGTTCAGCTAGTTACTCCTCGTACAACGCTTTTCAAACATCATCCCTTTGGAATAATTTGCCCAGGACTGTGTTTGCCACCGAATACAATTTACAGCGATTTAAGAGCAACGTGTCGCTCCTGTAGCGCTTTAGGGACTTCCCTGTAGCACGTGGGCTAGATCCATAAAAAAAATGAATTCACAAAACACACCCCGAATGAGTTTTCAACAAAGTTTTTTTCCGATGTTTACTGAGAACTGATGACCTTGTGGAGAATATTCCAGAATTTTTTTAAAAATTTTTGATTCGTTCGAGATAAGGGGGAGACCGCGATTTTTCGCGTTTTTTTAAAAATAATACAAAGAGAAGTGTGCGCAACTATTACATTATATTTATTTTTGAACTCATGCTTTTACAGGCTTTCATTTGACACCCGACTCGATGACCTAGTAAAAAAAATTTTTTTCACTTCCGATTTCACATCCTAAACCTAACTCCTTAAGTTAAAATTTAACTTTCAAAACCACGCGGCTCTGATGAGGCCATCAATTCCTATGGTATAGTATTAACAAATTTCAACTTTCTACGTCAAATAGTTTCGGAGAAAATCGGGTGTGACAGACAGACAGACGGACAGATGGACAGAGAGACATAGATAAGTGATCTTATAAGTCTTCCGTAAGGAACACTAATAAAAAAAAGATAAAATGAAAAATAATAGTAAAGTCCCGAAACCAAAAAAAATAAAGAAATAAATATATTAACAAAATAAAATAAAATCAAAAAAAAAAGTTATGTAAAGAGTTCCTTGTATGAATTGTCAGTTGATTACCCTTAAACCTAGATTTATAATTAAAAACAAATATAACAAAACATCAGTAACATAAAAGGATAAAGAACAAGGGAAAATTATAAATAAATAGAAATGACAAAACAAAACAAAAACTATCCTTAAAAACTTCAATTTACTAAGCTATATCCAAGGGTGACCACATTTACTTCAAATTTTTGCCTTTTAATCTATTCCTAATATATTCGTGTCAGGATTTTCAGATATTTCATGAATTTATTGATGGAATAGTATGCATTTTCTACTCAAAGGTATTTTGGTTTTAAAATGGTTTGCGCTCAAGTTTTGGTGCCTATCAGTGATTTAAGTATGTGGTGAGCAAAAAAAATCGACTCAAACGATTTTGCTTCATTTAACACCGATCCTTGAATTTAATTTACAAACAGTTGTATTATTTTTTGGTAACATTCGAATGCTCATTTTCTACTTTTTCCAATAATATATTTAAATTTCCAAATTAATATCAATATTCTTGGAAAATCCATTTTTCTTTTATTCATGTCATTTCCAGAGGTTCACGGTTCTATATATTTTACAGTATGACGAATACAACTCGGAACTTATCGTTAAATATTCATTATCCCACTTTACAATCAACAAGACAACGCACAAGTTGGAAATTATGCTTCATTGCTCTCTGCAGTTTTTATAAGGCCAAACTGAAATTTTCAGAAGGTTCCAGTCCCATCTAGCAATATATGATACACAGAAAAAAGTTCAGGAAATACAAAGAAAAAAACTGCGCTGCTTGGAGACATGGTGAGTAACAAAGAAACAAATTTGACTATTTATTAATAGATAGGGCCAAGAACAAAGTAACCAATTAAACTAACAGTTGCGCCGATTCTTTTGACGGTGCAGGTGTTGAGTGGTTATTCTTCAAAAAGCTGAGTCATGTTCTAGGAATACTTGGCAACTACTGTTTTAAATGACAGATACTTTAGACTGAGACATTCATAACAAGAAAGGAAAAATTTTCAAAAAAAAATAATAATTTCCTTATTACCGGTATCATGTTCAATAATCAGCGGTACCAATTCATAGTTATCTGTGTTTTGCATTGTTCTAGTACTACTGGTTCCTGTATTATTGTTCTGGGTCATGGCTCCTTCAAAGAAAGAAGGCGCATCTTCGGATCTTTGTATAGGGACATGAATTCGGTATTACTAAAAATACATATTGTATATAATTAAATATGGTATAATAAAATAAATAAAAAATAGAGGCGGCCATAGCGTAGTGATTAAGACGCCTGCTTTCTACACCAGCCACCAGAGTTCGTACCTCGGCTCGGGAAATAATAATAAAAAAAGATAAATAAATAATAAAATAAAATCAAATTTACAACGTAACGGTCGCCTCTCGGGGGAAGGCAACGGTAAACCACCCATAGTATCATGCCTAGTAAAGCCCTCTCGCTTTGGACGTTCGGAACCGGCATTAAATTGTAGGCCCCCCCTTGTCTGTGGAAATTCTTAAAAAGGCACCAACCACAGGCAAAAGCAAGAGGGGCGCCTACATCCGTATTGGATATGGTAGTTCAAGAAGATAATTAAAGCATAAAATCACTCTGATGTTAAGGTGATTTTAGCTTTTAAATAAGATCTTTACCCTAGCAAAGATATACAAATAAAACATGGCCAAGTAAATGATCCTGTAAAATAGGTAAGTTTATGACTAGTGATTATATTATCATTTTCCAAACTTCAAACTTTTTATTTTGTCATTTGCTATAACAATTAAAAAATTATGCAATTGGCACGTCCAATGTAATATGATTGGTCAAGGGCAATTTAGACTTGCGCAGTTAGTGTTCCGTACGTTGATTGCTTTTAAAATAAAAATTTTTGTTACGGAGGTATAAACAATTAAAGAATTCACAAAACACACCCCAAGTGAGTTTTCAACAAAGTTTTTTTCCGATGTTTATTGAAAACTGATGACCTTGTGGAGAATATTCCAGAATATTTTGATTAGTGCTGTTCGAGATAAGGAGAGGGCAGCGATTTTTCGCGTTTTTTATAAAAATAATACAAAGAAAAATGTGCGAAACATTATATTACATTATATTTATTTTTGAACTCATGCTTTCATTTGACACCCCACTCGATGACTTAGTAAAAAAAATTTTTTCACTTCCGATTTTACACCCTAAAACTAGCCCCTTAAGTTAAAATTGAACTTTCAAAACTCAAACTACACGGCTCTGATGAAGCCATAAATTCCTAAATTAGTAACAAATTTCAACTTTCTACATCAAATAGTTTCGGAGAAAATCGGATGTGACAGGCGGACAGATGGACAGACAGTCAGGCAGACACCAAAGTGATCTTATAAATGTTCCGTAAGGAACACTAATAAAAAAAAACATAAAGTAAAAAATAATATTAAAATACTGAAACTAAAAAAAAAATAAAAAATAAATATATTAACAAAATAAAACTAAGGTATATAATTAAAAACAAAAAAAAAACAAATGTAACAAAACATCAGTATCATAAGAGACAAACAACAAGGGACAATTGTAAATAAACAGAAATGACAAAACCACAGGAAATTCAAGTCTTATTGATGTAATCGTTACAAATAAGAATACTCCTTACTTGGTTACTAAATCAATGCCAGTTTCACAAACCCTTTCTGATCATAACTTAATATATTTTACATTGAACCTTCCTAAAACACAAAACAACAAGAGAATTATTCATTACCGCGATTATAAGAATATTGATTTTAACGAATTTCATAATGATGCACCTCGGCTGGATTGGGATTCAATTTTTATATTGATAATATTGAAACCAAATTGGAAGTGCTTAACTCTTTCATATTATACTTATTAAATAGGAATGTGCCCTACAGGCATAGAAAGGTCAAAGAAAGGAATAGTGTCCCTTGGATTACTGATAATATAAAGCTTTTAATGCGGTTAAGAGATAAAGCTCATTCCAAATATCTAAAGAATAGATCACCGGAGCGTCTCCAATATTACCGGGAGCTTAGAAATTTTGCCAAGCACGCTATTATAAGGGAAAAAAATTTCTTACTTTAATCACTTTTCTCGAAAAAATGGTTAAACCTTCTGGACAGAAGCAGCTCAGTTAAACTTGACACGTAACAAGTTGAGTCATACTCCGGATGATTTGTGCGATCCTGTCTTATTAAATAATTATTTTTCTTCGTGTACTGGAGGATTGAATAACATATCAGCAAATAAAATGATTTATTATAAATCTAGTACTCATCCAAAGGTAACAAATGAAGTGAAATTTAGTTTTAATCTAATTACCGAGGGAGAGTTGTTAGCCATCATAAATAAAATCTCTACTAATGCCATAGGAGAGGTATTTCAGTTAAAGATCTTAGACTCTGTCTTCAATACTGCAGCGTCCACTAATAAATATAATCAATTGTTGTATATTGGAAGGATACTTTCCGAATATCTGGAAAAAGACTATTATTAAACCATGTGCCAAAGTGACAAACCCCATTTAACCAAAGGACCTACGACCAATTAGTATACTCCCAACTTTATCAAAAATTCTGGAGCGACATGTATATCAGCAAATGTTTTTATATGTAAATAGTAAACAAATAATACCCAATTGTCAGTCGGAATTTCGACCTTATTTTAGTACTACTACCAGTACGCACTATCATAGAGAAGACCACAGAATATAACATACCATTGCACCTGGCATTTGTAGATTACAAAAAGGCCTTCGACTCGGTCGAAACTTGGGCAATATTGAGAGCTCTAGACAACGCAAGAGTAGACACCAGGTATTCAAATCTCATCAAACACATATACGAAAACGCGACCATCCAAATAACACTGGACGAAGATACAAAGACAGATAAGATATTGGTAAACAGAGGCATACGTCAGGGCGATACTATCTCCCCTAGACTCTTCACACTAGCCTTAGAGGACATTTTTAAGAGTTTTAATTGGCAATCCAGGAGCATATATATAGATGGTGTGCGTCTGAGCCATTTACGATTCACAGACGATATAGTGATTATAAGCGATAAAACGGACGAAGTTCAGAGCATGCTGGAAGAATTGCATTAGGCATCCTTAAGCATCGGACTCGAGATGAATCTACATAAAACAAAAATAATGAGTATGGAAAATATTCAGGTAAACATCGGAGACCAAACACTGGAAAACGTATCATAATATATTTACTTGGGACACAAAATACAACTTGGTAAAGAAAATCAAAGCTCTGACATAACTAGAAGAATAGGACAAGGTTGGGCTGCGTTCGGCAAGTTGGGGTATGTACTTAAATCTAGAGAAATCCCAATAAATCTTAAACGTAAAACATACGACTCATGTATTCTGCCGGTCCTTACGTATGGTCTCGAGACGATGGCACTCACCCGAAAAACCGCTGACAAGCTTCAAGTGACACAACGAGCAATGGAGAGATCTATGCTCGGAATTAGCCTGAGAGACAGGATACAGAACGAGGGAATTAGAAGAAGAACGTGTGCGACAGATGTCCTCAGAAGAGTAGCTCAACTCAAATGGCAATGGGCTGGCCATATAGCTCGTCAAAGCTCAGAAAGATGGACCAGCAAAATGATAAACTGGCATCCAAGACAAACCAAAAGGAGTGCTGGAAGACCTTCAAAAAGGTGGCGCGATGACATCCAGAGAATTGCGGGGGGAAATCGGATCCAAACAGCCCTAAACCGAACGACGTGGAAAAGATTGGAAGAGGCCTTCATTCAGGAGTGGATGACTATAGGCTGAGGAGAGAGAAAGAGACTACCAGCTTGGTTAATTTACTGAACGATATTCGTTTCAATGAAGATAAGAATGAAACCACCTGTTTAGCTCTTTGGATTTTAGTAAGGCGTTTGACACCCTAAATCATGATCTGCTCTTGGCAAAGCTTTACTATTTTGGCTTCTCAGGCCAGTCAGTTATTTTTATGGAACATTTTCTAAAAAATCGATCACACTGTGTACAAATTAGAAAAGATTTTAAATCCATTAAATCTAATTACATACCGCTTACTAAAGGAGTGCCCCAGAGCTCCATTTTGGGTCCACTATTGTTTTCTCTTTATGTGGCAGATATTGATAAGGCGATAGAATATTCAAAAATGCAACAGTATGCCGATGACTCTCAAATATATATGCCATTTCCTTTAAATAAGTTACGCACTTCTTTAGTATATTTTAATAGGGACATAATAACATAACATTAACATATATAATTTTTGTAATGATCATAGTCTCAAGCTTAATGCACAGAAGTCTTGTTTTATGCTGTTTATACAGAGGGTATCCTTTTTGATACCTTTAGACCTTCTATTGACAATAATTTTTTGCCTTTAGTTCATGAGGCCAAAGTATTAGGAGTAATTTTTGACAAATCTCTTTCATTCCAATCACATATTAATATTAAATTAAAGGCTGTTTATATTCGTTTAAAAAAACTGTATAATCTAAGGAATCTTCTGCCATCAAAAACCAAATATTATTTGTGCAACAGCTTGATCTTATCTTTATTTGATTATGCTGATGTTGTCTATGGCGACTCTTTGTCAGCCCAGTATGTTAGATTAATCCAAAAAATACAAAACTGTTGTTTGCGATTTTCTTTTAACATTCCATTCAGAAATCGAATCACACCCTATTTAAATAACAGCTACATTTTAAATATGGAAAATCGTAGGTGTCACTTGTATAATTTTGTCTATCGAATTTTTAAATTTGGACAACCCCAATACCTCAGAGAACAATTTAGTGTTTTTCTGCATCCGCACGATACGAGGAACATTAATTCTTTTAGAGTTCCTCAACACAGGAAGGCTGCCTTTCAAAAGTCCTTCATTTTTGTTGCTGTGCATTTGTGGAATTCTTTGTCACAAGACGTATCACCAGCCAAGTTTTTTTCCTATGTAAAACACCAACTTATTAACCAGCAAAAGAATTCTAATTTAATGTAATATTTACCCACTTCTTTGTATATAATTTGAGATCCTTTTAGAGGTGGTACCACTTGCCTACCATGTCATATTATGTAAAATTTACTCTGTTTATCCATATACATCTCCCCGCGTCTCCGACGCCAGTTTCGCTGCGTACTCGCCGATCCCTCTTTGCGCTCTGCTATTTTTAGAATTTTTTATTCTTAGAACTTTTACGATTAGTTTTTGATTTATTTTTAATGTATATGTTCGTTACAGGGTGGCACTACACATGCCTAAATAGTGAAGGGCTTGTGGTATCGGCTATTCATAGTCGCTGTGCCATCCTTTTTGTCGTATTTCGAGCAAATTTAATTTCTGTCACTTTATGAATTTGTAGATTGGCAAATAAACTGAATTTGAAAACAAAAACTATCCTTAAAAACTTCAATGTACTAAGCTATGTTCAAGGGTGACCACAAGCACTGGATAGTTAGAAGACTTAAAGAAGCTAACCTAACTCTGAAGAAGCCAGCTAATGGATCCAAATTGACAGCAGCTCACCGACAAGCGCGACTCAAATTTACCCGAGAACATGTCGACTAGATCCTAGAACAATGGCGCTCCGTTTTATTCTCCGACGAGTTCCGAATGTGCCTACATGGCAATGTTGAAAGAAGACGAGTCTATAGGTGGCCTGGATAGCGCTATGCGCAGTGCTTCCTTACTGTAATGGTCGCTTACGGAGGTGGTTCAGCCATAGTGTGGGAGGCATCACACTGAATGCGAAAACCGGTTTGGTTTTCGTGATTGTTAAAGTCGGAGCGGTGGATTAACTGCTCACCGGTACATCGACGAAATCCTGCAGGAACACGTTGTTCCTTACGCTGGGTTTGTTGGTGATAGCTTCTGGCTAATATACGACAATGCGAAGCCACATGCTACTGCATCGGTGAGGCAATACCTGGTGGAAGTGGTAATACCCACATTAGACTGGCCTGCGTGGAGTCCTCACCTCAATCTAATTGAGCACAAAAAAGGGTTAGAGCATAGTTGAAGAGCTTAAAGGTTGCGATGGCGGAAGAATAGGGAAGAATTCCACAGACAGTGGTGAAAAAGCTCACCCGCTTCATGAAAAACTGGCTGAAAGCAGTAATAAGGGCTGCTGCTCTTTCGTTTTTTAGGTTCCTTATGGCTATCTTTAAAGTATCTTCTTCTAATCGTACTACGTCCCCTGTTATTTGAACATATTTATTTTCTTTTGTTTTGCACTCTGGTCTTGTTTCTCTAAGCATATTCTCAAAGTAAGTTTTCCATTGGATTAATGACATAACTTTTATTTGTTCTTTGTGTGCTAAACAATTTCCACATTCTTATCGTCTTTCTTCCACCTATATGTGCTATGGCATTTTTTCCCTTTCTTCGTTTTTCCTATTTCTGACCTTATCCTTAAAAGCCCTCCTTGCATTTCTGTAGCTTTCTATGTCTCTTTCTGATTTGCTTTGTAACCATTTGTTGTATAGGTTTTGTTTGTTACTTTTATCATTTTCCAACTCTCCATTCCACCAGAAATTTCTTTTATGTTGTGTGTTATTTAGTTTTTTATCTACTGCTTCGTCTGCATCACATTTGATATGTTCATACAGTTCTTCTGTTGTTTTATTACAGTTTAGGCTTTTGATTCAATCTTTCTTGATATAAGTATTTTGTACTGTCTTCCTCTAAACTCTCCAATTTATATCTCTTTTCTTCCTTTTTAACTGCGATATCATCTTGATTTTCTTTTTTGATTAACCTTTGGTATGTCTAAGTACCTTTAGCGATCAGCAGATAATGATCACTGTCACATTCAGTACCTCTATGGACTTTTATATCTTTTACGAGAAAAGCAGTTTGTTGTTTTGTAACAAAATCGTCTATTGTCGATTTTTGTCGTCTAGATTTTTGTTCCCGCGTGTATTTATGAATATCCTTATGTTTAGAGAAACCATTCCATATTTTTAGATTATTCTGATGACAGAAATCGATTAATCTCTCTCCATTATTATTTTTGGCTTCTTCTCCGTCCTGTCCTACCACATTTTTTTATATGGTTGTTTCGAATTCTCGTGTTGAAGTCATCAATAACTATTATATCTCTGTTGTGCCCTGGCCTTTCTTCTTGGTTTCACTAATCACTGCGATGTCTATATTTCAATTCTTAAGCTCTCTTTCAATTTCAAGCATCTTTATATTAACCCCTTGCACATTCCATATACCAAATCTCATAAACCTTTTTCGTTGCCTTAGTCGATTTCCGCCAGTCCTGTCCAATTTCCGAGGCTTACCGTTGGGTTTGTAAGCTTTTTGAAATTTTTTACGTAGATAAAGTTGCTGGCTCTGTGCTTTAATCCCCACGCTGGAGGACCAGAATTTTTTGTTGAGGTTTATTACCTTAGCCGATTTGTTCCAGATTTTAGGCGCCAGCAGCTCACATTTCACCCTCTCCCGTTAGCTACATAACGTATAGCCTGTCCCAAAATATAAGATCCTGATTTTTGCCGTTTTAATTGGGCAATATAAAAATTCTGACTTTTTGTTTATGATAGGTTGCAGAAATTAACTTAAGAATTTTATTCATTAATGCAAATAAATAAAATTATAAGTGTTTTTTGGAGATGTTTATTTATAGATGCATGTAAAAACAAATTCGATAAGAAGTACAAATATACAGTTTGAATAAAAGGGGTTTACAAGAGGGGACATATTGTACCAATAAAAATATATTTTAACTTAAGCCTAAATCTGTTTCACTATCACTGTCATCAGCTGAGGTAATTATCAGTGCTTTTATATTATTTGCATAAATATATGAATCTTCAACTTTAACAACGTGCTGAATGGAATTCTTCCAGCTTTCAAAGGGTATATTACTTATAACTTTTTTACTAATTCAACCACTGACACGCTTAAAGTAGGATAAACATTTTGTGCCCTTAATTTTGATTTAACTTGATGCCAAATATGTTCAATTGGATTAAACACACAATAATACGGAGGAAGCCGCAAAACAGTGTGTCCCATTTTCTCAGCCATACTATCACAAACATATTTCTTTTTCAATTTATAATCTTTCAAAACTTCCAAAAGATCACTTTTTTATAACTAAAGTCAAAATAAATGTTATATTCCTGTATTTTTCCGATTTGGTGTTGGCTGCATTAGGAACCTTATTTAGTAGGCGACTATAGTAACTTGCATTATCCATAACTATAACACTCTGTTCGGGAACGTTAGGCAAAAGAGAATTTTGAAACCAATTTTCAAAAAATTCTGCGGTCGTGTCTTCGTGATAGTCCAAACTAGAATCTTTTATGTTTTTTGCAGATAATAGTAGACAATTTGAAACCCAACCTTTTTCAGACCCAGCATGCAAAATGGTTATTCGTTTACCTTTATTTGAAGGTGCGTTAGTCTGACATTTTGTACTGCTGTCAACTCACCCTTTTTGCACAGTGTCATGGGTATCAAACCATGTTTCGTCAAGGTAAATTATTGGTCAGTTCTATGATCGATACTTTTTAATTTCTTGTAAATAAGTGTGTCGCAAGATTTGTAATCTTTGTGACTCCATCACTACTTGCCTTTTGTTGATTTTTCGGAACGTGAATCCCATTCTTAAGAGAATTCTGTGAAGGGTTGATCGGCCACAATGTATATTGGTCCCGTCCTGCACCAATCTAAATTTTATTTTGTCTAGTGTCGGCACCAACTACTCTTCATACATAGAATATATTTTTCTACTGATAACGTCTTTTTCACAATCGTCTACATCAGGGGTGCTCAAACTTGAACTGCTGGCGATCTACCTCAATATTGTTAGACTACGATCGATCGACTCCGAGAGGCTGCAAGTAAGTGTGATGCAGGATTGTCGTCTAGGTAGGGTGTATCGTGGCATAGATATTAGTTTTCCCCACAATATGCATTTTTTTTAGTCAAGGTAAGTGTAGGTCTGCTCTAAAATGTCAATGAAAAAACTCATAATTATTTAAAATTGCGAGTTTATTGGTTCTTACAAAACAAACGAGTTCTAGTGTCTAAACTTAACTAAAGAGTGACTTTGGATGTTGAAGCGTGGCACTGCATGTCCTCAGCATACTTTTTCATAAGATGGTACGTAATTACCGAGTGCTAATCGCAAGCATGATGACATATGTTCGTCAGTTAGTCGATTGCGATATTTTGACTTAATTATCTTCATTTCAGAAAAATGCAGACTCGCACAAGTAAGTTGACCCAAACATTGCCGTCAGTTGAAGGGCGATTTGCCTTAGATTCGGATATTTATCTTCAGATATAAAACACCAAAATTTTGTATCAGATGCTGTGGCTTTGAGATGTATATCTGATATAATCTGCACTAACTCATTTTCAACAGAACATGAGTCCATGTTAAACTGACTTGCTATTTCAGTACCTAATTCCTGAATGTTTTTACACGAAAAAGGATAACTCATAAATGATGCGATATTTGCCAATTTACTGAAATCATAAAAACGTATTTCGAATTGGCCCAAAATATTTGATAATTCTGCCTCATAAATATCATAATTCAACTGAGGAATCCTTGCTTTCAAAGACGGAAAATTTTTCAGATCCTTTCTTTTCAGTTGATCTATTGCAATTTACTTTTGAATGCGTTTATTGCGCTAATCATCTCAATAATAGTTTTTCCTTTACCTTGAAGCTTCAAATTAATGGTGTTTAAATGCATTGTGATGTCTGTCAAAAATGCCAAATCAGTCAGCCATTTTCCGTTTTTCAGCATCTGAGTGTCATCACCTCTTTCGTCCAGAAAAGCTGTTATTTCGGGCAATAATTCTTGAAACCTTTCTAGGAATTTTCCGCGACTCAACCACCTGACGTCCGTGTGAAGAACTAAATCAGTATGTTCAGCTGACTCACTATCTTCCAACTGCAATTTAAAGAGCCGTCGTTGCAAGCTACGTGCACGGATAGAATTCACAATTTTTATTGCAATGCCCATAATCTCCTCCATGTTTAGAACTTTTGAACACAAAACTTGTTGATGTATAATGCAATGGAAGGAGAAAAATGAAGGGAAATCATCATTAGCTCGACACAATGCCACAAAACCGTTTTTTGTTTCCAGTCATTGCTGGTACTCCATCGGTTGTAATGCACACTAATTTATATATTGGTAGCTTGTAGTTTGTTACAAAATTGAAGAAAACGTCATATATATCTTCGCCACGGGTCTTTCCTTTCATAGGAATCATTGTCAAAAACTCTTCCTTAGCCGACATGTCATTGAATACCATTCGAATAAAAATACACAGCTGGGCAGTGTCTGTCATATCGGTGGATTCGTCGAACTGTAAAGAAAAGTATGTACATTCCATGATATCATGTTTTAGCTTATCTGCCATGTCCTGACTCATGACTTCAACACGCCTTGTGACAGTCGGACGAGATAACTGAAGTTCTCTAATAGCAGACATAATCTCTGTTTTATTTTTTTTTAAAATCTCCAAATAAAGTCTCACCCGCTTCAATAAATGCTTCCTTCACAACCAATCCATCATCAAATGGTTTCTTGTGTTTCGCCAATATATGAGATATTTTAAATGACGCGATCGTTGCAGCTTTTGATTGTTTGGCTGGTCTTGTGAACATGGTTTGTTCTGTTTTCAAACAAGTTATCAAATCACGTACTTTTCGTTTTCTTAATTCACTCTGTGACGGAAAATCCTTTTCATAGTTTTTATGAACCGTTTTATGATGCCTCTCTAAGTTCCCATGCGTAGGTATTGCAACTGACGCACGGCAAATGAGACAAATGCACTTATCCTTTACCATACAAAAGAAAAATTCTTCCTCCCAATCGTTATTAAAATGATAAGTTTCTTCGCCGCACTCATTTTGGACTATTTATTAATAAACTTTGTATTGATGTATCGCCTTCAAGTTACAACTCAGACTGACTCCTATTCCTGCAGACGCCACATTTATATCGGCGCGAACGAAGTCTCGAATGTTCCCGTCAAACACGCCGCCCAAACTTTCTAGAAAAATCGGAGGGAATCAAAAACTTTGACAAGTACCGCGCGTTCCTTTGATAAAGCCGCCTTTTGCCGCTAGCAGGGGGTTATTACGATAAAAGAAAGTGATGAGGGGGTTATTCTGGCCTAATTGTGGATGGAATAAATTTTAGTAGTTTATTCATTACATTTTGTTTTAGTTACCTAAAACAAAATCTGTGAATAGTTCTATATCGGAATTTTTTTCTCGAGATCGACTCAGAAAGCACTCGCGATCGACTTGTCGATCGCGATCGATCGTTTGAGCACCCCTGGTCTACATGATGCATTTGAAAATCTTTCCGTTTTTTTCCTGTTCCTGAGTGATGGTTTTCCTACAATACCCTTAATCGTAGAAATTGGGGTTTTTGTTAGTTCACTGGTTTCTTGCAAGGCACTTTGTTTATTCAAATTTCTTTTCATCAAACTGTCGTAAACATTTTTCACTATTTCTTTAGCGTCAAGTGATAAATGTTTTCTCTTGCGATGGCCACTATTGCAATTTTCCCACGGACGCCACATAATTAAAATAGAACCGTTACGTTGTAAGTAAAACTAGAAATAAAAATAATAAAATGTATCTTTCGAATCCTAATGGGGACCTGTGGTCATTAGGCTATATTATAAAATACTTAAAGGGCGCCAAACCGGGTTGCCAGGTAGTAAAGTTATAGGTAAAAATAGATCCAATTTAATTGCATGTGCAAGTGAGGGTGGTATACAAAGCAGGTAAAATAAAAATACGTTTATCGTAATACCTGGCAACTATGCACAAAACCTTAGTAGGGTCGTTTATTGCCCCATTTAAAAAGCAAAAATCTTGGGATTTACTTTACATCCATTGTACTCCATGCATTGCCCAGAGATCACGACGAGGAGATGGAAGTAGGCTTAGTTGGTGTGTATTTGGTTTTTTACATCTTCTAAAGTAATTGTTTCTCTGAAATATTTGAGTTTTATGCATCTCAGTGTGCCTTGCTAAGTACTTTATTTTTATTTTTTATATTTTGGTCAATCCAACAATATTTTTTTATGCATCTTAGTTGTTTTAAAGAGAGATGCGGCATTATAGCACCAGACAATGGAGTCCATAAAATATTGAAAAGGGTTATTAAGATCTAAACTACGTATCCCAATCTACTTTATTTAATAATAATGGAAATTCATTTACAGCTGAACCATCATGTAAGTGATTCTATCTAGAAAAATGTAATAACAAGTAAATACTTTTTACATTCTTGTTTAAGGTGTTATACTGCAACCAATTTTCCGAAACGCAGTTATTGTCATTTGTAGTGGCGACATTTCTCTCGACTCCCTCGACTAATCTCTCTGAATTTGTTGTTCAGTTCGGTCAGCATTTCTTCCAATTCTTCTTTGTTGGCAGATATAAGCAAAATATCGTCCCCAAATCGCAAATGATTCCGTTGTTCTCCTTTTTTATTTACACCCTTGTTTGTCCAACAAAAGTTGTTTAAACAGATCTTCTATCTTGTTGGTGTTTTTTTTTCAATACTGTTTGAAATGCTACATTTTTATACATATTTTGAATAATCTGCAAATATCTGCGGTCAATTCTACAGTCAAAGTAAATCCCAAGATATAATATCCTACCTTTTTGCTTTTTCAGTGGGACAATAAACAACCCTATTAAGGTTCCATAGTTGCCAGGTATTACGATAAACGTATTTTTATTTTACCTGCTTTTGTATACCGCCCTCACTTGCACCTGCAATCATATTGGATCTATTTTTACCTATATATTTACTACCTGTCAACCCGGTTTGGAGCCCTTTAAGTATTTGATAATATAGGCCTAATGACCACAGGTCCCCATTAAGATTCGAAAGATACTTTTTATTATTTTTATTTTTAGTTTTACTTACAACGTAACGGTTCTATTTTAATTATGTGACGTCCGTGGGAAAATTGCAATAGTGGCTATCGCAAGAGAAAAACATTTATCACTTGACGCTAAGCAAATAGTGAAAAATGTTTACGACAGTTTGGTAAAAAGAAATTTGAATCAACAAAATGCTTTGCAAGAAATCAGTGAACTAACAAAAACCCCAATTTCTACGACTAAGGGTATTGTAGGAAAACCATCACAGGAAAAAACGAAAAGATGTTCAAGATGTTCAAATGCATCATGTAGACGATTGTGAAAAAGACGTCATCAGGAGAAAAATATATTCTATGTATGAAGAGTAGTTGGTGTCGACACTAGACAAATAAAATTAAGACTGGTGCAGGACGGGACCAGTATACATTGTAGCCGGTCAACCCTTCTCAGAATTCTCTTAAGAATGGGATTCACGTTTCGAGAAATCAACAAAAGGCAAGTAGTGATGGAGTCACAAAGATTGCGAATCTTGCGACATACTTATTTACAAGAAATTAGAAAGTATCGATCAGAGAATCGGCCAATAATTTACCTTGACGAAACATGGTTCGATACCCATGACACTGTGCAAAAAGGGTGGGTTGACAGCAGTACAAAATGTCAGACTAACGCACCTTTAAATAAAGGTAAACGAATAACCATTTTGCAAGCTAGATCTGCAAAGGGCTGGGTATCAAATTGTCTACTATTATCTGCAAAAACCATAAAAAATTCTAATTTAGACTATCACGAAGACACGACAGCAGAACTTTTTGAAAATTGGTTTCAAAATTCTTTTTTGCCAAATGTTCCCGAACAGAGTTTATAGTTATGGACAATGCAAGTTACCATAGTCGCCTACTAAATAAGGTTCCTAATGCAGTCAACACCAAATCGGAAATACAGGAATATATATTAGAAAATGACATTTATTTTGACTTTAGTTATAAAAAGTGATCTTTTAGAAGTTTCGAAAGGCTATAAATTGAAAAAGAAATATGTTCGTGATAGTATGGCTGAGAAAATGGGACACACTGATATGTGGTTTCCTCCACATTATTGTGTGTTTAATCCAATTGAACATATTTGGCATCAAGTTAAATCAAAAATAAGGGCACAAAATGTTTCTCCTACTTTAAGCATGTCAGTGGTTGAATTAGTAAAAAAAGTTATAATTGATATACCTTGTGAAAGCTGGAAGAATTCTATTCAGCACCTTGTTAAAGTTGAAGATTCATATATTTATGTAAATAATATAAAACCACTGATAATTACCTCAGCTGATGACAGTGATAGAGAAACCGAATTAGGCTTAAGTTAAAATATATTTTTATTTATACAATATGTCCCCTCTTGTAAACCCCATTCATTCAAACTGTATATTTGTACTTCTTATCCATTTGTTTTTACATGCATCTATAAATAAACATCTCCAAAGACACTTATAATTTTATTTATTTGCATTAATGAATAAAATTATTAAGTCCATTTCTGCAACCTTTCATAAAAAAAGGTCAGAATTTTTATATTGCCCACTTAAAACGGCAAAAATTAGGATCTTATATTTTGGGACAGGTTATACTTAAACTATTTAATGTTGCCCAGATTTCACAGGAGTCAAACGCTTTCTCTTAATCCACATACGCCACCCAAATCTTGAATTAATATTCGTTTGATTTTTCTATTACAATTCTTAATACTTAAAGGTGGTCCAGTGTATTAAAGCCTTTTCTAAACCGACTTGTTCTCTGGGTTGGTAAGCGTCCAATTTCTTTGTGAGCCTCTCAGTTATTATTTTCATATAAATAACTTGTACATTACGAATAGCAAACGGATTGATCCATAGTTGATTAGTTTAAACTTATCTCCTTTTTTAAACAACAGAACCATCACAGCATTATCCCAGTTTCGAAGCACATCGCACATATCGAGGCACTACGATATATCTAGTGCGGGTTCTCCGCCCCGTTGCAACATTTCTGCAAGTATAACGTCTTCATCTGCCTCTTTTCCTCTTGCCATTTTATTTAAAAAATCCGTATTTCGTATTTTATAATGTTGAGATCCTTCATTCATAACTCGTATTCGAACTAACTCGCTTTTGTCTGGGGGTGGCTCTACGTTAATCCTTGTTGAATCTCTCTACAGTTATTCTGAGTTCATTCATTTGAGTTATTATTTAGTTGTTCTCTTCTACCAATTTTGACGTTTGCGGTTGTTCTACTTTTAGTGATCTTTGTAAAAGTTTTATACCCTTCCTGTTCTCCATTGCTCTTCAATTTTCTTATTATTATAGTTTCTTACATCTCTTCTAATTATCATCATTAACTTATTCCATCCACAATACGCTTTCTTGTTTGCTTTTTGCATCCAATCGTTTCCTGCCAACCTTTTTATGTCGTCCGTCCATCTTCATCGGTCTACCTCTGCATCTTTTGTGTTCTCTAGGCCACTTCTCCATTCCCCTATACGGCATATCCATTCATCCTTGCGACATGCCCTGCCCAATTCCACCTTAATATACATATTCGTTATATTATATTTGTCACTTTTTATTTTCTTCGTATCTCGATGTTAGGAATACGATCTTGGAGTCTAATATTTAGCATTCTCCTCTCTACTGCTCTTTTGGTTACCTGGAGTTTCTTTATTTATTATAGTTTTTGAGAAGCTCTCTTGGGTAGGCTTGCAACATGTCCATGCCAGGACATATTTGCTCCCAAATTAACGTCCAGTAAATTAAAAGACGATGTTAGAGAAATGGAGTGCCCCACATAACTATGACGGCTTTAGCAACGTTAACTTTTTTGAAAAAAGCTGCCGCCTGGGTTTTTGTACCGTTAACTTCTACTTGGTTATTGTCACCACAAGATAGAATTTTTTCCAAGTCTTTGTTAAGTTGAACGACCTCCTGTTATCTGAGGATATTTGCATGAGTGCCGATGTTCGAGCGTTCAAAGTGAATCATGTGATAAGTGGACTGTCACCTGCAAAGATGTAGATTGGATTCCTGGTCTTTTACAGCAGATCGTTAATGTAAATTAAAAAGAGAGTAGGAGACAGTACAGAGCCCTGGAGCACACTAACGTTGAATGTGTTAGGAAGAAACCCGTCGATTGTCACTCGTAAAGAACGCTCTTTGAGGAAATTTGAGACCCATAAACAGAACTTTTCAGACATACCAGAAGAGCGTAGCTTAGCCAACAATCCACGTGCCAAACACGGTCGGATGCCTTGGATATATCAAGAGTGAGATTCTCCACAGTGTTCAATTGCGTTGTTCGAAATAAGCATTACATAAGTTAGAAGATCTCCTGTTGATCTATGTTTACAAAAGCCATATTGAATCCTTCAAGATATTTTAGAAGATGCTGCCCATTTTCATAACTTTCGATATTATTGAAAGCACTGCGACTGGTCGGTAGTTGCTTGGAAGGTTTTTGCCTTTTTTGGTATCGGCAGAACTGTGGCACATTTCCAGCAGGAAGGAAATATTCCCTTTCTGTAGGATATGTTGAAAAGTCTACAGATAACTGGTGTTAGTTCTGTCGCGCAGTTTTTGAGTACTATGGCATCAGCGCCAGAATCTTTTTTGGTGACTAGCTTCATTAAAATACGTTTTATGATACGCTGTCCGAAGACCATATCAGGCACCCTTGACTGCGCTGTGGGAATAGTAGGTGGTGTTTTTCCTTGAAAATCAACAGTAGAATGTGAAGCAAAGAGTTCAGCCAACAAGTTCGCTTTCTCAACAGATGTTGTTGCAATTTTTTTTTTTTTTATTGGTCTAGCACACGTGCTGCAGGGAAGTCCCTAAAGCGCTCCAGGAGCGGCACGAGTGTGGAAAAAGCGATTCACGTTGTTCTTGAATCGCTGTAAATTGTATTCGGTGGGAAACACAGCGCTGGGAAAATTATTCCAAAGGGATGACGTTATCCATATAAAAGATTGCTTGAAAAGCATTGTACGCGAGAGTAACAAGCTGAACCTCATACGGATGCGAAGCACCAGCGCGACGTGTATTTCTAACATGCACCGCTTTGGGAGGAATTAAGCGGGCTACATCCTTCGAACACTTTCCATGAAAATACTTGTAGAACAGACTCAAGTCGCCAACCGTTCTTCGATGTTCCAGCGAATCAAGGCCGCCGGTCAATTCCGGGTCCCCAATCAGACGGACCGCTCTTCTCTGAACAGAATCCAACAAATACAGTGTATGTTTGGAAGCGGAGCCCCAAACGTGGGGAGCAGTATTCCATAGTTGGTCGAATTTGGGCTTTGTAAAGAATTAACAGTTGTTGTGGGGTGTAAAGCTTTCTGGTTCTAAATAATATTCCCAACTTTTGAGAAGCTCTCCTTGCTATGCCTGCAACATGTTCGTGCCAAGACATATTTGCTCCCAAACTAACGCCCAACAAATTGAGCTACGATGCTAGGGGAATGGAGTGCCCCGACATAACTATGTTGGGTTCAGCAACGTTAACTTTTTTAGAAAAAACTGCCGCGTATGTTTTTGTAGCGTTAAATTCCACTTGGTTACTGTCACCCCAAGATAGAATTTCTTCCAGGTCTTTGTTAAGTTGAACAACCTCCTGCTGTCTGCGGATATTCGCCTGAGCAGCCGATGTCCGAGCATTCAAGATGAATGAAGAGACAAGCGTACTGTCATCTGCAAAGCTACAGATTGGATTCCCGGTCTTTTCCAGCAGATCGTTAATGTAAATGAGAAAGAGAGTAGGAGACAGTATGGAGCCCTGGGGCACACCGGCGTTGATAGTGAGGGTGTTAAAAAGAAATCCGTCGACCGCCACTCGTAAAGAACGCTCTCTGAGGAAACATGAGAGCCACAAACAGAACCTTTCAGACATACCATAAGAGCGCAACTTAGCCAACAGTCCATCGTGCCAAACACGGTCGAATGCCTTGGATATGTCAAGAGCAACCGCTGAGATTATCCAAAGTGTTCAATTGCGTTGTTCCAAACATGTGTTACATAAGTCAGAAGATCTCTGTTGATCTATGTTTACGAAAACCATATTGGTGATCGCTAATAATATTGAATCGTTCAAGATATTTTAGAAGATGCTCATTGATAACCTTTTCCATGACTTTCGATATTATTGAAAGCAGTGCAACTGGTCGGTAGTTATTTGGCAAGGACTTCTTACCTTTTTTAGGTATCGGCTGAACCGTGGCACATTTCCAGCAGGACGGAAATATTCCCTTTCTGTAGGATATGTTGAAAAGTCTACAGAAAACTGGTGTTAGTTCCCTTGCTTTTTTTGAGAAACTATGGCAGGTATTCCGTCAGCGCCAGAAGCCTTCTTGGTGTCTAGCTTCATTAAAATACGCTTTATGATGCGCTGTCTGAAGACAACATCGGGCATCCTTGACTGCAATATGAGAATAGTAGGTGGTGTTTTTCCTTGGAAATCGACAGTAGAATGTGAAGCAAAGAGTTCAGCTAACAAGTTCGCTCTCTCAACAGGTGTGGTTGCAATGGAATTATCTGGCCGTGTGAGTGGTGGTATGGTGGATTTGGTAAAATTTTGACTAACTGCCTTAGCGACTGCCCAAAAGGACCTGGAATTGTTGGGACAAGCGAGAAGTTTGTTTCTAATTCGTTGATTGTGTGCCTCCTTGGTTTCGTCGACAATTCCCTGGCATCTGTTCCGGGCATGAACAAAGATGTTTCGATTTACGGTGTTAGGATTTTCACGCCATTGTCGGTAGGCAATATGTTTAGAAGCAACAGCTTCTTTGCATTTTCGGTCGAACCAAGGCTTGCCGTTGGAGGAGCATTTCTTCGAAAAAGGGATGTAAGCTTCCATACCAGCCAAAATAACATCGGAGACCTCCCTGGCGCAGTCAGATGGGTTATCGGATCGAAAACAAACGTCCATCCAAGGGAAAGTTCGAAAGTATTCCATGAGATCTTCCTATTTAGCAGATTTGTAGTGCCAAATCTTGCGCGGCCTAGGTGCTTCTCTGTCACTGATTGGCAGGATACTCGATGTCGAAAGCAGTTTATGGTCGGAAGAACCTAACGGCGGATTTACGGTGACCGTGTAAATCTCCGGATTGGTGGTTTTAAAAAAACAGATCAAGAAGACTGGCGAACTCCCCGTCTCGATCAGGGATCCGTGTTGGTTCGTCAATAAGCTGAGTTAAGCCATAACTGATTGAGAATGATTTAGCTTCACGACCTTGTTCGTCGGTAGTATTTGAATATTTGAGCCAGTTGATATTGTGGACATTAAAGTCGCCCAGGATGGCAATTTCGGCACTTGGATAGTTACTTTGTAATAGAATTATCTGACCGTGTGAGTGATGATATAGTGGATTTGGTGACTAACTGCTTTAGCGACTGAACAAAAAGACCTGGAACTGTTAGGGCAGGCAAGAAGTTTGTTTCTAATTCGTTGATTGTTTGCATCCTTGGTTTCGTCGATAATTTCTTTGCATCTGTTCCGGAAACGAACCAAGACGTTAACGTCGTTTAACCAAGGGAAAGTTTGGAAATATTCCATGAGCTCTTCCCATTTAGCAGATTTGTAGTACCAAATTTTGCAAACTAATAGTTCTGATGAAAAGAAAATGGTAATAATTTTTTCTTTCAACTTGACCCGTACTTGCGACTTGTGACACTGCGCATAAAAATGTTCAAGTTGAAAACTTTGAGGGCTTAGTTTTAACGGGAACTGACAATGATTGTTGTTTCTAATAGGGCAGATAGATCAATATTCGTCTTGATGTCGTGCTAATAAACTGATGATGGTTTGAAATCAAAACTGTTTGCATGGAAATTAAAATAGTATATAAAATATCCTGCAATCTAACATTTGGCTTGCTTCGTTATAGCTTTCATCTGTTTTTCAGGGTTTTCCATTGATAAATAATCACTTATATGGTTAGAGAAAAAGGCAAATTACTTGCAAAATAATGTACAATATTATGCACTACCTTTCGTAGAAATAAAATTCTTGCTGTTCATTCTATCTATTTGCCTAAATTATTTATATACTTTCACATAAATAAACATAAATGTAAACCTAACAACTCTTATCACAACTACGATACTAGAAATAAGTCTGATATTTTACTAATCAAACAAAATTTTATAAAAGATTGCCTGCGGGTTTGGATAGTAAATTTTTTACTTTTACCAATAAAAAATATTTACAAATGAAGAATCCAATCTAATCTAATCTTATGGAAATTGGATCGCGGTCAAATCGGCTGAAAAAGTAATATGTTATGCTTCAAGCCATTCTGATCAAAAGCCTGCATAGACACAAAGTCTGAAAATGGATATATTAGGAATTATCAAGCGTGGAATTAGTAAAAAAACCGCTGAGAAAATGCTATTTTTGCGTTTTTTTAAGAACTGTTTTGACTAGAAGATGATTTTACGGGGTTGATTGATTGGTCCGTTACTTTGTGACAGTACATTTTACTTTGTTAACTGTCACTAAATATATTTGTAAAGATTTTACAATAGCGTTATCGCGATTTCGTAGTACAATATTGTCAAACGCTTAACTAAGACTAAAACAGATTTTTGGTATTTTATGTTTATATGATGAACTGATGTGGGTCTATTATGTACTAAAACAGTTTGAACAGAACGGAATTTACTAAGTCTAAATGACTATTTAGTAAATTTATATTATGGTCCTTTGAATGTCTGTAAATTTCTATGGATTCTAGGAAATTGAGTTTTAACCCTTTAGGTGCCGGATGAAGTATTTGTAAACAATTGATATTGGGAAAAATTATGGCCTGTTTCTGAGAAATGTTTAGCAAACTGTGATTTTTCATTTTTAGCCTATAAGAGGTATTGTGTTCTGCGAATCTTGTTTGGAAATTCCGCCCCGTTTGGCCTACGTAACAGCTTTCTTGAAAATTAAGGTTATAAACTCCTGATTTATTGTTAGTAATAAGTAAGTAAGTAACAAAATTTTTTATTTTAAAGGCAATCACGGTACGGAACACAAATTACACTTAAGCGGTTTTTATTAAGAAGGATGATGGTCTGAATTGACATTTAAATCTCTATTCCTATGACTACCTCATTATGGTCTCTCATTGGGCCTCAACTAGGTATAAAAAAGACTTAATGCTTCTTCGAAAAACACTCTAAATTGATATAGTCTAATTCTAAGAACCATGATTTCTTATCTGGTCTGGTGTTAAGTTTTCTTCTAATTTACTTTTTGTTTTCCTAACCGAGTAAAATAGAAAGATATACGTATGTTTTAGCCACTTACCATTGGATTTTTTATATTCACATTGTTTATCACTATTACGATCCATACTTTACAGTTATTAAAATATTTTAAATAAACTTTTAAAACCTATAAATACCTAATCTTAACTACTGCACACTATTCATAATCAATAATTTTTAGTTCCCCACTTTCAGTAAAAGTAAATTTTATGCACTTTAAGACAATATTTACATTGTAAACATTTAACTCTGTGTAGTTACTATATCAGAAAACCCGAAACGATGTTTCAAAAGTAGGCACGGATTAAGGAACAACAACCGTAATGAGCGAGTTCACTTTTATTGCCCTTTCGACAATAAATGACCAATAATGACTTAAATCACAGCTTGTCCTCTTTCGCATTTACATTAACGATCTGGACCGGAAATCCAATCTACAGCTTTGCAGATGACAGTACGCTTATCTCTTCATCCACTTTGAACGCTCGGACATCGGCCTGCTCAGGCGAGTGTCCGCAGACAGCGGGAAGTTGTTCAACTTAACAAAGACCTAAAAGAAATTCTATCTTGGGGTGACAGTAACTAAGTAGAATTTAACGCTACAAAAACCCAGGCGGCAGTTTTTTCTAAAAAAGTTAACGTTGCTGAACCCGACTTAGTTATGGCGGGGGCACCCATTCCTCTAACATCGTCACTCAATTTATTGGGCGTTAATTTGGGAGCAAATATGTCCTAGCATGAGCATGTTGCAGGCATAGCAAGAAGAGGTTGCAAAAGTTGGGAATATTATTTCGAATGAGAAAGCTTTACACTCCACAACAAACTGTTAATTTTTTACAAAGCTCAAATTCGACCAACTATGGAATACTGCTCCCATGTTTGGAACTCCGCTCCCAAACATACACTGCATTTGTTGGATTCTATTCAGAGAAGAGCTGTTCGTCTGATTGGAGACCCGAAAACTGACCGGCGGCCTTGATTCGCTGGAACATCGAAGAACGGTTGGCGACTTGAGCCTATTCTACAAGTATTTTCATGGAAAGTGTTCGGAGGATGTGGCCCGTTTAATTCCTCGCAGAGCGGTGCATGTTAGAAATACACGTCGCATGTTATATATTTTATATATATATATATATATATATATATATATATATATATATATATATATAACTGCTGCTGAGACTCGATCTGTGATCTTGCTGCTGCTGCCGCTCGAAGCTAACTGTATATACATATATATATATATATATATATATATATATATATATATATATTTATAATATATATATATATACATATATGAGTAAATCAGAAAAAAAAAACGACTATTTTAGAGTAGTCAGAAACCGAGAAAAAATTTTTCTCAAGCACACTAGTTTAGCAGTATCTTTTCGAAAATCTGGAATGTTTGATAGATGATTCCAAGGTGGTGCAATCCCCAAATTGAGGGTATCAAAAAAGCACAGATATTTTTGTATATTAATGCTCATAAAACAAAAATATTTAATAAAATCAATACATTTTTTTTTTTATCAGGAGAGCAGCGTAACCGTACCCTAAAATGATAAGTGTTTCGAATGGAACACTGCTCTCCTGACAAAAAACAAAAATATTGATTTATTAAACATTTTTGACTTTTGTTTAATGAGCATTTACATATAAAAATATCTGTACTTTTTTGATACCCTCAGTCTGAGCTTGCACCACCCTGGCCCCATGTTCCAAACAATTTAGACTTTCAAAAAATTACTGCTAAACTAGTGTGTTTGTCAAAAAACTTTTTTTTTTTCAGTTTCTGACTGCTCTAATATATATATATATATATATATATATATATATATATATATATATATATATATATATATATATATATATATATATAATATATAATGCCTAATAATGGAATCAAGGTTCCTGTTTAATTCTGGGTCTCCAATAAAACTAACGGCTTTTCTTCTATATAAGTCTAAATGTATTTGTCCTGTAAAAATTTTGTATGTGTTTTTCTTACGTTTAAAGAAGCAAAAGCCTACAATTTATTATAAAAAAAAATAGTTCAGTGATTTATTCAGTACTTTCCTTGCAAATATGTGGCGGCTCGTGGCGTAGTACTTACTTGCGGTGCAGAAGGTCTCGGGTTCCAATCTCCGACAGGTCGGTATACTTATTTATTTAAGTATGTGTGGCCTGGCCATATATATAGATAGTAGTTGTTTGCAATGCAATAACGTCCGTGGCAGCACTACCGCGTTATCTAAAAGGTGCCGTGAAATACAAAAATGTATGTTTCGGCACTCGGACAACATTGACGGGTATTACAACATCCCCACCGATATCCTCAGGATATGAAAAAGAGTAAAAATCCCTACTCAGTCGGGAAGGTGAACGATAAAAAAACATGTAGTTCTAAAATAAGTACTGAATTTTACTTTCTCGAGTAAAGACAAAGTAAATTTTCATAATACAAATACAATCACAAAGCATATTGACATCCAGCCCTTTTACTCTCCTTCTTCGATGAATATGGCTAAAAAAATTATGGGTTTTGAGGATTATGGTGCCGACAGTCGTATAGAGACATCTAAAAAGCAAAAATCTGAGAGTAATTGTTTCCCCTAAGCAAGGGAATTAAACTACTCAGTATATATCGCCACTACGCCAAACACTTTATTTTTTCACTCGACGCGCGTTTCGCTAACTATGTTACCTTCATCAGGAGCGATGACTGACTAAAGCTAACCTACAAATCTACCCTATTTATACTAAGCCTAACACCTGAATAACTTAGGTGGAACTAATGGCATAGGCGAGACCATCAGTTCCGGTCAAGTAATCAGTAGAGGGGACTATAAGGAATAGGCGCTCTGTTTTTATTTAAACTCATTTTACATTTTATAATTCCCATACTTTCGTATGCATTCAACAATCTCCTATCAGATACATTTTTAATTACTCTTAGATTATCCAATATTACAGTATGATCAGCTTCAAGGGTATATTCGGCAATGCTAGACTTTTCTATTCTACTGTATTTTAAATATGCTAAATGTTCTTTAAATCGTGCTTCTCCTATTGATTTATTTCATTGCAAACAACATAAAATTAGCCGCATTACATTTTTTTAGTTCATCGTTTGGTCACTTTTCCTTTGAATAGAGTAAACTTCAATAATGAAAGGAATCGTATAAGGAATATAACTAGAGTTAATGGTTATGACGATGACTTAATAAACAAGTTAATAACACGCGAAGCAAATAAGACCAAGTATGTCTCCAAACCATCTAATTCGAAATATAGCAGGAGACTCAATAAGGTTTTTAATAAGATAGGCCTAATCTTAGTTTATAAGTCATCGGACAATTTGAGAAATATCCTAATTGTGAGAAAAGTGGAATTTATGAAATTAGTTGTAATGATTGCGACAAAAAGTATGTTGGTCAAACTAACAGGTCAATTAAAACAACATTTAGCACATTTAAAATACAGTAAATCAGAAAAGTCTGGCATTGCCGAACATGCCCTTGAAGCTGATCATGCTATAACATTCGATAATCTAAGATTGATTAAAAATATATCTGATAGGAGATTGTTGAACGCAAGTAGTTTAAATGATCTATTCCTGATAGTCTCCTCTACTGGTTACTTCACTGATGGTTTCGCCTATGCCATTTATTCCGCTTGAGTAATTCAAGTGTTAAGCTAAATATAAATAGGGTACCTTCGTAGTTTTGCTTTAGTTAACATGGTTAGCGAAACGCGCATCGAGTGCAAAAATAAAGTGTTTGGTGTAGTGGTCATATATACTGAGTAGTGTGATTGTGCCAAAGATTCAACATTCCCAATATAAGAGAATTTAAAACAATAATTAGAAATACACGTCGCGCTGATACTTCACATCCGTATGAGGTTCAGCTTGTTACTCCTCAGACAACACTTTTCAAGCAGTCTTTTATATGGAGAACATCGTCCCTTTGAAATAATTTGCCCAGGGATTGTGTTTCCCAGCAAGTACAATTTACAGCGATTCAAGAACAACGTGAATCGTTTTTTTTTCCGCACACGTGTCGCTCCTGTAGCGCTTTAGGGGACCTCCCTGCAGCACATGTGCTAGACCCATTAAATATATATATATATATATATATATATATATATATATATATATATATATATATATATATATATATATATATATATATATATACGAGGCATGTTTTTTAAGTAAGTACCGTTTTGGAATTAAAAAAAGACGTGCAAAGATATCGCTATAATTTTATTTTTACATGAAAGCCTGTACCTTAATCTACTTTTCTACATAATTTCCGTGAATATTGAGGCACTTGTCATAACGTGGCACCAGTTTTTGAATACCCTCCTCATAAAATTCTGCCGCCTGACTTGTTAACCACTGTATCACAAATGTTGAGAGAATATTGAGGAAAGCAGTCGCACAATGATGATGAAATTGTAAAGCGTCTGTTTTCTCTCACCTTTTCGTCCACTTTCTGCACCAAACCTTCATTAACGACCGAAGGACGCCCACTCCGTTCTTCATCATGCACATTTGTGCGGCCATCTTTAAATGCTCTCACCCATTTCCTTACCATTCCATCACTCATAATGTTTTGTCCGTAAACTTCACAGATCTCACGATGAATATCGATCGGTTTTACGCCTTTAGCACTAAGAAATCGTTTATAACAGCCTGTACTTCACAATCGGCGGGACTCACGATTGTCGGAGGCATCTTAAACACTCAGTAAACAACGTATACAATGAAGAATCAGACTGTAATGGCGTCAGTGCGTAGACATGAGATGTAGGTTACCAGCGCGCATGCGCGGAACGCCGACCGTATCGCTGCGGCGGCGGAATCGCAAAACGGTACTTACTTAAAAAAAACATGCCTCGTATATATATATATATATATATATATATATATATATATATATATATATATATATATATATATATGTACATATATATATATATATATATATATATATATATATATATATATATATATATATATATATATATATATATATAGAGACGGATTAGACGACAAAATGTTATAGTTTTTTAGCCAATACATCCCTTGTAAACACAAGTTGTAAAGTCAGTATAAATTTTTTGCGAGTCACTATATAATCACATCTCTTTTCTGCTAGGATTGGACCATACTGAAAAAAATAAGATAATTTTCAGACTTTTTTAAGTCCTAGAACCTTTACAACAGAGGTTTCCAACCTTTTTTAGCCCACCGCTCACTTTACAAGAAAAAATCCCTCTTCCATAATAGTTAATTATACCAAATATTGATACATATTATCTATACTATTTTATCTGTCTATACCTATTTTATCTGTCTATACCTATTTTATCTGTCTATCTATCTATTAAGAACCACAAAGTAGAAATTAATTAAAACAGCCATCAAATCTAGTAAAAAATTGTTTATTAAAAATTTAAAAATAAACACAAAATCAATAAGAAATAAAAAAAACCGGTCAAGTGCAAGTTGAACTTGCACAATTAGTGTTCCGTAAGTTGATTGTTTTTAAAAAAAAAAATTTTGTTAGTGTGATATAAAATGATCCGTGACTTCACAAAACACACCCCAAATGAGTTTTCAACAAAGTTTGTTTCCAATCTTTACTGAAAACTGGTGACCTTAAAATTTTGGTTTTTTTATATACCAGATAAATTATTAAAGGTAATGATAATTTTCGTTCAATCTATACCCCGTGGAGAATATTCCAGGATTTTTTCAAAATTTTTTGATCAGTACTTTTCGAGATAAGGTAGGGGACAGCGATTTTTCACGATTTTTTTAAAAGTAATACGAAGAAAAGTGTGCGCAAGTATTACATTATATTATATATATATTTATATATATATATATATATTTATATATATAATACATATTTTACTCGTGTTTTCCCAAGCTTTCATTTGACACCACACTCGATGACCTGGTAAAAAATTTTTTTTTTCACTTCCGATTTCACCCCCTCAAAAACGAATCCCTTAAGTTAAAATTTATGTTACGGTGATATAAAATGATCAGTGACTTCACAAAAACACACCCCAAATAAGTTTTCAACAAAGTTTATTTCCAATCTTTACTGAAAATTGATGACCTTGAAATTTCTGTTTTTTTTATATACCAGATAAATTATTACAGGTAATGCACTCGTGATAATTTTCGTTCAATCTACACCCTGTGGAGAATATTCCAGAATTTTTTCAAAATTTTTTAATCAGTACTTTTCGAGATAAGGTAGGGGACAGCGATTTTTTCACGATTTTTTAAAAGTAATACGAAGAAAAGTGTGCGCAAGTATTACATTATAAATATATTTTTTACTCGTGTTTTCACAAGCTTTCATTTGACACCACACTCGATGACCTGGTAAAAAAAAATTTTTTTTCACTTCTGATTTCACCCCTCAAAACGAATCCCTTAAGTTAAAATTTATGTTATGGTGATATAAAATGATCAGTGACTTCACAAAACACACCCCAAATAAGTTTTCAATAAAGTTTATTTCCAATCTTTACTGAAAATTGATGATCTTGAAATTTCTGTTTTTTTTATATACCAGATAAATTATTACAGGTAATGCACTCGTGATAATTTTCGTTCAATCTACACCCCGTGGAGAATATTCCAGAATTTTTTCAAAATTTTTTGATAAGTACTTTCCGAGATAAGGATAAAAATAATACAAAGAAAAGTGCGCGCAAGTATTACATTATATATATATATATATATATATATATATATATATATATATATATATATATATATTTTACTCGTGTTTTCACAAGCTTTCATTTGACACTACACTCGATTACCTAGTAAAAAAATTTTTTTTTCACTTCCGATTTCACCCCCCAAAACTAACCCCTTAAGTCAAAATTTAACTTTCAAAAACTACATGGCTCTGATGAGGCCATTCAATTCCTATATTACTACCAAATTTCAACTTTCTATGACAAATAGTTTCGGAGAAAATCGGGGGTGTGACAGACGGACAGACAGACAGACAGACACCGAAGTGATCTTATAAGTGTTCCGTACGGAACACTAAAAATTAATGAGATCGTTGTGGGTGGTAGAGTTGTAACAATTTATTATAGTCAGGTTCTAATTTCGTTAACATCAGTCGCAAATTGCCATGTTCAGTGATGTGCAGTCTGTTCCTTTTCTTGAACAGTAAATTAGCTACTGCACTGCACCCAGGTTCAGCTAGATATGATTAAGAAAAAGCAATTAAAAAATTCTATACTTTTGTCCACAATCGAGGGTAGAGAGCTGGTATTGATTTTTGAAGCCAGAACTCTTGATATTCATTTCTGAATTTTGCTTCTGTTTGTTCTGTTCTGAGTTCTACGAGAAATTTGATGATTCTGCTGTATCTGCATTTCCGAAAGGATCTAAAACCCAACTCGATGTATTCATGTTTAAAATATTCTGAAATTGCTCCGTAAAATCAGCATGAAGAACGCTCAAGCGTTGGCAGTAAGTAAGTAACTCTTCCTGTTTTGCAGAGACTGCTGATAATGTGGGAAAGTGGCTGTATTCACCTCTACCTAGATTTCGTTTGAACAGAAGAAGTTTTCCCACAAAAGCAGCTACGACGTTTTTTGTTCTAATTAAATTCAACTCATCATCTTGCAATTGTAAACTGACGTCATTAAATATTTTAAACAGGTCTGTCATTTTAGATGTGATCAGGTTTTCGCGCAGTTTTTCGTCTCTGTTTTCAAGGAAGTCCAGTACTGAATCAAATAGATTGAAAAAACGATTCAGACCAAATACCTTTTGAGAGCCAACGAATTTCTGTGTGTAGCAATAAGCGATTGTAATCTTCATTATTTTCACTACAAAATTGGCCAAATAATCTGCCATGCAATGAATTGCTTCTAATTTTATTGACTGCTCTAATAACGTAATGAAGCCACGTATGCAGGCGTTCATTCAGATTTTTTGCAACTAAATGCTGACGATAAATAACACAATATACAGCGAGTACATTTGGTACTGCTAGTTTCAAATGCGCTATAAAATCCTTATGTTGCCCCGTCATTGCTGGAGCACCATCAGCAGCATCTGACAAAATATTACGTATCAGGAATTTCTTTCTTTTGAAAAAACTTGTTCATGGTATTAAATATCGATTCTTTCTTTGTATCGGTTTCCAGATTTTTAACAAATAACTCTTTTGACAATTTTTTCTTCTTTTACGAATCGAACGTATGATAAAAGTATGTATTTCGTTATGATAGGCTAAGTTGGGAATGTGGAATCTTTGGCACAATGACACTACTCAGTATATATCACCACTACACCAAATACTTTATTTTTGCACTCGACGCGCGTTTCGGTAACCATGGTAGGTTCATCAGGAGCGACGATTGACTGCAGCAGCAAGCGATTGTAATCAGTCAATCATCGCTCCGATGAAGCTAACATGGTCTGCGAAATGCGCGTCGAGTGAAAAAATAAAGTATTTGGTGTAATGGTGATATATACTGAGTAGTGTTATTTGGTAGAGTTGATTTATTGAGTTGAATGAAAAAGTCTTTAAGTAATCGCTTAAGGATATTTCAACGTTTTTAGCCATTTCATCTATTCTTCTTTGCACCGAATTATTAGAGAGGGTATTTTTCTGATGATATCTGACGGTTTTTCTATTTGTCTTATGGATGAAGAACAGTTTTTATTACCTCTTTGTCTGTCAGTAAGATTAATTTCTCGCCAATTATGTGTGGTTTTCCTGCTTTTGTAATTAACAATGAAATATTATAAAAGGCTCATAGTCCATAATCTTCTAGTTTAGAAGACGACGCAAAAAGGTTTGATATAGTTGGCTGTTTTAAATATTGCTTTTCCAGTCCTTGAAAATAGTATACAAATCTTTGTCCTTTATGCATGCATCATTTGAAGAAACTTTTTGGCAAATTAAACACATAGGTAATGATTGGTTTATAGAAGAGTGCGTAAATCAATATTTCAAATACTCAATACTGTACTGCCGGCATTTCTTCTTAGATTCAGACATTATGAAATACAAAATTTGCCACAGTTTAAATAAATTAACTTTTCAACAGATTTATAAACAGTTATAAAAATAACGGCTGTCATGACTTCTGTCACTTTTCTCAGATACGGATTATTGACGAAGCACAGAAAAATAATAAGACATTCCTAGAGCTATCTCTGTCTTTCATAGATTCGATTTCATGCACTCATGAACCCGTATGCCTTTGTGTGTTTGCGACGCCGGTGTACTTGCCCTGTAAACAAGTCATTACAAGCTCCCATATTTTTGTCGAAATATGCTTGATTGTGTGAATCAGGTCTTTGCTTACCAACTTGCAAAGACTTGTCACCGACAATACTAAACCAAATTAAGTATACGTATACCTAATGCTAATTTAAATTTTTCACAAAATTAAATATTTACGCAATAACAATAACTAAGTTGGAGAACGTGGAATCTTTGGCACAATGACACTTCTCAGTATATATCACCACTACACCATACACTTTATTTTTGCTCTCGACGCGCGTTTCGCTAACCATGTTAACTTCATCAGGAGCGATGATTGACTAAAGCTAAACTACAAATCTACCCTAATTTATATACTAACCCTTGAATTAGTCAGGCCGAACTAATGAAATAGGCGAGGCCATCAGTTCCGGTCAAGTAACCAGTAAAGGGGACTATAAGGAATAGGCCCCCTGTCTTTATTTAAACTACTTTTACATTTTATAATTTCTATACTTTCGTATGCGTTCAACAATCTCCTATCAGATACATTTTTAATTAATCTGAGATTATCTAATGTTACGTGTACAATATGATCAGCTTCAAGGGCATGTTCGGCAATGCTAAATTTTTTCTGTTCTACTGTATTTTAAGTGTGCTAAATGTTCTTTAAATCGTGTTTTAATTGACCTTTTAGTTTGCCCAACATACTTTTTGTCACAATTATTACAACTAAATAAATTCCACTTTTCTCACAATTAGGAATCTTATCTTTGGGATTTTCTAAGATATTCCTCAGACTATTGATGTCTTATAGATTAAGGTGAGGCCTACCTTATTAAATACCTTATTGGGTCCCCTGCTATATTTCGGATTATATGGTATGGAGACATACTTGGTGTTATTTTCTTCGCGTGTAAAAAAGGTGGAATTCTGAATATTTAACCTGAACTTATGTATATTTATTAGCTTGTTTACTAAGTCATCGTCATAACCATTAACTCTAGTTATATTTCTAATACGATTCCTTTCATTATTAAAGTTTACTCTATTCAGAGGAAAAGTGACAAACAATGAACTAAAAAAATGTAATGAGGCTAATTTATGTTATTTGCAATGAAATGAATCATTACATATATATATATATATTATATATATATATATATATATATATATATATATATATATATATATATATATATATATATATATATATATATATATATATATATATATATATATATATTTCTGTTACTGTGTCTTTCCTATATATATCAAATTCTAATCTATTATTATTTTTTAATAATTAAAATATCTAGAAAAGGCAGTTGTCCTTTGTTCTTAACTTCGTAAGTGAATTTAATAGAATCATACCGGCTATTTGATTTGGAAACGAAATCATCAATATTTGCTTTCTTTGTATCAAAAATCGCGAAAATATCATCCACATACCTATATCAGAATTCGAATATTTCCCTAGGTATATGGGAATCACTCCTGAAGAAGCAAACGCACGTCGAGTGCAAAAATAAAGTGTTTGGTGTAGTGGTGATATATACTGAGTAACCATAACAATAAGATAAAAATTTTATATAGTTGGATAAAATATTTATTCATGAAAACAGTAGGTATTTTTAAAGTATTTTGTTACATTAATTTCCTAAATAGGTAGGCTATGCCACGGCCGCTCCCTTGATTGTCTTAACGCCCCCCTGGACCTGCTATCGCTTATTAGAGAGGCAAAAACCTTGGCACCCGACTTTTGTGTCTTTGGTCACTTCGAGCGGACTTTCACACGGCTGCTGTCTACTGAGCTGACTGCCGATTTGATTCTGGTGTGCAGTGATGGATCCATGTTTCATCCATTGTCACATATCGCATGCAAAAAAAAAACCTATTTATTGTGCTTAAACAGGTCCCAAACAGCGCTCAAAATCATCAATACGTTGTTGTTTTTGGTCTACGTGAGCAAACGCGGTACCTATTTCGAACAGAGCTTTATAATGCCCAAATGTTTGATGCAAAATCGCCTCACCCGGAACTGACCAGCAACCTTAATTCGTTGGAACATCGAAGAACAGTTGGCGACTTGAATCTATTCTACAATATTTTCATAAAAAGGGTTCAATGGATGAAGCTCGTCTAATTCCTCCCAGAGCGGTGCATGTTCAAAAACCCATCGCGCTAATACTTCACATCCTTATGAGGTTCAGCTTGTTACTCCACGTACAACTCTTTTCAAGCAGTCTTTTATATGGAGAACTTCACATCTTATCAGTAGCTTTAATAGATACATGCAAAATTTTGAGGTTAAAATTCCACCCTGAAAACTGAACCAATTTCAAAATTCCTTTTGGCCTCATATTTTTGAGGACAAATGGAAACTTTTGAACTCTACCCGAACTTAACTCATATTTTTCACTCCACCCTATTATATATATATATATATATATATATATATATATATATATATATATATATAGATAGATAGATAATATTTTTATTTTATTCCTTGTAAATTACAAAGCTCCATATAGGAGCGTGGAACAATGTCAAAAGTTCTTAAACTAAGAAATATTGCATTCTATCAAATATTCTAGTTACACACATAAAAAATAGCCGTGATTCATCAGCAAAGAACTCCCCAAACTATAAACGACTTACGGACTAAATATTTCTTAATTACTAGTTTCAGCAAGTTCGTTCATAAATTCTATTGTACTATTGTACAATCTTAGAATACAAAAATGTACATTCTTTTGTATATAGGAATATTTACTTTCATTTCGTTTTAAATCATTTTTAGTGTTCCGTCCGGAACACTTATAAGATCACTTACGTGTGTCCAAAAAATAAAATCCCGAAACTACATCAATGTTGTCATATGTTACTGTTACACGTTCATTACTTCTGTTAGAAAATAGAATGATCTGTGTTCTTGAGATATTTAAAAGTAGATCGTTCGAAGTAAAATATTACTTTAATAGGTCTAGTGTATTAACCATTTTTTGGAAATAAGAGATGTTTATTATCCTTTCTAAAGATAAGGGTAGTATCATGGGCATACAGCACTATATAGTCATGCGACACTTCAGGCAATACATTAGTATTACAATAGATATATAACAGGGGTCCTAAAATTGAACTTGAGGTACACCCTTTTTTATTATGAAAACTTCCCAGAGCAAGCAAGCTTTCCACAAGGGTCTGTTTCAATAACACATTGTGTTCTGTTTTTTAAATATGATTTTATGAGCTGAAGAGCTACACCTCTAATTCCATACTTCTCTAGTTTTAAGCAAAAGTATTGAGTGATTTACCGAGTCAAATGCTTTCGACAAATCGAGAGAAGCATGGCCACAAGTCACCCATCATCATTTAAAGAATTAAGAATCTCTGTCATGGCTTGATAAATAGCTCTAATAGTAGATTTATGTCGACGGAAGCCATTCTGAAATGAAATGAGATATAAACGTTGATAATTTGTTGTTAGGAAGCATTGAGGGAGGAGATTAATAGGTCCCTCACATGCCAACTGTAGTTTGTGAATTTTTGGGAAGCACCATAAAATTTAGGGGATGTGTGATTATAAATAGTCTGACAGACTTCGCCCCATCTCATCCGTTAATCTTCCTTGATT
>CM032452.1:21059278-21109546 GCA_019049505.1 Pachyrhynchus sulphureomaculatus | reverse complement strand
CGTCATTTCTATTTTTAAACTATTACGCAGTAAATATCAAAATATATACTTTACTGGAAATATACCAATTTTCACTTGCTAAAGGCAAATTTTAGTTTTTTTTTATATTTACAGCTATTTATTAGGAGAGTAAATTGTACTTTTTTTCAAGGTATATTTCAGTTTTTTACTGGTATTTTATAAAACAACAACTCTAGAAATTATTTTTTAGTAACACCTTGTTATTATTTTTTTTTGTTGTCAAAATAAACACAATAGTTAGATCGATAAGAATAATGAATAGTAAGTAATAATAGCAGTAGGAAAAGATTTTATATATAAGGGTGAGATGTATCAATATATAAACTTAATTTTAAAAAACAAGAGTCTGAGAAAACTTTAAAAACAAAAAAAAAAGCCAGTTGTTGAAAGAGTAAAATGTCCCAAATGTAAAGGTGAAACAGATCTGTATAATCAAAAAAATGTTTGACATGTGAAGTTAAGGATTTCTTTAAAACAAAAGATGGTGCAAAACATTTACCTTCTTCGTAAAGAAAGAAGAGGAATCGAAAGGGAAGCCAACGAACGAAATAGAAACAGATAATATTTTTTTTTAACGAAATAAAATTATTTATATTAACACTTTATAATTTTTTTTTTATAATGTAAAATTATTCTTTATTCTTAATATATGTATTTTCTTAAATCTGCTCATACTTGTGTGGAAGGAAAAAAAAAAGTTCTACTAGTAAAAATTTCAAATATAAAGTAAAACATTCTATTTTTTTTGTTTACACAAGCTAGGCTATTATTATTATTATTTTCTTGGAAAAAAAAACAGACTATTTTCGGTGATGATGTCATTGGCAATTTGGTCACGTGACTTCTTCAGACAGGTTAAGACAAGCGTCGTATGGAAAATTCCTACATTTTATTACGATATAGGAGAAATGAGCGAAACCCATTTTAACAACAACTCGATTTCACTCAAATAAGGCAAATTCGACGAGTTCAAACTCTCTCGCATAGAAATATACCATAGTCTACAATGCATTTTTTACTCAACAAATTTTGACCTTTATTTCTTATAAAGGAGATTTTTTTTTATATAAACTACATGGAACCAATTGTTTACTCTTTTCGCTTATCTTGCTCATTTTTTTTTCCTATAGGCTTTAAGAAACCAAATTAAAACTACATAATATATAGAACTACCAACTAACGAGTTACACTTCGTATTCTTTCAGTAAAGAAAGAAGAGGAATTGAAAGCCAACGAACGAAATAGAAACAGATAATTTTTTTTTAACAAAATAAATATTCTTAATATATATTTTCTTAAATCTGCTCATACTTGGTGTATTTTATTATTTACCCAAAAAAAAAAAAACAAACAACAAATATATACAGGTTAGGCTAATTTATATTTCAAAAAAACAAAGCAAAACTAAATTAATATTAAGAAAAAAAAGTTGTTTACTCTTTTCGCTTATCTTGCTCATTTTTTTTTTCCTATAGGCTTTAAGAAACCAAATTAAAACTACATAATATAGAACTACCAACTAACGAGTTACACTTCGTATTCTTCCAGTAAAGAAAGAGGAGGAATTGAAAGCCAACGAACGAAATAGAAACCGATAATTTTTTTTTAACAAAATAAATATTCTTAATATATATTTTCTTAAATCTGCTCGTACTTGGTGTATTTTATTATTTACCTAAAAAAAAAAAACAAACAACAAATATATACAGGTTAGGCTAATTTATATTTTAAAAAAACCAAGCAAAACTAAATTAATATTAAGAAAAAAAAAAGATTCAACTTACTCTACTAGTAAATATTTCAATTTTTTTTCTTGTTTTTTTATTCCTCGAACAGGTTAGGACAAGTTAGGACAAGTTAGGACAAATGTCAAGTAGTAGTAGTAGTAGTTATTCAAACAAATCTTTCAGACAAAACACACACACATACACACTGTACTTTTAGGAGCAAATTAATATAAGAAAGAATTTTTTTTAGGTTAGAATAGATTAATCTATATTTTATTAGTAAAGGAAAAAAAAAAAAAAATAAGTTCTACTAGTAAAAATTTTATTTTATTTCTAAACTTTATAATTTACAACATTTTTCCCAACTTAATTTGGGATTTTTTTTTTTTACTTATCCAACAAACAATTCTATTTATATAAATGCAACAGAAACTCTATCACAAGGGTCCACGGTTCGTATTCTAGCTAGATCACTCCAGATTTTTTTTCATTTAAATAATTTACCAAAAAAAAATAGGGGAAATTACCCTCTTAACAAGCCAAACAATTTTTTTTCAGGAGGTTCAAAACAAATGTAGAATATGCAATGGTGAAACTTATTCACCTTGGTACACACCGAATGGGAAGAAATCAACCCTTTTCCAACTAATTTTTCCAAAAAAAAACTAACGATAGAAAAGAAACCAACTCTTTGCTAAATAATTTTCCAATAAAGAGAAAATATAAACAAGAATCTGATATATATTGAAGAAGAAGAGATTTAAGCAAGTGTAAAATTATTTATATATATAAGGACAAAATAAATACAAAAAAAATTGAATCGGGTATTTTATTTTTGCTTTATGTAGATGATGAGGTGAGGTGAGGCTAGGCTAGGCTCATTTCATTTCATTTTGTTTTGTTTTTTTTTTGTTTGTTAGAATAAAGTTATATCACCACACAGACAGACAGACAGGTTAGAACAAGTTAGGACAAGTTAGGACAAGTCAGAACAAATTTTATTATTATTATTATTATTAAATTAAGTTAGGCAAAAAAAAAAAAAACGACAATCGGCTATTCTCTTAGAATAACAAGGAAATAAAAAAATAAAAAATAATATTATAAGTTCTACTAGTTTAAAAAAAAAATTATTTTATTTCTAAATTTTTCAATTTACAACTTTTTTCCCAACTTAAACAAGTCATTTTTTACTTATCCAACAAACAATGCTTTTTTTATATATACCTTTTAGTTACTCCTTATTTCACGAAGCTTCAATAGACTAAATGCTAATACAACAGAACTCCATCACATGGGTCGACGGTTCGTATTCTAGCTAGATCACTTCAGACTTTTTTTCATTTAAATAATTCCCCAAAAAAATAGGGAAAATTACCCGAGTACAGAAAAATTTTATTTTTGCCTTTTTTACAACATACCAAAACTACCCCTAAAAAACTACCCCCTAAATACCAACCCTTTTTTACAAATAAGGACTTTTTGGCCTAATATACACCCCCATCTTCTTCTTAACAACACACCCAAGTTCTTTGTTTCTTTTACTATTATTCACCTCTTTCAAGGTCATTCTTCAGCTCTTCCAAGGTCATCATTCTTCGTCTTCAGCTCTTGGTACGCCGCTTCGGATGGACACATGCCATCGAGGTGCCACCTAAAATAAACACACTTTTTTTTACCTTCTTAAAACATCAATATCTCATTTGTTTACGTCACTTAATTATACCAGCATCCAAAGACTACTACTAGGAGTAAGATCTTTTTTAATATGATACCTTTACTAACACTATCTCGTAACAATCCTCTGTGGCTCAGTGGGTTAAGGCGCTGGTTTTGCAGTATGGGAAATAAAGGTTCGAATCCTGCTATAGACATTTGCTTTTTTTATTTATATTTAAATTCATACAAGTCCACAACCTAATGTGTGGATATGTGACGTATGTATGTGTGACGTCAGCAGTGAAGACCTCTTCTTGCAGAAGATAATCCAACACATCGAGGCTCACCTAATCTCTCTCTCTCTTAAGCTTTACGACATCCAATGATGACAAAAGGGCACTGATCAACAGCCACTGGAATGTGACGTCATTGAACACTTCTTCAGCTCTTTCAAGGTCATTCTTCAGGTCTTTCAAGGTCATTCTTCAGCTCTTTCAAGGTCATTCTTCAGATCTTTCAAGGGCATTCTTCAGGTCTTTCAAGGTCATTCTTCAGCTCTTTCAAGGTCATTCTTCAGCTCTTTCAAGGTCATTCTTCGGCTCTTTCAAGGTCATTCTTCGGGTAATGGTAGGCTCAGGATGGACACATGCCATCCGCAGTCCCAGGACCCCGCCATATATACTACTTACGAAGCGTTTGTAGAAAATTGTAAAAAAAATTATAGTCTTGGACAATACGTCACAATTGACGAAAAACTTGAAGGTTTTCGTGGTAGATGTAGTTTCATACAGTACATACCCAATAAGCCGGCCAAATACGGTATCAAAATATTTGTTTTATGCGACGCAAAAACTCACTTCGTTAGCAACATAGAAATTTATTGTGGACAACAACTCGAAGGTCCGTACAGAGTTCCAAATTCGCCAACAAATATTGTACTCAGACTTGTGGAAGAAATAAAAGGTTCAAATCGAAATTTAACGACAGATAATTGGTACACTAGTTATCCTTTAGCAAAGACCCTACTTAGTGATAAAATTACACTAATAGGAACATTAAAAAAAAAAAAAAAAAGAAATTCCGTTGGAATTTTTGCCAAATAAATCCCGTGAAAACAAAACGTCTGTATTTGGATATCAAAAAAATATTACTTTACTTTCATATGTACCAAAGAAAAACAAGTCAGTAATTCTTTTGAGTACTATGCATAACACTGGCGATATTGATCAGGATTCACCAAAGCCTGAATTAATTATGGATTATAATGCCACCAAAGGTGGAGTAGACAGCGTTGACCAAATGTGTGGATCATATTCGGTAAAACGGGTTACCCGGAGATGGCCATTAGTTTTTTTATTCTCTGATGGATATGGCGAGAATAAATGCCCAAGTATTGTTTAATTTCAACGAGGAAAATCCCAATATAGCCAGAAGAATATTTCTGAAAAATTTGGCAGTTGCGCTTATGAGACCGTTTCTGGAAGAAAGAGCTAATATAAAATCCCTAAAACAAGACATACGGGTATCTTTAGCGAAATATAGAAAAGTTCAAGATCCCAACCAGGAGAAACCTCAAAGAAAAAAAGTGGGACGCTGCTTATTATGTGGACGTTCAAAAAATATTAACACAACCGTGCAATGTAGTACATGCAACAATTTTGTTTGTAAAAATCACTCTGTTAAGCAAATAGTATGTAAAAATTGCAATGAAAATGCAGACATTAATGAATAGTCAAAATTTTGCACTGTATTTGTATCTAAAAATTCTGTTTAAATAATTTTGTGTTATTAAAATCAATAAATTTCGAAAATATAACAAAAAATTCTTTAAATATTTTATTAATTTCAATAATAATTCCATGGAGCATAAAATGCGCCGCGCGCCTTTTCGTGTAAAACTTTATAGTGCGCCCGGTGAAGGGTTAAGAAAGAAAATTGCTATACTCTATCCGTTTGCAAGGCGAAGTAATAAATCATGTAAAATTATGCAAATTAACTTTACAAGATAGTACGAGTCTCGGTACCGCACAGTACATTTTATACAAAAAAGTTACATCAAGATTATTTGTACCGGTAGTGTTAGTTTGGACTAACATTTATGGAAAATTACAATAGAATTATGACATTTTTGCATTGAAAATCTAGATAATGACCGAGCGTGGCGTATCGATGGATTTCTTTTGTATTAATTAAAGCTATAATAGAGGTGGGTTATATTAAAAAAATACGTTACAAAATATTACAGATATTACAATAAAATTACAAGAGTAAAACTAGTATTAAACAAAATTGAAGAATTATAATAAGATGACAGAACGGCGCCCATCAATGCCAGATGATTACCTACCTGCATAATATATGCATACAAAACAATATGATAGTTCAGATCAAATCAAATTTATTTATAACATATAAATATACAAATAAATAAGAAATTAATTACATATAAACAAATTTTAAAATATAAACGCACCTAGGTGGATCCTCCTGTATGTGCCTTTACAAAACACTATTTAAAGCCTAAAATCTAAAAGAAAACGAATACAAATGTCACACAGGGAAGACCCAATAACTGTATGTTGACTGGTTTGTTTATTTTTATTAATATTTATTTATTTATTTATCCACAGGACATGCCCATTTAATACTGAAGGTAACAATTAAAAGTTTATCATTTATAAAACAACACCTTAAACTATAACTTAAATTTAATGACAAAATAAAATTATTATATCTACCCCTAGTGCTATGTTAATCTTAAACACCTTCTATATCCGACATGTCAGATATATCCGAACTAAAATCTGACATAGCATCATCTGTACCTAATAGTAAAACTAGTGGCTCTACAATTTGGTATATTGATGAATCTAGTGTCCCCATTTTTTCTTCTTCTTTAATTACGTGTTCAACATATTTTTGCCAGTTTTCTGCAGTGACATTACATATTGCTTTTGCAAATAGATTTTTAAGGCCTGTTAATTTGTAGGTCAGATTGTTTCTAGCCACTTCGCTTTTTACTTGAGCCTAAATAAGCTCTATTAAACTCACAGTGATATGGTGGCAAGCGAAGAACAGTTATAACCAAAGTTTTGGCAATTTCGTCGATAACGTATTTATGGTACTTATCTTTGTTTATTAAAACTTCATGCTTGACTAATTGTATCAACTCACGTTTAACACTGTCATCATAGAATAATATATTTCGCTGAGTTAACGAAGACTGTATATCACGTTTAAGCCATCCCATCGTGGGAACACGTTCAACTTTTTTGGAATGGTAACTTGCATTATCCATGACAATTATTGAGTCTTGGGGAATCAAATCTATCATCTGCGTAAACCATTCTTCAAACACATTAGAATTCATAACCTCGTGCTAATTTTTCCTGTTTTTTTCGATTCGAATGTAAGCAGACCGCCATTAACGAAACCGTGGATACTCCCTATATGTGTTATAATTAATCGGCGTCCTTTTCCAGATGATGGACGGAGACCGATTGACCAACCTTTCATAAAAGCTCGTCTTGAACTCAAAACGTTTTGTCCTGCGAAAACTTATTTACGATGTACGCTTCATTTATCCAAGTTTTCCTTAAGAACGCTAATGTCTAATTTTTTCTCAGATAATCTCTTCTCCAGCGTACGATTTCTTTCCTTTGAAATTTTTCCCAACGAAAATTAATTGATTTTAAAACGTCCCACAACTTGGTCCTGCCCATCGTTGGTATCTGTAGGTTAATTTTAACAGCCTCTAGAATTAAGTCCACAGTTGGGATTTTTTTTCCAATGAAAAACCCATGAATGATTCTTCGCATGGAGTTTTTTACATCTTCTGTTAGCTCCAGTTTTATTTTGCCTGGTTTTAGCTTTGGCGCAGTAACTCCTTCTGTCCTTTCTTCCTTCAAAATTCAATAGATAGTTGTTTTTCCAACTCCGGTCATTAGGGAACCCTTTCGAACACTATCGTCGATACCTAAATTAAGGTTTTCATCATTTTTGATGTAATTCAACACATTCCTAATTATGATATTTTCATTTAAGCTTAAAGCCGTTATTTTTTGACGTTTTGGGGAAGACATCTTTATAGTTCTGAACTGATGCACTGGGTGTTACATGAGAAAACAAACTGAGAGTATACCCTCGATACGGTTTATAATCCAAATTAACCCCATCAGGTAAAACAACCCGCCTTGGGTTATTACCCACTGGGTCACTTTTATTACTAATTTGCATAATTTTACATGATTTATTACTTCGCCTTGGAAACGGATAGAGTAAAGACGTCAAGAATTATAGTTCAGCCTGTATTCATGCTAACAGTACGAAATTAAAATTTATTTAAAACTGAACTTTTTCTCTCGTATGGTTTTGTAAAAATGACGTAGGACAAAAAATATTAATTGGTTGTCCTATACATTTTTACTACTCAGTATATATCACCACTACATCAGAACACTTTATTTTTGCACTGGACGCGCGTTTCGCTAACCATGTCACCTTCATCAGGAGCGATGATTGACTAAAGCTAAACTACAAATCTACCCTATTTATACTTAGCCAGCTGAACTTAGGCGGAACTAATGGCATAGGTAAGGCCATCAGTTCCAATTAAGTATCCAGTAGAGGGGGCTATAAGGAATATGCTCTCTGTCTTTATAAACTACTTTTACATCTTATAATTTCCATACTTTCGTATGCGTTCAACAATCTCCTATCAGATACATTTTTAATTAATCTTAGATTATCTAATGTTACAGTATGATCAGCTTCAAGGGCATGTTCGGCAGTGCTAGACTCTTCTGTTCTACTGTATTTTAAATGTGCTAAATGTTCTTTCAATCGTGTTTTAATTAATCTTTTAGTTTGCCCAACATACTTTTTGTCGTAATCATTACAACTAATTTCATAAATTCCACTTTTCTCACAATTGGGAATCTTGTCTTTAGGATTTCCTAAGATACTCCTCAAATTGTCTGATGACTTATAGACTAAGGTGAGGCCTATTAGTTGTAATGTATGTTGGGCAAACTAAAAGGTCAATTAAAACATGATTTAGGCTAAGTATAAATTTGTAGTTTGGCTTTAGTCTATCATCGCTCCTGATGAAGCTAATATGGTTAGCGAAACGCACGTCGAGGGCAAAAATAAAATGTTTTTATATAGTGGTGATATATACTGAGTAGTGTCAATGTGCCAAAGATTCCACATTCCCAACATAACTGTACATTTTTACATATTATAATTTCTTACAATTTAAATGGCAATATTAAAAGATTTTTTTTTTGTTGTAGAGAAGCATATTAACATCGAGGTAGCAGAAGAAAATCCTGAAGAAGTTGGTTCATCAGGAGAAAAAAAAAATGAAAATTTGCCTTATCTTGGTAGCGTTGGTGTTTCTTATATTCCTTAGAATATTTCTGTCTATTCAGAAAATAAAGCGGACGCAGATGAAACATGAATTTACATTACCGCATAATACATTACCGAATTTTACATTACCAGATTTTAAAATACCGGAATTTATTTATAATATTAGTCAGCATCATTAAATAGTTATTTTTTTCTGGGAAAATATAAAGAACAGCAGCAAGTATTTTTTAGTTTAGTTTTTCAAATGCGTTTTGTCAATTTTCTAAAGTAAAGATGTGAGTACTGTCGGACGCCACAATAAAATTATTAGATGTTCAAAAGTATTTACTGTGCTTACATTTTTCGCTGAAAGTATCCTTCTTGTTGATTCTAGGAACCTCCGATACCTAATCGATAAGGGTGTTGGTAAATTTCCTCCCCGCAGGTAGTAGTCAAAATGGTCAGATTTAATGAGCCTCATTTATAGGTAGATTGCCTCACAAACCTTTCTTCTACCTAATGGGTATTTGCCGGTAATTAAGAGTAGGTATACAATATTGCAAATAAGTGTGGTGTATGTATATAGCTGATATATAGCTTATATTTGTCAATTTGATTTCTAAATTTCATCAGTAAAGACGCGAAACATTTTCTTAACATGAATCCCAGTATCATTTTAAGTGAAAAAGGAAAACAGTTATTACTTTTAAATAACTGTAAATACAGCTTCCAAAAGTGGTGAAAAGCGTTGTACTTACACAAAGAAAACGTGCAAATCTTTCCTTGTTACTCTGGGAGAAGTGGACAACAATATTGTCGTTACAAAACATGTAGAGGAACATTGCCATGACGTAAAGATAGAAAAATTACATTGTCAAATTGTTGATACGTCCTGTAAAAGAAAAACTGTCGAAGATGTGTCAGAATAACCCGCCAAAACTATACTGCGCGTACTAAACAAAAACTACCATCAACAGTTACTACGTCCGACGTTGCTTATATTAGAAGAAATATGTACAACGCTCGTCGGGAAAAAAAACACCCTGCATTGCCTAGGAGTATTGAAGATACTTTTAAAATTCTGGAAGAGATCAACATCGGAACATCTAAAGGTGAACCCTTTTTACTTACGGTAGAAGTTGTATTTTGTTGTAAATCAAATGTCCAGTTTTTGGAAAAGGTCTCACGAATTTATTTAGACGGTGCCTTTAATTATTGCCCTCAGTTCTCTTGTCAATTTTTTACCATTCATGGGCTTTACAACGGACATTATATTCCATTAATTTTTTCGTTGTTGTCTGATAAACGGACGGAGACGTACATAAAATTATTTAATTTCATGACGGATATTTTTAAATTTAATTTTGTCAAGCTAGAAATTTTGGAAGTTGTAATTGATTTTGAAAAGGGTATCCACAAGGCTGTTCAACAAACTTGGCCACTAGCAAAATTAGTTGGATGTCGGTTTCATCGTTCACAATGTTGGTATCGAAAAATTCGGCTTAACATGTTCATACAAAGATGAAACTTCTGAAGTTGGAAAATGGTTACGAATGACATTTTCCCTTACATTTTTAAAACCGGATGGAGTCAGCGATTGTTTCGTATTTGATCTGCTATCAGTTGCACTCGACTTAGAAAATATTCAAAAATATTCTGATTATTTAATAGACAGCTACATATCAGAGAATTCTTTATTTCCTCCATATCGTTGGACTGAAAATTCAGCGGAACTTACCCGCACTACCAATGCTTGTGAATCGTTCCACAAACATTTTAACGACTCCTTCTACAGAGCTCATCCAAATATTTTTTTTTATAATCTTCGTTTTTTGATTTCGGTATTTATCTGTTTGGGCAGATTTTTGATTATTGACCATGATTTGAACTCATTTATCTCAAAATATAGTACCGATTGACACCAAGAACATCAAACCTACCATAACCTTATGCAAAGAGGAAACATGATCAGATGAACGTTTCCTAAACTTAAAGCTTTTAAACCAGGAACTTCAAACCTAACATAACCTAATATAGCGAAGATCAAACTTAACATAACCTAATATAGCGAAAATCAAACTTAACATAACCTAATATAGCGAAGGTCAAACCTAACATAACCTAATGTAGCGAACTTTAACCTAACATAATTTAATGTATCGAACTCCAAACCTAACATTCCATAACGTAGCGTGCTCCAATGGAGCTCCTGGTTTAAAAGCTTTAAGTTTAGGAAATGTTTATCTGATCATTTTTCTTCTTTGCACAGGGTTTTGATAGGTTTGATGTTCTTGGTGTAAATGGATAAAAATATATTTATTGAAAAATGAGTTCAAATCATGGCTAATAATCAAAAACCCGCCGAGACAGATCGATAGAGAAATAAAAAACGAAGACTATAAAAAAATTATTGAGATTTCTTGAAACTTGCGTTACTGAGACTCATTTCATTTACCTAAAAAGGTGTTTTTGGAAAAAGTCATTGATAAATTAATAAAAATCATAGTAAATAATCAAAAATCCGCTCAGATAGATCGATAGGGAAATCAAGAACGAAGATAAAAAAAATAATTGAGATTCCTTGAAAATTGCGGCCAGAAAATAAATTTGAGCAAAAATCACGTATTGTCCCCATTGTGTGCAGGTAGAGAATACCGAGCAATGATGAAACTCCGATGAGTCTGCTTTAAGCATGTATGTAATACTCCTATATGGCTAGCGCCCTATCCTTGCCTATAAGAGAAACTGTTGGTTGCTTACACGCATGCACGAATTGTATGTAATAAATAATAAGTATTATATATACAGCGCCTATTTACTGTATACTTCTGCCATTAAAGAAGAAAATGGAATATATTTTTTGTGTATATTAACGCAAAAGAAGGACGAGGCAGTTGAACAGCTGACGTTTACCTAACCACATTTACTATTTCCTTCCTTATGCATATGCTTATATACTTCTCATTTTAGCGCATGCGCAAAGAACTCAGTTGATTCGTACTGTGTGACAGAGAAACGATTCATTTACGCTTTTTTAACGGCGACATACTTCTTCCTAATGCTCGATATATAGGAGTGTTACATATATGGCTTTAAGTACGTTCGACCCCTTTTGACGGTTGAAAGTGTTTGAGCTGCTCGTGCCTTTACGTTATTATAGTCAAAATTTAACTCTTAGTGGATCGTGTGCATTACAGACAATTTAAAAGAAATAGTCAGGCATGTCACGTAACTAGTCATCCTCGCCTGTCTAGGTTGTTTCAAAACTTCACAGACGGTCATCTTCATGCCTCTGAGTACAGATTAAAAAGATGATATGTGATAGTACTGGAGCCATTGATTAATTTCATACCTCGGTGCTGAGTCACCGCCGCCGGAAGAGAACACCGAGTACATGATGAAAGTCCGATGGGTTTGATCTAAGTATGTTCGACCTTTTTAGTGTTCCGTACGGAACACTTATAAGATCACTTCGGTGTCTGTCTGTCTGTCCGTCTGTCACACCCGATTTTCTCCGAAACTATTTGTCATAGAAAGTTGAAATTTGGTAGTAATATAGGAATTGATGGCCTCATCAGAGCCACGTAGTTTTGAAATTTAAATTTTGACTTAAGGGGTTAGTTTTGGGGGGTGAAATCGGAAGTGAAAAAAAATTTTTTTTACTAGGTAATCGAGTGTGGTGTCAAATGAAAGCTTGTGAAAATACGAGTAAAAAATATATATATAATGTAATACTTGCGCGCACTTTTCTTTGTATTATTTTTAAAAAATCGCGAAAAATCGCTGTCCACCCGCCTTATCTCGGAAAGTACTTATCAAAAAATTTTGAAAAAATTCTGGAATATTCTCCACAGGGTGTAGATTGAACGAAAATTGTGACGAGTGCATTACCTGTAATCATTTATCTGGTATATAAAAAAAAAAACAAAAATTTCAAGGTCATCAATTTTCAGTAAAGATTGGAAATAAACTTTGTTGAAAACTTATTGGGGGTATGTTTTGTGAAGTCACTGATCATTTTATATCACCGTAACATAAATTTTAACTTAAGGGATTCGTTTTGCGGGGTGAAATCGGAAGTGAAAAAAAATTTTTTTTTACTAGGTCATCGAGTGTGGTGTCAAATGAAAGCTTGTGAAAACACGAGTAAAATATATATATATATATATATATATATATATATATATATATATATATATATATATATATATATATATATATATATATATATAATGTAATACTTGCGCACACTTTTCTTCGTATTACTTTTAAAAAATCGTTGTCCCCTACCTTATCTCGAAAAGTACTGTTCAAAAAATTTTGAAAAAATCTTGGAATATTCTCCACGGGGTATAGATTGAACGAAAATTATCATTACCTTTAATAATTTATGTGGTATATAAAAAAAACCAAAATTTCAAGGTCACCAGTTTTCAGTAAATATTGGAAACAAACTTTGTTGAAAACTCATTGGGGTGTGTTTTGTGAAGTCACTGATCATTTTATACCAAGCTAACAAAATTTTTTATTTTAAAACCAATCAACGTACGGAACACTAATTGTGCAAGTTCAGCTTGCACTTGACTGGTTTTTTTTGATGGTTGAAAGTGATTAAGCTGCTGGTGCCTTTATGTTATTAAAGTAAAGATTTAACTGTTAGTCGATCGTATGCATTACAGAAAATTAAAAAGAAATATTAAGACATGTCACGTCGGTTGTCACTTTCGTCTGACTGGATGTCAATGTTTCAAAAATTGACACACTGCCATCTTCATGTCTCTGAGTAAAAATTAAAATGAAATGAAAACTAACACACGATATATGATTGTACGGGAGCCAGTGATTAATTTCATACCTCAGGCCTGAGCCAGCATTATTTTATGAGCCTAGCACAGGTGCTGCAGGTAATCTTTAAAGCGCTACAGGAGCGACAGGTGTGCAGAAAAAGCGATTCACGTTGGTCTTGAATCGCTGTAAATTGTACTTGGTCGGAAACACAGTCCTGTTCAAATTATTCTAAAGGGATGAGGTTTTCCGTATAAAACACTGCTTGAAAAGGGTTCTACTAGGAGTAACAAGCTGAACTTCATACGGATGTGAAGTATTAGCGCGCACCGCTTTGGGAGGAATTAAGCGGGCCACGTCCTTCGAACACTTTCCATGAAAATACTTGTAGAATAGGCTCAAGTCGCTAACCGTTCTTCGATGTTCCAGCGAATCAAGGCCACCGGTCAGTTCCGGGTCTCCAATCAGACGAACAACTCTTCTCTGAATAGAATCCAACAAATGCAGTGTATGTTTGGGAGCGGAGCCCCAAACATGGGAGCAGTGTTCCATAGTTGGTCGAATTTGAGCTTCGTAAAGAAAGAACAGTTGTTGTGGAGTGTAAAGCTTTGTGGTTCGAAATGATATTCCCAACTTTTGAGAAGGTCTCCTTGCTATGCCTGCAACATGTTTATGCCAGGACATATTTGCTCCCAAATTAACGCCCAACAAATTGAGTGACGATGTTGGGGGAATGGAGTGCCCCGACATAACTATGTCGGGTTCAGCAACGTTAACTTTTTTAGAAAAAAACTGCCACCTGGCTTTTTGTAACGTTAAATTCCACTTGGTTACTGTCACCCCAAGATAAAACTTCTTCCAGGTCTTTGTTAAGTTGAATGACTTCCTGCTGTCTGCGGATATTCGTCTGAGTAGCCGATGTCCGAGCGTTCAAAGTGAATGAAGAGATAAGCGTACTGTCATCTGCAAAGCTGTAGATTGGATACTAGGTCTTTTCCAGCAGATCGTTAATATAAATGAGAAAGAGAGTAGGAGACAGTATGGAGCCTTGGGATATACCGGCGTTGTTAGTGAAGGTGTTAGAAAGAAATCCGTCTACTGCCACTCGCAAAGAACGCTTTCTGAGGAAACATAAGAGCCACAAACAAAACTTTTCAGACATACCATAAGAACGTAGCTTAGCCAACAGCTCATCGTGCCAAACACGTTCGAATGCCTTGGATATGTCAAGAGCAACCGCTCGAGATTCTCCAAAGTGTTCAATTGCGTTGTTCCAAACGTGTGTTACATAAGTCAGAAGATCTCCTGTTATTCTATTTTTACGAAAGCCATATTGATGATCGCTAATAATGTTGAATCCTTCCAGATATTTTAGAAGATGCTGATTGATAGCCTTTTCCATGACTTTCGATATTATTGAAAGCAGTGCGATTGGTCGGTAGTTATTTGGCAAGGTCTTCTTGCCTATTTTAGGTATCGGCTGAACTGTGGCACATTTCCAGCAGGAAGGAAATATTCCCTTTCTGTACTATGGCAGGTATTCTGTCAGAGCCAGAAGCTTTTTTGGTGTCTAGCTTCATTAAAATATGTTTTATGATACGCTGTCTGAAGACAATATCGGGCATCCTTGACTGTACTATGAGAACAGTAAGTGGTGTTTTATATACTCTTTAGTGTTTTGTACGGAACACTTATAAGATCAATTCGGTGTCTGTCTGTCTGTCCGTCTGTCATACCCGATTTTCTCCGAAACTATTTGACAAAGAAAGTTTAAAATTTGGCACTAATATAGGAATTGATGGCCTCATCAGAGCCGTGTAGTTTTGAAAGTTAAATTTTGACTTAAGGTGTTAGTTTGGGAATCGGAAGTGAAAAAAATTATCAGGTCAATCGAGTGCGGTGTCAAATGAACGCTTGTAAAAACACTAGTTATATATAATGTAATACTTGCGCACACCTTTCTTTGTATTATTTTTAAAAAATCACGAAAAACCACTGTCCATCCTTATCGCGAAGAGTACTGATCAAAAAATTTTGAAAAAATTCTGGGATATTCTTCATAGGGTGTAAATTGAACGATAATTATCAAAAAAATTACCTTTAATAATTTATCTGGTATGTATAAAAAAAATTCAAGGTCACCAGTTTTCACTAAAAACCGGAAAAAAACTTTGTTGAAAAGTACCGGTCATTTAAAATATCAAGTTTTAATTCTTGGCTTAAGTTATTCGTTTATGTGAGTAAATCCAATTTAGTACTTAATTTAAAACTGCATGTTTTTAAGGGTAACTCGCTTTACCATTTTTTCCTTATTATTAGCAGCGCTCTTTTCTCCTTATGAAGATCGTTGTTAAGAACAGGTATTCAGGCAGCTATTGAAATCGAACAGATAAACAGTTTTTAATCATGTCTTTATGGGAGTAACGTGACAAAATAATCTGAAAAAATTTTACCAGACCAATTTTAGCTATCGAATAGGTACCAGCAGAAATAATAATAATAATTTTCGAAATAACAAGTAGGCTGAAAAGTTTTTGGTCTGACACATAGATGTCGCCATTTTCAAAATATCCATATGATTTTTAGGAAGTGTCAACCTTCAAATGATACGTGTCAAAATTTTATGACATTTCGATGATTAGTTTATAAGTTACAGTGATTTTAGTGACGCTATTTTAGATATTTTCAAAATAATGCAAAAAATCGAATTTTGTGTGTTGATTAAACACTGTTTTTTGATGGGAAAAAATACCGTTCAAGCAAAGCAATGGGTTGATAAGTATTATGGGGATTCTGCCCCTGGAAAATCACTCATCATTTACTGGTATGCTGAATTATAACGCGGTCGTACAGATACAAATGATGCTCTGGACGCCCAAATGAGGTGATTACACCGAAAAACATAAAAAAAATCTACAAATTGTTTTGGATGACCGTGAAGTGAAATTACGTAAGATAGCTAAAGATATCAAAAGAACGTGTTGATCATATTTTGCATGAGCATTTGGTCATGGGAAAGCTCTGTTCGAAATGGGTACCGGTTTGCTCACAGTGGACCAAAAACAGCAACGTGTTGATGATTCTGAGAGCTGTTTGGACCTGTTTAAGAGCAATAAAAAGATTTTTTTATGCGATATGTGACGATCGATGAAACATGGATCCACCGCTAGACATCGGAATCAAATCGGCAGTCGGCCGAGTGGACAGCAGTCGGTGAAAGCCGCCCGAAGCGACTAAAGACACAACAGTCAGCTGGGAAAGTTTTGGCCTCTGTATTTTGGGATGTGCATGGAATAATTTTCATCGACAATGCTGAGAAGGGAAAAAAACCATCAATAGCGAATATTATACAAAGTTCTGGTGCGTTTGAAGGCAGAAATCGTAAAGCAAGGGCCCCAAATGAACAAGAAAAAAGTGCTTTTTCATCAAGACAATGCACCGTGTCACAAGTCAATGCTTACGACTAAAAAATTGTACGAATTGAAGTTCGAATTGCTTTCTCAGCCACCGTATTCCCCAGATTTAGCCCCCAGTGACTATTATCTATTCGCAGGCCTCAAAAAATGCTCGCATGAAAGAGATTTAACTCCAATGAAGAAATTATCGCCGAAACTGAGGTCTATTTTGAAGGCAAAGGCAAATCCTTCTACAAGAAATGTATAGAAATGTTAGAAACACGTTGGACTGATTGTATTGCGTTTGAAGGAGACTATGTTAATGAATAAAGTCGACTTTTGCAAAAAAATGTGATTTAAGCACCTAGACCAGGAACTTTTCAGCCTACTTGTTACAGTTACGAATATTAAAGCCTATAATCTTGATAGCAGATGATAGAAGGGCCCCAATATGAGGGACGAAGGTGAGTTTGCTCTCAAACATTCCGCGTAGGTTTTCAATGAGCGTGCAGCGTAATCATTCAACACCGTTAAGGTAATAAGTATATTTTACTTGATTGTGCTTACGAGAATATGACGTCACTTTTCACTTAGAAATCTTTAAGTCGAGTTTAGAGTGTACCAAAAAAAAAATATTTGAAAATGCGAAGTCTAGATACAGTAATATTACGATTTTAGCGTTGGACTGATTGTATCGCTTTTGAAGGAGACTATGCTGTTAAATAAAATCGAATTTTCAAAAAAAAAATGTCTTTTAACTAGCTAGAGTAAAAAACTTTTCAGCCTACGTGTTGCAGTCTGTATTTGCCGAAGTGACTCATAATTAATAGTCACGTAAAAATAATGTTTTATAGGGTGAAAATACCCAAGGGAGATGAACATAATACATGATAATAAAATTAGGTTACATTTGAATAATTTCATTTGTTTGGATGGATTGTTTGCTTAAAAATTATGAAAAAAAAAACAAATAAAATTGTGTATGTTAGGCAACACATCTTTAATTATAAGTTTAATAAACAGGAGTTTGAATTTATCATCAAGAAATTAATTAATAAGGTTATTATAGGGCCTGACCTTGCGTCTAGTTTCTTTTTTAAAGCCTGTAGCTTCAGTTTTTCTAAACCACGTACCATTTTAATTAATCTGGAAATTAATACTTTTTAATTACTCTCCAGTTGTAAACTGGTTCGGGTCTTCCCTATATTGAAACTCCTCCTTAGATGTTTAAAATTATAGACTAGACTATTGTCATAATATGTAACCTTCTCAAGGTCTTCGGGACGATATAAACACATCTACTCTGATATCCACGCTTTATTTCTACTGATGAGTAAGATTTCATTGCACCACAATTAACAGTTTTTTAATAATATATTGCAATAGTAAGCTACTGCAGGTAGAAGTATTATATAAATCATGTAATTCGAATAATAGTGCAGTAAAAAAAGGTCAAAATAATGATGAGATAGGCATAGTTTAGATATAGCAATATTATGATTTTGTCCTTTTTTATCCAGGCAAAAAACTATTTCTTTTTCATTTTATTGTACAGGTCGACTAAGTGAACCGATCGGCTTGAAACTTTCAGAAAATACCCTGAAATTTTGGTACAAAAAATATTGAACTCAATGGACACAATTGAATTTGTTATTTAATATTTGAATTTCCTGCCATTTTGTGCCATTTCGTGCAAAATGGATCTTTTTTTCAAAATGTAGGTCTCGACGCCAGCCTTCCGATGCTATTAAAAAAAATTTTTTTTGGAGTCATTTTAACTGTTTTTTTTTACGTTTGTCTATTAAATAATAAAACAACAAATGCGTTTTTTTGGTCATTTTCAGGTTAACGAAAATGATTTTTTTCTTTAATAAAGGTCACGCGATTCTCTACCAGATGTGAAAAAAATTTTTAATTTTTTTGAAAATTTCATTATGAAGAGCTTGGTTTTTTTTGTCTCGATCCGACTTATATAACCGGAGTTATTCACATTTTAAACTCAAAAAACGCGTTTTGAAAACTGAAATTGTTTATAAACAAAAGCGTACAAGTTTTTCGAGGGCCAAAACTCAAGAGAATAATCCTGGTTATACCCCAGAAAGGATAAAAACATAATATTACTGTATCTAGACTTCGCATTTTCAAATGTTTTTTTTTTGGTACACTATAAACTCGACTTAAAGATTTCTAAATGAAAAGTTACGTCATATTCTCGTAAGCACAATCATGTCAAATATACTTATTACCTTAACGGTTTTGAATGATTACGCTGCCCGCTCATTGAAAACCTATGCGGAATGTTTGAGAGCAAACTCACCTTCGTGCTTCATATTGAGGCCTTTCTATCAACTGGTATCAAGATTATAGGCTTTACCTTTCTTGTAGAAGGTCTTGTGTTTGCCTTCAAAACAGGCCACAGTTTCAGCCATAACTTCTTCATTGGAGCCCAATCTCTTACCCGCCAGCATTTTTTTTTTGAGACCTGCGAATAGATAATAGTCGCTGTGGGCTAAATCTGGAGAATACGGTGGATGAAGAAGCAATTCGAACTTCAATTCATGCAATTTTGCCATCGTAACCGTTAATTTGTGACACGGTGCATTGTCTTGATGAAAGAGCACTTTTTTCTTGTTCATTTGGGGCCATTTCTTAGCGATTTCTGCCTTCAAACCCACCAATAACTTTATATAATATTCGTTATTGATGGTTTATCCCTTCTCAGCATAGTCCATGGAAATTATTCCATGCGCATCCCAAAATACAGAGGCCAAAACTTTCCCAGCCTACTGTTGTGTCTTTGATCGCTTCAGGCGGTTTTCACCGGCTGCTGTCCACTCAGCTGACTATCAATTTGATTCCAATATATAGTGGTGGATCCATGTTTCATCGATCGTCACATATCGCATAAAAAAAATCTTTTTACTGTACTTAAACAGGTCCAAACAGCGCTCAGAATGTTTTTGGACCACCACTGTGAGCAAACGCGGTACCCATTTCGGATAGAGCTTTCTCATGCCCAAATGTTCATGCAAAATATGATCAACACATTCCTTTGATATATTTAGGATTTTTTTTTACAACTTTAACGTCATCGCTCCTTTGTGTGATGTAAACGAATGCTCTGTAAAACAACTCAAGAAATTGATATTACTAGGACAACTGGTTTTAATAAAATATTTTATAATAGTTAGTGAGCATATGGGTCTAGCACACGTGCTACAGGGAAGTCCCTAGAGCGCTACAGGAGCGACACGTGTGCGGAGAAATCGATTCACGTTGTTCTTAAATCGCTGTAAATTGTACTCGTTGGGAAACACAGTCCTGGGTAAATTATTCCAAAGGGATGATGTTCTCCATATAAATGACTGCTTGAAAAGCGTTGTACGAGGAGCAACAAGCTGAACCTCATACGGATGTTAAGTATTAGCGTGACGTGTACTTCTAACATGCATCGCTCTGGGAGGAATTAAACGGGCCACATCCTTCGAACACTTTCCATGAAAATACTTGTAGAATAGGCTCAAGTCGCCAACCGTTCTTCGATGTTCCAGCGAATCAAGGCCACCTGTCAGTTCGGGTCTCCAATCAGACGAACAGCTCTTCTCTGAATAGAATCCAACAAATGCAGTGTATGTTTGGGAGCGGAGCCCCAAACATGGGAGCAGTATTCCATAGTTGGTCGAATTTGAGCTTTGTAAAGAATTAACAGTTGTTGTGAAGTGTAAAGCCTTCTGGTTCGAAATAATATTCCCAACTTCTGAGAAGCTCTCCTTGCTATGCCTGCAACATGTTCATGCCAGGACATATTTGCTCCCAAATTAACGCCCAACAAATTGAGTGACGATGTTAGAGGAATGGAGTGCCCCGACATAACTATGTCGGGTTCAACAACGTTAACTTTTTTAGAAAAAACTGCCACCTGGGTTTTTATAGCGTTAAATTCCACGTGGTTACTGTCACCCCAAGATAGAATTTCTTCCAGGTCTTTGTTAAGTTGAATGACTTCCTGCTGTCTGCGGATATTCGTCTGAGTAACCGATGTCCGAGCGTTCAAAGTGAATGAAGAGATAAGTATACTGTCATCTGCTGTAGATTGGATTCTCGGTCTTTTCCAGCAGATCGTTAATATAAATGAGAAAGAGAGTAGGAGACAGTATGGAGCCTTGGGGTATACCGGCGTTGTTAGTGAAGGTGTTAGAAAGAAATCCGTCTACTGCCACTCGCAAACAACGCTCTCTGAGGAAACATGAGAGCCACAAATAGAACTTTTCAGGCATACCATAGGAATGTAGCTTAGCCAACAGCCCATCGTGCCAAACACGGTCGAATGCCTTGGATATGTCAAGAGCAGCCGCTCGAGATTCTCCAAAGTGTTCAATTGCGTTGTTCCAAACATGTGTTACATAAGTCAGGAGATCTCCTGTTGATCTATTTTTACGAAAGCCATATTGGTGATCGCTAATAATGTTGAATCCTTCAAGATATTTTAGAAGATGCTGATTGATAGCCTTTTCCATGACTTTCGATATTATTGAAAGCAGTGCGATTGGTCGGTAGTTATTTGGCAAGGTCTTCTTGCCTTTTTTAGGTATTGGCTGAACTGTGGCACATTTCCACCAGTAAGATAGGTTGAAAAGTCTACAGAAAACTGGGTGTTAGTTCCCTCGCACAGTTTTTGAGAACTATGGCAGGTATTTCTGTCAGCGCCAGAAGCCTTTTTGGTGTCTAGCTTCATCAAAATACGTTTTATGATACGCTGCCTCAAGACAATATCGGGCATCCTTGACTGCACTATGGGAATATTAGGTGGTGTTTTTCCTTGGAAATCGACAGTAGAATGTGAAGCAAAGAGTTCAGCCAACAAGTTCGCTTTCTCAACAGGTGTCGTTGCAACAGAATTATCTGGCCGTGTGAGTTGTGGTATGGTGGATTTGGTGAAATTTTGACTAACTGCCTTAGCGACTGACGAAAAGGACCTGGAATTGTTGGGACAAGCGAGAAGTTTGTTTCTAATCCGTTGATTGTGTGCCTCCTTGGTTTCGTCGATAATTTCTTTGCATCTGTTCTTGGCAGGAACAAAGGTGTTACGATTTATGGTGTTAGGATTTTCACGCCAATGTCGGTATGCAAGATGTTTAGAAGCAACAGCTTCTTTGCATTTTCGGTCAAACCAAGGCTTGCCGTTGGAAGGGCATTTCTTCGAAAAAGGGATATAAGCTTCCATACCGGCCAAAATAACATCGGAAACCTCCTTGGCGCAGTCAGATGGGTCATCGGATCGAGAGGATATTAGCTTTCTCACGCAATTTCACTTTTACAGACATCCAAAACAAATTTGTGGATATTTTTTATGTTTTCCGGTGTAACCACCTCATTTGGGCGTCCAGAGCGTTCAGCATCATTTGTGTCTGTACGACTGCGTTTAAATTCAGCATACCAGTAAATGATGAGTTATTTTCCAAGGGCTGAGTCCCCGTAATAATTATCAAGCCATTGCTCTGCTTGAACGATATTTTTTCTCATCAAAAAACAGTGTTTAATCAACACACGAATTTCGATTTTTTCCATTGTTTTGAAAATATCAAAAGTAACGTCACTAAAACCACTGCAACTTGTAAACTAATCTTCGAAATGTCATCAAATTTTGACATTTATCATTTGAAGGTTGGTACTTCCTAAAAATCATATGGATTTTTTGAAAAGGGCGACATCTATGTGTCAGACCAAAAACTTTTCAGTCAACGTGTTATAGTATTTACTAATACTAAATCCGTCATAACCATGTTCTACTACCTAGTAAGCTTTAAGTTGAAGTATTTTGCCTAGTTTCTTCTATATCAAGTGCATGTTTTGATCTTTGAGATAGACCAAGGCAGCGACCCGAAATTTTGACCTATCGACTAACCGTCTGCCTAGTTCTTCATTCTATCGGGCGAGTGGAATACCCAGATAAGGCCCATGCTACATGAAAATGGACTGTCGTTTAACCATTTGATTTAGGTACCATCACATTTAATTATTGTAAAGCTACTAAAAATGGACGTAGTCCAAATTTCAGTAGTTTACCAGCTGTTCTCTTATTCGTCAAATCCATCCTGAGACGCGTTTCGCCGTACCACGACTCGTCAGTCAGGCTAGGATTGACAAACAAGAGAACATAATTTACTGGTACTTATCCCAGAAGATATGGCGAAACGCGTCTCAGGATGGATTTGACGAACAAGAGAACAGCTGGTAAACTACTGAAAGTTGGACTTCATCCATTTTCAGTTGCTTTACAATAACTATATATACCCGAGGAGGATCCCTCTAAAAGCTCTACCTGCTTTTAAGCATTGACTGTGTCAACCACTCTGTCGGATCGAGAGCTGCTATGTCGGCTTTCGATGGAGTAATAGGTATGTGTACTTAATACAATTTGTTGGATCCTACCATCGTACACCATAACATTTGTTGACACTAAAAAAGTCGAGCGCCCCAAAGGACAGAAAATATCAATCCAAGATTGGACTTTAATTTAACCATATAAAATCAATAAATTCAGTTTGTTCTTGATAAAATAAGAGGGAACTGCAAAAGGAAGATGCCGCCAATACTGGAGGACGAACCTGGACCTGCTTTTTCCACCCAAAAACGTTATCAAATGTTATGGTACTTGATTCAAGTGGTTCAACAACATACACAACAACAATAATATTTAATTCCTACTAGACATCTGCTACAGATCAGCCGATGCCCAGAAAAGGCAAGAAGACCTTGCCAAACAACTACCGAAAAGTCGCATTGCTTCCAATAATATCGAAAGCCATGGAAAAGGTTATTAATCAGCATCTTCTAAAATATCTTGAAGGATTCAACATTATTAGCGATCACCAATATGGCTTTCGTAAACATAGGGCAATAGGAGATCTTCCAACTTATGTAACACATGTTTGGAACAACGCAATTGAACACTTTGGAGAATCTCGAGCGGTTTGCTCTTGACATATCCAAGGCATTCGACCGTGTTTGGCACCATGGGCTGCTGGCTAAGCTACGCTCTTGTTGGTGTGTCTGAAAAGTTCTGTTTGTGGCTCTCATGCTTCCTCAGAGAGCCTTCTTTACGAGTGGCGGTCGACGGATTTTTTTCTAACACCTACACTATATTTAACGATCTGCTGGAAAAGACCGGGAATCCAATCTGCAGCTTTCCAGATGACATTACGCTTGTCTCTTCATTCACTTTGAATGCTCAGGCAAATATCCGCAGACAGCAGGAGGTCGTTCAACTTAACAAAGACCTGGAAAAAATTCTATCTTGGGGTGACAGTAACCAAGTGGAATTTAATGCTACAAAAACCCACGAGGTAGTTTTTTCTAAAAAAAGTTAACGTTGCTGAACCCGACTTAGTTATGTCGGGGCACTCCATTCCCCTAGAATCGTCGCTCAATTTGTTGGGCGTTAGTTTGAGAGCAAACATGTCCTGGCATGAACATGTTGCAGGCATAGCAAGGAGAGCATCTCAAAAGTTGGGAATATTATTTCGAACCAGAAAGCTTTACACTCCACAACAACTGTTACTTCTTTACAAAGCTCAAATTCGACCAACTATGGAATACTGCTCCCATGTTTGGAGCTCCGCTCCTAACATACACATGCAGTGTAACACACACTGCATTTGTTGGATTCTGTTCAGAGAAGAGCTATTCGTTTGATTGGAGACCCGGAACGGACCGGCGGCCTTGATTCGCTGGAATATCGAAAAACGGTTGGCGACTGGAGTCTGTTCTACAAGTATTTTCATGGAAAGTGCTCGAAGGATGTAGCTCGCTTAATTCCTCCCAAAGCGGTGCATGTTAGAAATACACGTCGCGCTGGTGCTTCACAACCGTATGAGGTTCAGCTTGTTAGCAGTCTTTTTTTGGAACAATTTTCCCAGCGCTGTGTTTACCACCGAGTACAACTTACAGCGATTCAAGAACAACGTGAATCGCTTTTTTTTTTTTCCGCACACATGCCGCTCCTGGGGCGCTTTAGGGACTTCCCTGCAGCACGTGTGCTAGACCCATAAAAAAAAGACAATTTTTGATTTAGCATTTGGGCCTTATCTGGACATTCCAGGCCATGGGGCCGCAAGATCAACGTTAAAGGCTCGACTCGCCGATAGAATGGACAACTAGACAGGTCAAAATTTCGGGTCGTCCTCTTGGTCTAAGAGTATTCAAAGAAAGTTTTTAAAATTTTTGTTCTTTAAATTAGACGATATCTACGCACAACAAGGTTTTACTACTGATTTACATTTTCCAAAGAATTTTTAGCTCTCCGTACGGAACACTAATAAGATCAGTTCGGTATCTGTCTGTCTGTCACACTTGATTTTCTCCGAAACTATTTGACACAGAAAGTTGAAATTTGGTATTAATATAGGAATTGAGGGTTATATCCGAGCCGTGTAGTTTTGAAAGTTAAATATTGACTTAAGGGGGTTAGTTTTAGGGGATGAAATCGGAAGTGAATTTTTACCAGCTCATCAAGTGGGATATCAAATGAGAGCTTGTAAAAACACGAGTTGAAAAATATATATAATATAATACTTGCGCACACTTTCTTTGTATTATTTTTCAAAAATCGCGAAAAAAATCACTATCCCCCCCTAATCAAAAAATTTTGAAAAAATCCTAATTGCGCATGTCCAATTTGTACTTGACCGGTTATATATTCTGCGTAATAACTCTCGACTTTCTTCGGCTTTTTATTATCAGTCATATTATCGAGAAACAACAAAATTTACAACTTTAACGTCATCGCTCCTTTCTGTGATGTAAACGAATGCTCTGTAAAACAACTCAAGAAATTGATATTACTAGTACAGTTTTCACCCAACTGGTTTTAATAAAATATTTTATAATAGTTAGTGAGTATTTTTTTTTGTTTTTTTTTTTTATGAGTCTAGCACACGTGCTACAGGGAAGTGCCTAAAGCGCTACAGGAGCAACACGTGTGCGGAGAAATCGATTCACGTTTTTCTTGAATCGCTGTAAATTGTACTTGGTGGGAATCACAGTCCTGGGCAAATCATTCCAAAGGGATGATATTCTCCATATAAAAGACTGCTCGAAAAGCGTTGTACGAGGGGATGTGAAGTATTACCGCGACGTGTACTTCTAACATGCACCGCTCTGGGACGGATTAAGCGGGCCACATTCTTCGAACACTTTCCATTCGATATTCCAGCGAATCAAGGACGCCGGTCAGTTCCGGATCTCCAATCAGACGAACAGCTCTTCTCTGAATAGAATCCAACAAATGCAGTATATGTTTGGGTGCGGAGCTCCAAACATGGGAGCAGTATTCCATAGTTGATCGAATTTGAGCTTTGTAAAGAATTAACAGTTGTTGTGGAGTGAAAAGCTTTCTGGTTCGAGTATGGGGAAATACGAGGATGGATTGAAAAGCCTTGTAAATAAAAACAAATTTATACTAAAAATAAAAATTTATTTCTCAACATAATCTCCTTTGGTCCAGCGAGTTCCCAATTTTTTAATTCTCGCAAAAAAATTGCCAATTTTTAGGTTAGGATATCCAAAAAATTCACTTGGGGACCAAAGTTGGGGAATAGGATGGGCGGGCTATTTCGAAGGCCAACTCATGCATTTTTGCCGTTGCGACAGCCGATGTGTGAGTAGGCGCATTGTTCTGGTGAAGAAACACTTTCTTTGCGCGTTACCAGGTGTACAAGTATGAAATGCGGATTTTTTTTTCTAAAAAAAACATGTTAAATTCGGAAGAAGAATGATAAAAAGTGCTTTATTCAAACTATGGTCCATCGCCTGTTATACATTTTTCCCATCTTTCGGGCAATTTGGGAATAACACGCCAGTAAAAATCTTCCCCTTTTGCTGCGAACCATTCATCGAGCCATTTTTTCACATCTTCGTACGAACCAAAGCGCTGCTCAGCAAGTGCGTGACCCATCGATGCAATCAAGTGGTAATCGAAAGGAGCCAAGTCTGGTGAGTAAGCCGCATGGGGTAGAACTTCCCAGCTGAGTGCTTTCAACGTGTCGCGAACTGGTTTTGCCGTATGTGATGGAGCACTGTCACGAAGAAAAATGACTTTGTGTTGCCTCTTGTATTCTGGCCTTTTTTCAAGCAACGAACGGTTCAAATTGGTCAATTGTTGTTGGTAACGTTTAGTATTAACCATTTCCTCAGGTTTTAACAGCTCATAATAGACCACGCCCCTTTGGTCCCACCAAACAGAAAGCATCGTCTTTCTTCCAAAGCGATTCGGTCTTGCGGTCGATGTGAATGGTGCGCCTGGGATTCTCAAAATAAATCCACTTTTTATCCCCTGTAACTATACCATGCAAAAACGACTTCCTTTTGTACCGAGCGAGCAAAATGTCACACGAGTTTTTGCGCTTTTCCATTTGCCTGTCGTTCAACTTATGTGGTACCCATCTACCCGTCTTCTGAATCTTTCCCATCTCTCGTGGCCGATTGGAAACAGCTTGTTGACTAACGCCCAATTGCTCGGCAAGTTGTTTTTGTGTTTACGAATCATCTTCGTCCAACAATGCTTGCAATTCCGCATCTTCGTATTTTTTTGGCGGTTTTTCACGTTCCTTGTCTGCAACATCGAAGTCACCACTTTTGAAACGCCGAAACCATCGTTCATACGTATCTTGAGATGAAGCATGTTCACCATAAGCTTCTCGAAGTAATCGATATGATTCAACAGCAGTTTTCTTCAAATGAAAACAAAAAATTAATGCTGTCCGCGAATGCTCTTTGTTCGGTATAAATTTCGACATAATGAACACAACAACCCAACACTATGCACACACTTTTCCAATTTAGCACTCGTGCGCGTCTGACACTTGTTAATGATACAACAAAATGGCGCAGTGTCAAATCTTTATAGCACAAACTGCATTAGTACACCATCTGTTGTCTGAAATCCGCATTTCATACTTGTACACCTGGTAATCTTGGTCGCCTCTGATTCAACTCACTAGGCAAATACCGTAGTCCAATAACGTCGCGTAATAAGAGCCAGGCACTATTTTATCATTTTTCAAATTGCCAATAATGATGATACTCTGCGAATCCCAAACAAATAGTTGCCATCACTTTTTCTGTCGATAAAACTATTCTCGTTTTTCTTTTTCAGTGCACTTTCGCCTTCGCCAATCCGCTGTTTTGACTGCCGTTTTGTTTCCGGGGTGTAATGGTGGATCCATGTTTCGATTGCAATCACAAAACGACGCCAGAAGTCCTTCGGATTAAGCTGCAACTTTTCCAAAAACGATTTTCGATTGTCCTTCCTCGTGCGTTTTTGGGCAGAAGTCAACAAACGCAGTACTCACTACGCACTTTGTTTTTTCCGTTTTTCTTTCTTCTATTAAATAATCTTCCACCTGTTATCATTCTCTCCTTGATCTCCTCTTCCATGCTTCCATCCTCTGATATTCTTGATCTCAAATATTTAAGTTTCTCTACTTGGTCCAGCCTTTCCTCTCCTATCTTTATTTTATGCTGTCGTTTTTGTTTTCCTATTAGCATAGTCTTTGTCTTCTCTTTATTAATTTTCATGTTTATCTTTTTCAATGCTTGTTCATATATCCGTATGTTTTTATTAAGCGTTTTCTCGTCTTTTGCTATAATAACCAGATCATCTGCATAGCATAGTTCTGGTATTTCTATCTTTTTCATTTTCCAATAGCCTCTCTGGTATCGTCTTACTCTCTTCTTCTTTGCTTCTTTTATTGCTTCATCCATAACTATTGAGAAAAGCAAGGGGCTCAGGATGCATCCCTGTCTAAGGCCCATTAAATTTATTTATCCAGTAATAAATGGGCTTGCGTGCTGGTGCAGGGTCCTCATAAACTTCTTTCAGTCCAGTGTCTACCTGGTCCGCCATCTACTTTTTTAAATAAAAATGTTTTATTACTGCTTTATGTATTTCTACGAAAATATCCAATTACTTACGATAGCTGCTAACAAAGAACTGCATGTTACATCTGTTTGAAATCTTGAACACAACCGAATTACACTTACCAACAGTCATGACGTTTAACAAAATTTCTCGCCATTTCGTAGAAATTTACCATTCACTCTCGTAAGGTAGTTTGTATATTGTTTGTGTTTTTAGTTTTAAGGGGAGGTTCTCCTCAAGAATGATCAAAAAATGATTTTGTGGAAAACAACTTAATATAAAAGATATTGATAATTTGAGGCACCCACTTTAGTGTGCGAAAATAGAGTCTGTGCGGTAGCGGGTATCTTAAGTCAATATTTTTGAATCGTACGCCTTTTTTATTTACTATAATGAGACTATACTTGTCACTGATACCAACAGATGTCAGTATATATGCTGTGACTATGACATGCCTTTCTATGAACTCATATCTAGGGTTTCAACGTGGAGCGTCTTGAGTTTTCCACGTGCCGAGTATCGAGAAACTTTTTACTGTTTTATTTTACTGTAATATGCCTACTTTGCATAAAAGTTTACATTCGAAATTGATACAGAATACATTAGTACATCAGCGAAAAAAATTGAAATGAATATTGATATGTTATTCTGAACTTCTTCACTGTTTTTAATTTTCTCAGCACGTGTGTGAAGTGTAAAGATTGTAATAGTGACATTAAATTTTTAAAATAAATGGGGCAGGAGTTACTTTCGCGTTAGTAGTGGAATGTTCTTGTTCGACTCGTTCTTGCCATTCCAGTCTAGTAACAAACCGCTTCTCTGAAATTAATCGTCGTTTAATGCTTGCTATGCGCATGTTTGAAAATATTTTGCTCAATTTTAGATGTAACATCATCGTTTAGTAATAAAATGTATTATGCTTTTATCGATAATTTGCATACTACATCAAAGTCTGTTTTCGAACATTATCAAAAAAAAGTCAACGAAGAAATGAAATAAAATGCAGCTGCTGGAAATGTGCCTTTGCACTTAAGTGTATCGGGCGACGGTTCGTGAAAGAAAAGTGGTTTCACATAATTATTTGGTGTAGCTACATTAATTGGTAAATATACAAAGAAAGTTATTGATGTAATCGTGAAATCTGCTTTTTGCCAGAATTGTGCCAATTCGAAATCTAAACTGGGTACGCCAGAGTTCGATAAGTGGAAAGAAGACCACGATGAGCAGTGTACTTTAAATCAAACTGGAAGTGCTGGATAAATGGAGGTCAATGCAATAACAGCAATGGTTTCGCGATCCGTTGAATAGCTTGGCGTCAAGTATGAATATTATATAGGCAACGGAGATACAAAGACCTTCGAAGCAATTCATGAAATAAATCCTTAAGAAAATCTTGTCTTAAAAAAACAATGCGTCGGGCACGTACAAAAAAGGATGGGAACTCGACTTCGAGATGTGAAAAAAAGCACAATGGGTCTTGGTGGAAAAGGCGCTGGAAAATTGACGGACAAAGTAATTTCCGATCTGACGTTATACTACGGTTTGGCTATTAGAAGAAATCCAGATTCAGCGGAGGAGTTGAAAAAGGCTGTATGGGCTGTATTTTATCATAATATTTTAACAAATGAAAAACAGCAATACATGTACTGCCCGCAAGGAGCTGATGTAAATGGGGCGTAGCCGAAGCTTAGGGGAATGAGAAATCGTTGAAGCACAAGAATCCACTACAGTAAAACGTACAAGATGCCATCAAACCTGTTTTCAAGACTTTATCTGCGAATGAATTGATGGAAAGATGTACCAGAGGTAACGCTTAAAATTCCAACGAGTCTGTCAACGCCTGCATATGGAGACTTGCGCCTAAACATTTGCATTGCGGCGCAAAAAGCGAAATTGCCAAGCTGTCAGTATGTTTAATGAAGATTATATTGCTTTATTAATAACCGGTCAAGTGCAAGTTGAACTTGCACAATTGGTGTTCCGCATGTGGATTGCTTTTAAAATAAAAAATTTTGTTATGGAGGTATAAAATGATCAGTGATTTCACAAAACACACCCCAAATGAATTTTCAACAAAGTTTGTTTCCAGTCTTTACTGAAAACTGATGACCTTGAATTTTTTTTTTAATATGCCAGATAAATTATTAAAAGTAATGTCTTCGTGATAATTTTCGTTCAATCTACACTCCGTGGAAAATATTCCAGAATTTTTTCAAAATTTTTTGATCAGTACTTTTCGAGATAAGGGGGGACAGTGATTTTTCGCGATTTTTTAAAAATAATATAAAGAAAAGTATGCGCAAGTATTATATTATATATATTTTTTTACTCGTGTTATCACAAGCTTTCATTTGACACCACACTTGATGACCTCGTAAAAAAAATTTTTTTCACTTCAGATTTCACTCCTCACTACGTCGCTCTGATGAGGCCATCAATTCCTATATTATTACCAAATTTCAACTTTCTCTGACAAATAATTTCGGAGAAAATCGGGTGTGATAGACAGACGGACGGACAGACAAACGGACAGGCAGACACCGGAGTCATCTTATAAGTATTCCGTACGGAATACTAAAAATCATGACTACACTGAGAATTGCCGTTGGACTTTTGAAGCCAACAAATTCGCCGACAGAGCCGATGCTCATTGGATTACTGCAGCTGAAAGTAATATGATGGACGACGCAAGAGCAGCTGCATTATCCAAAAAAACTGATCAAATAGCACAAAAGAGCAATATAAACTTGATGAAGGATTAATGTATAGCCCTGGAATAGCAGATTATACGATATATTTTATGAAAAAATTTGGATTTTTGATTTCAGATAAATATTACGAGCAGATTGGACATCTTTTTTTTGGATGGTTGCATTCCAGCACGCATAGCAGGCTCTCATGACATTATTTTTCACTAAAAAAATTCTTTTTTATACTCTAAGGGCTAATAAATATGAGTGAAAAACCCCAAATACTTTATTTATTTCCTTGCCTGAAAAAAAAAAGAAAATGACCTCTTTTTCGGGGCGCCAGAGGAGAACCTCCCCTTAAGATGTTCATTTTTTCAATTATTATTTAAATAATTTTTGCTGCAAATGTATTCTGTTTGGTAAATAAAAAGAAATAAATAAATAGGCAAATATAGTAAGTATGTAAATTATTAAAAACACTTTATACCGGTCATTACATATAATACAAGTACACTTATCCAACATTTCTTTTACAAATTACACCATGTTTGTTGGTTGATACGCTGTTTGCATGCTAAATGCCATGAATTTTTTTCTGAGAAGACTGCTTGCGAAATGATAGATAAGGAGAAGTAAATTTAGAACTATTTTACTTAAATTTACATATATACTATATATATGGTCTTCTAGGTACTATTAGAAATAATTAATCTGTTACAGGACTGTCTCCAGAGCATATGTTTTATATACGAGTATACATTTTTTTTAAGGTGGGCTAGCGTAAAAGATTTCACTTTATTTAATTTGAGATAATTGGTATAGTTTTTTGTTGATATGAAGTGCGAGGCTAAGTTTAATGTACTGTGAGATATATTCCATCCGGCCTTAATTGACCCAATTTTATAACATTAGATTGGTTTGACCTATGGAGGATTAAGCTCAATCTACGAAAGACACGGCCAGCCATATCTTCGAAAAAAACACCCACACCAGAGACCCTCCTCAACTCTCACTTAATGGAACTAGGCTCAAATTGACGAACAGCAATAGGTACCTGGGCCTTCTATACGACAAACGGCTCGTATGGAAGGACCAAGTGACAGAGGCCGTGCGTAAGGCAAACCAGCTGCTAGGGAAGCTGTACCCGCATAACATGTTGCTAATTTACAAAACGATTATCAGTGTTCCGTGCGGACCACTTATCGGATCAGTTCAGTGTCCGTCTGTCCGTCTATCTGCCTGTCTATCACACCTGATTTTCGCCGAAACTATTTGACATCGACAGTTGAAATATTTGGCACAAATATAGGAATTGATTTCCCAATCAGAGCAGTGTAGTTTTGAAAATGAAATTTTGACATAAGGGATTAGTTTTGGGGGGTGGAAGCGAAAGTGAAAATAAAAATTCTTTAGCAGGTCATCGGGTGGGGTGTCAAATGAAAGCTTGTGAAAACACGATTTCAAAAATATAATACTTACGCTCAACCCCCCTATCTCTAGAATATTCTTCATAAAGTGTATATTGAGCGAAAATTATCAAGAGTACGTTTGATAATTGATCTATGTATATATATATATATATATATATATATATATATATATATATATATATATATATATATATATATATATATAATAACATCGCTCTGTCTGTTCGTTGTAGTGGGCTTATCACTCCAGAATCCAATTTACGTGTTTTTTCTTTAAGTCATGCGTATGTTCTCTGTCCAGGTTTTTGGTATATATTGTGTTACGTTAGGTAACATAAGGAACAAGCAGTGACGATAATAATGAATCAGTGAAAGGAGAGCTAAACACTAATTCTGTAGTCCACGCGAGTGGAGCCGCGGCACAGCTAGGCTGATATAAAAAATACTAAAAACTATGTTTCACAACACTGTGGGGGAGGTGGTATTAATATAACCGCGCATCGCTCCTCTAGAGACAAAATAATTTTATTTTATTTGTTTATAATTAAACAAATATTTAGGTAGCAAATATTTGTATTACAGTTTTATTACTAGATTGTGCTAGATTGATTTATTGGCTATTAGGTAGCTAAGATGCTATAACTATTATACATTATTGACTAAGAAAAAACGTGAAAGATGGGAAGGACCGAATTAACTTAGCCCAGGTAAGGGTTTTAATTTATTTTAAACTGGCTGTGCCCGCGGCTCCGCTCACATGGACTACAGAATTATTGTTTAGGTTTTTTTGCAAGAGGGTGCGCTGAAGACAAGCTTTTTTCCGACTTGATTCATTATTATTGTCACTGCTGATTTTACCTAACCTAACAAAATATATACCAAAAACCTGGCCAGAGAAGACATGCATGAATTAAAAAAAACACCTAAATCGGAGTGGTTCTCGAGTGATAAGCCTACTAAGGGACAGACAAATAGACAGATGTTGCGTTTTATAGTATATACAGACAAAGAAGCAATTACGGTACGGAATACTTATTGCGCAAGTCCAACTTGCACTTGACCAGGTTTTTTTAGTGTTCCGTACGGAACACTTATAAAATCACTTCAGTGTCCGTCTGTTTGTCCATCTATGTGTCCGTCTGTCTGTCACACCCGATTTTCTCCGAAACTATTTGACATAGAAAGTTAAAATTTGGCACTAATATAGGAATTGATAGCCTCATCAGAGCCGTGTAGTTTTGAAAGTTAAATTTTGACTTAATGGGGGTGAAATCGGAAGGGAAATCTTTTTTTACCAGGTCATCGAGTAGGGTGTCAAATGAAAGCTTGTAAAAAGACGAGTTGAAAAATATATATAATGTAATACTTGCGCACAATTCTCTTTGCATTATTTTTAAAAAAGTGCGAAAAATGGCTGTCCCCCCACTTTTTCTCGAAAAGTACTCATCCAAAAATTTTGAAAAAATTCTAGAATATTCTCTACAGGGTGTAGACTGAACGAAAATTATCACGATTGTATTACCTTTAATAATTTATCTGGTATATGAAAAAACAAAAATTTCAAGGTCAACAGTTTTCACTAAAGATCGAAAAAAAAACTTTGTTGAAAAATCATTTGGGATGTGTTTTGTGAAGTCACTGATCAATTTATACTTCCATAACGAAAATTTTTATTTTCAAAACAATCAACGTACGGAACACTAATTGCGCAAGTCCAACTTGCACTTGACCGGTTATTTACTGATAGAAAGTACAAGGCTAAATTCAATGTACTGGGTACATATTCCATCCGACCTTTATTGATCGAATTCTATAACATTATTGAACGAGTACAGGCTGGCGGTAGCAAACAGCTATCCATTCAAATTAAATGGTATATGTTTCGCAAGCAACATTAGATAAGTGAGGTATAAATGTCAAATTTGACATTTGTTTTTAAGATGCTTAAAATACAATTAATCAAAAGACTGACATTTAATGACTTTCAAATTCGATGTTTAATGAAATTGGGCAAATTTGGGAAGATTCCTTTTCGGGTTTATGTAGTTTCGAAAACTAAATGTTTAATCTTTTTGGAAACAAGTCATTCACTATACGTTAATTCTAAGTGTTATTTTAAAAGTACCTAAAATAAATTATTTCTTTCTAATTGCTGATAGTATTAAACAGCATTTTTATGTTTTCCAAATTTTACTTTATTACTGCAAGATTCTCGTCATTTATCATTTTTGTAGTCCACATCGATCACGACACTCCGTTATCTCTCGAAGAAACGTGTAAAAGAGAGAAATTTTTAGACGGACAGCTTGTCGTTCCGCCGAGCTGAGAATAATCAGGAAAGTACTCCCAATTGATGTATAAGCCCTCTATTTTTTGTTCTTCTGATTCAATATGGTGGATCGGTAAAAGGGGGGTCGCGAACATTTTTAAAAAATCTAAAAAGGGTCGCGATTAAAAAAGGTTGAGGACCACTGGTTTAAGGCAAGGTTTGTGTTTTTGATTCAGTTTATTTTCAAGTTTTAGGATCAATTTTATGTGTTTATTTTCTATGTGTACAATTTTGAAATTATCACCAGGAAAGTAGTTATGGTCTGTTAGATGGTAGTTATAAACTGACTAGGTTTTGTTTTTTAAATGACTTATTTTATGATATTCGAATTTCGAAATAACGTTCTGTCTGGTCTATATAAGTTTTCAGACATTCTATTTGCTTTTCTTTCATTTTTGATAAATTTTCCTAATGAATTATTTGTTCTAGAAGCTATATTGATAATATTTTTATTTAAGAAATGTTTAATTTTCTCTGATATTTTTCCAAAATATCTTAATACCTGATATTTTTTTATCATTATTCGTTTCCCTTAGGTAGGACTTTAATGTACACAACATCAACTGGCTTAAATATTCAAATACTACCGACGAGCAAGGTCGTGAAGCCGAATCATTTTCAATCAGTTGTGGTTTAACTCAGCTTATTGACGAACCAACACGGATCCCTGATCGAGACGGGGAGTTCGTCAGTCTTCTTGATCTGTTTTTGCTAAATGGGAAGATCTCACGAAATATTTTCGAACTTTCCTTTGGTTAGACGTTTGTTTTCGATACGACGACCCATCTGACTGCGCCAGGGAGGTTTCCGATGTTATTTTGGCCGGTATGGAGGCTTACATCCCTTTTTCGAAGAAATGCTCTTCCAACGACAAGCTTTGGTTTGAAAATGCAAAGAAGCTGTTGCTTCTAAACATCTTGCCTACCGACAATGGCGTGAAAATCCTAACACCATAAACCGTAACACCTTTGTTCGTGCCAGGGACAGATGCAAAGAAATTATCGACGAAACCAAGGAGGCACACAATCAACGAATTAGAAATAAACTTCTCGCTTGTCCCAACAATTCCAATTCCTTTTGGTCAGTCGCTAAGGCAGTCAGTCAAAATTTCACCAAATCCACCATACCACTACTCACACGGCCAAATAATTCTATTGCAACGACACCTGTTGAGAAAGCGAACTTGTTGGCTGAACTTTTTGCTTCACATTCTACTGTCGATTTCCAAGGAAAAACACCACCTACAATTCCCATAGTGCAGTCGAGGATACCCGATATTGTCTTCAGACAGCGTATCATAAAACGTATTTTAATGAAGCTAGACACCAAAAAAGCTTCTGGCACTGACGGAATACCTGCCATAGTTTTCAAAAACTGTGCGAGGGAACTAACATTAGTTTTCTGTAGACTTTTCAACCTATCCTACAGAAAGGGAATATTTCCTTCTTGGTGGAAATGTGCCACAGTTCAGCCGATACCTAAAAAAGGTAAGAACACTTTGGAGAATCTCGAGCGGTTGCTCTTGACATATCCAAGGCATTCGACCGTGTTTGGGGCGATGGGCTGTTGGCTAAGCTACGCTCTTATTGTATGTCCGAAAAGTTCTGTTTGTGGCTCTCATGTTTCCTCAGAGAGCATTCTTTACGAGTGGCAGTCGACGGATTTCTTTCTAACACCTTCACTATTAACGTCGGTGTACCTCAAGGCTCCATACTCTTTTTCTCATTTACATTAATGATCTGCTGGAAAAGACCGAGATTCCAATCTACAACTTTGCAGATGACAGTACGCTTATCTCTTCATTCACTTTGAATGCTCGAACATTGGCTGCTCAGACGAATACCCGCAGACAGCAGGAAGGCATTCAACTTAACAAAGACCTGGAAGAAATTTTATCTTGGGGTGACAATAACCAAGTGGAATTTAACGCTACAAAAACTCAGGCGGCAGTTTTTTCTAAAAAAGTTAACTTTGCTGAACCCGACATCATCACTTTGGAATAATTTGCCCAGGACTGTGTTTCCCACAGAGTACAATTTACAGCGATACAAGAACAACGTGAATCGCTTTTTCCGCACACGTGACGCTCCTGTAGCGCTTTAGGGACTTCATCCCTGCAGCACGTGTGCTAGACCCTTAAAAAAAAAAACTAGAGAAAAAAGATGGTTTTTTTTGTTTTTTTACTAAGTTTGAGGGCAGAACCCCAAACATGGAAGCAGTATTCCCTCGTAGGTCGAATTTGTGGTTTATACAGAATTAACAGGTCTGGAGTATAAAGCTTTCTAGATCGAAATAATACTCCCAGCTTTTGAGAAGCTCTCTTTGCTAGCCATGTAACATGTTCATGCCAAGATATAACTATGTCGGTTTTAGCAATATTAACTTTTTTAAAAAAACTGCCGCATGGGTTTTTGTATCAATAAATTCTAGTTGGTTACTCTCACCCCTAGATAGAATTTCTTTCAGGTCTTTGCTAAGTTAAACGATTTCCTGCTGTCTACGGGTATTTTCATGAGTAGCCGATGTTTGAGTATTCAAAGTGAATGAAGAAATAAGCTTACTATCAGTATAGGGCCTTGAAGCACGTCGGCGCAGATATTAGACAGAAATTCGTCACTGCCACTCGTAAAGAGCGCTCTCTGAGAAAACTCGTTAAACATACCATAAGAGCGTAGCTTAGCCAACAATTCGTCATATCAAATACGGTCGAATGCCTTGAATATATCAAGTGCAGCCGCTCGAGATTCTCTAAATTGCTTAACTACGTTATTCGAAACATGTGTTAGAAGATTTCCTGTTGATCTTCACTTACGAAAGCCATATTGATGGCCGAATAATATTGAATCCTTTTAGGTATTTTAGAAGATGCTGATTGATAGCCTTTTCCATGACTTTCGATAATATTGAAAGCAGTATGACTGGTCGGTCGTTGTTTGGCAAGGTATTCTTGTCTTTTTAGGATATCGGTTCAACTGAGCATTCCCGGCAGGAAGAAAATATTTCCTTTCGGTAGGCTAGATTGAATAGTCTACAGAAAACTGGTTTTAGTTCACTCGCGCATTTTTTGAGTACTATAGTGGGTATGCCGTCAGCGCCATAAGTTTTTTCGGTGTCTTGCTTCATTAAAATACGTCTTATGATATTCTGTCTGAAGACTATATCGCACATCCTTGACTGCATTATGGTAATATTTGGTAGTTTTTTTCCTTGGAAATCGACAGTAGAATGTAAAACAAAAAGTTCAGCTAAAAGGTTGACTTTTTTAACTGATGTTATTGCAGTAGTATCATCTGGCTGTCTGTGTGGTGGTATAGTGAATTTAGTGTATAACAACTATATTCACTATTACCTCCTGAGATAACATCTAATAAATTAAAATTTCGTCAATATTCCTAATGAAAACGGAGTTAAATATTATTGTATAAAAGTCTGAAGTTAAAAATAGCATACTTCATACATAAATAAAAAAAAATTTTAAGGCGTAATGTAAAATAAGTAATATTGATAACCTTCTCCATATCCGTCGATACTACTGAAAGTATTGAATAAATAAATATTTGTTGTTAATAGCAGTTTGCTTTATTAGATTTCCTTTAATATAATCATATTCAATTAGTCTATGCAACACACTGTGGTTCGCTGCCAATTTTTAGTGTTCCGTACGGAATACTTATAAGATCACTTCGGTGTCCGTCTATCTGTCCGCCTGTCTATCACACCCGATTTTTTCTGGAAATATATGGCACAGAATGCTGAAATTTGGCACTACTATAGGAATTGATGACCCCATCTAACCTGAACTTTATTGGTTACACACCTTTAGCTTTAGCTTTAGGTGAATAAGGTGAATTAGCCTAGACCAGACAGGCATCTTTTTAGTGTTCCGTACGAAACACTTATAAGATCACTTCGGTGTCTGTCCGTCTGTCACACCCGATTTTCTCCGAAACTAGTTGAAATTTGGTACTAATAAAGGAATTGATGGCTTCATCAGAACCATGTAGTTTTGAAAGTTAAATTTTGACATAAAGGATTAGTTTTGGAGGGTGAAATCGGAAGTGAAAAAAAAAATATATCAAGTCATCGAGTGAGGTGTCAAATGAAAGCTTGTGAAAACACGAGTTCAAAGATATATATAATGTAATACTTGCGCAACCTTTTCTTTGTGTTATTTTAAAATAACTGACAAAAATCGCTGTTCCCCCTTATCTCGAAAAGTACTGATCAAAAAATTTCAAAAAAATTCTGGAATATTCTCTACAGTGTGTAGATTGAACGAAAATTATCACTTTTAATAATTTATCTGGTATATATATATATATATATATATATATATATATATATATATATATATATATGTATATATAAATTCAAGGTCATCAGTTATCAACAAAGATCGTAAACAAATTTTGTTGAAAACTCATTTGGGATGTATTTTGTGAAGTCATTTTATTTTATTTTATAACGCCGTAACAAACATTTTTATTCTAAAAACAATCAATGTACGGAACACTAATTACGCAAGTTCGACTTTTCCCATTATTGTTGTTGCGGATGAGTTAAGTTTATATTTACTGTAGTATTAGTGTAGTTTGTGGAAAACTAAAAATATTTATTGCAATGCCTGACCAAACAAACACAGTGTTTCCAATGATTTGCAGCGGATACAGCTTTGTCATTTGCTAGCATAATGTCTTCCTCTGTGCAAGTTTGGTTCAAATTTGAACAAATTAAAAGATGATGTGGGCTCTGAACAGCACCGCACATGGCAGGAGCATGCACTTTTGACTGTGCTGATGCTTCTTTTATAATCATATTATGAACTGACAGTTAATGCGTCGTGAGTTAGCATAGCCGTAAAAAAAGAGTATTTAAATTTTTTGTTTACAAGGTTAATATTCCAAATGGAAAATGTTCCATTTTCATCATGTTATGTTTTATGAATTTAAAAATTGAGTGAGTGTTGAAACTGCAATAAAAAATATTCAAGACGTTTATTTGGATCGTGCTCCTACTCTTAGGACCGTTAAAAAGTGGTTTGGTCGATTTAGAAATGGTGACTTTAATGTAAACGATAAACTTCGCTCTGGGCGATCTTCCGGCATTGATAATGACTTTATCCGTGACTTAGTGAATATTAATCCATGGATTACCACGAAAGATATTGCTAAACGTTAATAATTCGACTGCATTTCGTCATTTAAAGCAACTTGGATATACTTCGACTCTCGATTTATGGGTTCCGCACGTTTTAACAGAACGAAACAAACTGCACACAGCCATTTCTTTCCTCGCCCGTTAACAAAACGAACCTTCCTTGGATCAAGTCATAACTGGAGATGAAAAATGGGTTGTGTATAACAACATAATAAGAAAAAGAAGCTGGAAGCATAGAAGTGAAAAAGCAGAATCTATAGCAAAAACTGAATGAAAATGTTTTAGATCTGATGGGATTACAGAGGAATAATTTTTTATGAGCTTCTTCCACGTGGCTAAAGAATAACTGTGGAGAAGTACTGTGAACAACTTACCCAACTCAATGATGAAATCCAACCAAAACGTTCTAATTTGCTCAATCGGAAAGCCATCATTTTTCACCATGACAACGCTAGACCCCATGTCGCTCAACGGACACTGCAAAAACTTAGGGAGTTACAATGGCAAATCCTCCAGCACCCGCCGTATTTCCCTGATCTTGCCCCTTCACATTTTCCTCTGTTTTGTTCTCTGCAAAATAATTTGAATGGCAAAAAATTTGATTATATGGAAGAAGTCAAAAACTACCTTATGACTTTCTTTGAGGAGAAACCACGCAGTTTCTACAAGGAAGGAATTCAAAAACTTGTAAAACGATGGGAGACAGTTATAGAAAAAGATGGAGAGACATTATTGATTAATAAATACTATTTTTCATGAAAATCTGTTGTAGTTAATTTGGTTTTTAACTGGGCACGAAGTTTTGCAATCACCTAATATGTCAATAATTCAGTGAATTATTGCCTTCTTGTTCCATAGTAAATTTTATATCGTTATGAATTGAGGTTATGCATTTAAATAATTTGTTAAGTTGTCTGTTCACGTCATTGATCTGACGATAACCAGACATTGCAATAAATATAAATTTTCAATTTTTTACAAACCATCACATACAGATATTACAATAAATATAAACTCAGCTCATCCGCAACAACAACAATTGGCAGCATACCACAGTATGTTGGATAGACTAGTTAAGTGTCCGTTTATCTTAAATGACTATTAACAACGGATATTCCCCGAAGACTCTAAAGTCACTACTTAGTAAAAATTCTATTGTCGATTTGTAAGGAAAAACACAACCAACTTTTCCCATAGTGCAGTCAAGAATGCCCGATATTGTCTTCAGACAACGTTTTATAAAATGTATTTTAATGAATCTAGAGACCAAAAAAGCTTCTGGCTTTTCTGTAGATTATTCAACCTTTCCTACAGAAGGTGAATATTTCTTTCCTGCTGGAAATTCAGCCGATACCCCAGAAAAGCAAGAAGACCTTGCCAAACAACTACCGACCACTAGCACTGCTTTCAATAATACTAAAATTTTTCGAACGCTCAAACATTGGCTACTCATGCAAATATTCGAAGACAGCAGGAAGTCGTTGAACTTAACAAAGAACTGGAAGAAATTCTATCTTGGGATGACAATAAGCAAGTAGAATTTAACGCTACAAAAACCCAGGCGGCATTTAACGTCGCTGAAACCGACATGGTTATGTGGGGGCACTCCATTCCTCTAGTATCGTCATTCAATTTACTAGGCGTTAACTTGGGAGCAAATATGTCGTGGCATGAACATGTTGCAAGCATAGCAAAGAGAGCTTCCTAAAAGCTAGGAATATTCTTTCGAACTAGAAAGCTTTACACACCACTATAACTATTAATTCTATACAAAGCTCAAATTCGACCAACAATGGAATATTCCCACGTTTGAAGCTCTACTCCCTAACATACATTGCATTTGTTGGATTCTATTCAGAAGAGAGCTGTTCACCTCATTGGAAACCCAGAACTGACTAGCAAACCTTGATTCCTTGGAACATCGGAGAACGGTTGGCGACCTCAGTCCATTCTACAAATATTTTTATGGAAAGTGTTCAATAGATGTAGCCCGCTTAATTCCACCCAAAGCGGCGCATCCAACAACCCTTTCTACGTCATCTTTCATATGGAGAATCTTATTCCCTTAGAATGATTCGTCCAGGACTGTGTTTCCCACCGAGTACAATTTACAGCGATTCAATACTAATGTGAATCACTTTTTCCGCACACGCGTCACGCGATTAACGCTTTAGGGATTTTCCTATAGCACATTACTATCTCCATAAAAAATCTATTTCTCTAGTGTCCCCAAAAGAAAAGGAGAATGAAAAAATACCAAAATACCACGTAATTTTGAAAAACATTAGAGAAAGTTAAGTATTACTTGAATAAATATAATATCAATATAGCTTTTACAATACAATATGAAAAATGCAAAAGAAAAACAAAATATTATAGGCCAGACAGGTCCCAGGTTCTTTCAAAGTTCGAGTTTTTTAACACAAAATAAGTTATTTAAAAAACCAAACCAATTTAACTTATAGCAACCATCTAACAGACCAAAACCAACTTAAGATATTTCATGAACATAAACTTAAAATTAATGTTAATTAAGGTTAACTTAAACTAATCTGGAGGCAGGGGGTCGCTGGGTCTTGGCAGACGGTGGCGGGCATGGCGTGGTGAGGGGCAGAAATAGGCTTGACTGTGGGGTTGGGGTGATGATGGGTGGCTTTGTCGAGGAATTTGGTCTGGGTGTTGCTGATGAATTTACGGATTGTGAACATCTGGAGGTCTCGGTGGAGTTGTGTGTTGCGGACGAACCATGGGGCTTTGACAATAATGAGGAAGGCCTTGTTTTGGATGGTCTAGAGGGTGGATCTGCGGGTGCGTGATATCTGGCTCCATGCTGGACTGGAGTAGGTCAGTCCACATAATTTGGAAAAATATCAGAGAAAGTTAAGTATGTCTTGAATAAAAATAATACCAATACAGCTTATACAATACATATGAAAAATACAAAAGAAAAACAAAATATTGTAGGCCAGACAGGACGTCCTTTCAAAGTTCGAATTTTATAACACAAAATAAGTTATTTAAAAAATAAAACCAATTTAGCTTATAGCAACCATCTAACAGACCAAAACCACTTTTTCGATGGCATTTTCCACTCTACACGTAGAAAATGAAGGCATAACCTTAAATCTGTTCGGAAACTCGTAAATTAACCGAATTAAAAACACAGGCCTTGTCTTAAATGAAAATAAAGGGTCGAGTGCAAATTGGACTTGCGGAACACTGTCCGTTGATTGCTTTTAAAGTAAAAATTTTTGTACGGAGGTAAAATGGGAAGGGAAGCGATTTTTCGCGATTTTTTAAAAATAATACACAGAAAAGTGTACGCTTTAGGGTATTACATTATTACATTATAAATACTTTTGAATTCGTGTTTTTACAAGCTTTCATTTGACACCCCACTCGATGACCTGGTAATTTTTTTTTTTCACTTCCGATTTCATCCCCAAAACTAATCCCTTAAATCAAAATTTAACTTCCAAAACTACACGGCTCTGATGAGGCCATCAATTCCTTTATTAGTACCAAATTTCAACTAGTTTCGGAGAAAATGAGGTGTGACGACGGACAGACAGATGGACAGACAGACGGACAAACAGATGGACAGACACCGAAGTGATCTTATAAGTGGTGTTTCGTACGGAACAATAAAAAGATGCCTGTCTGGTCTATGCTAATTCACCTTATTCACCTTTGCTAAATTGTGTAACCAATAAAGTTCAGGTTTGATTTTCCTATAATAAATGTTTATGATTATGGACGTAATTAGCAAATACCCTAGGTTAAGGTTTAAAAAGAAACCAGTATTTAATCAGATACCGACCGCATCGGGGGAAGTTACTGTGTAACGAAGCACTTCAGGCATCAAGTGTGAAAAAGTGGTTGCCGCTGACAAAAATAACTTTTTATTACATTCGTTGTGAATTTCCATTAAGTAACAGCTACAGCAATTCAAGTCATACTTTTTGGTCGATTTGGACTAAAATTAAAGCTATAGGATCAAGAACTTGAACTAACCCTTTTTATTTCTATGAGATCAATGACTTGGGGAAATAACTAAATAAAATGCATAGCATTGAACCGGTAAATGTAGTAAATAAGATCTTACTTCGTATGTTACGTTTTTTTTCGGGATGTTTGTAATTGAGGGATCTGAACGATCGGTTATTAGTGTTCCGTACGGAACACTTATAAGATTACTTTGGTGTCTATCTGTCCGACTGTCTGTCGCGCCCGATTTTCTCCGAAACTATTTGACATACAAAGTTAAAATTTGGCACTAATATGGGACTTGATGGCCTCATTAGAGCCGTGTAATTTTGAAAGTTAAATTTTGACTTAATAGGTTAGTTTTGGGGGTTGAAATCGGAAGTGAAAAAAAAAACAATTACCAGGTCATCGAGTGGGGTGACAAATGAAAGCTTGTAAAAACACGAGTTCAAAAATACATATAATGTAATACTTGCGCACACTTTTCTTTGTGTTATTTTTAAAATCGTGCGAAAAATCATTCTCGCCCCCTTAAAACTTGATGACTTAAAAGTACTAATCAAAAAATTTTGAAAAAATTCTGGAATATTCTCCACAGGGTGTAGATTGAACGAAAATTATCATGCGTGCATTACCTTTAATAATTTATCTGGTATATAAAAAAAACAAAAATTTCAAGGTGATCAGTTTTCAGTAAAGATCGGAAAAAAAACTGATGAAAACTCATTTGGGGTATGTTTTGTGAAGTCATTGGTCATTTTATATCTCCGTAACAAAAATTCTTATTTTAAAAGTAATCTATGTACGGAACACTAACTGCGCAAGTCCGACTTGCATTTGGCCGGTTATTTTCTTGTTGCAATTATTCACGGTGAAACGTATAACGATAAGAAGTTAGTAAGATAGTAAAGGAGGGGTGAAAAGGGTTGCTTCGAACATATAGTATTTTGCAGTTTTTAAAAGCAAAGACTCTGTTATTTTTTCAATTTTAACAGAAATAGTATGTAGAAGGAAATGTTTCGGTTGTAAATATCTCCGAGCTCTATCATCTGCTTATTTGCAGGGGATGTATTGACCAAATAATGGTAACATTTTGTTCTCTAATCCGTCTCTATGGAGGCTAATATTAAAAAGGACAGGCTGCGTTTTAAGTCAAATTAATCGAAGGATTTAGCATCAATGCACGTTTATTTTCGTAACGGCGATGAAAGTGAACTAGCTGATAGCGGCTGTTGTACCTTAATCCGTACCTAATTTTGAAACATCATTTCCGGTTTTCTGATATAGTAACCACATACACATATTTTCTCGAAACATGCCTGAGAGTGAGATATTAAAAATTATTGTTTATGTATACTATGCAGTAGTTAAGGTTAGATATAGGTTTTAGAAGTTTATTTAAAACATTTTAATAATTGTAAAGTATGCATCGTAATAGTGATAAACTATGTGAATATCAAAAATCCAATGGTAAGTAAGTAGCTGAAATACACGTACATATCTGTATATCTTTCTATTTTACTCGCTTAAAATAAAAGTAAATTAGAAGAAAATATAATACCGGACAAGATACGAAATCCTGGTTCTTAGAATTAGACTATGTCAATTTAGAGGATCTTTTCGACTTTCCTCCTACGATTATACAAGACATCTTCAGGTATTTTTACTCTTTGAGATTAGAACGGAGAATGAATTCAAACAAGCATTAAGTCAAGTACTTGAGACCCAGTGAGATACCGTAATAAGTTACTCGTACCAATAGATATCTGAATGTCAATTCACACCACCATCTGTATTGAAAAACCATTCGGTACCAATCCACTAGAATTATGAGCTTTATCCGATTTTATCTCACCAAAACAGATAAACCAACCAGTGCTTTACAAAGTTCTAAAGATATCCGCAATAGTCGAATCAATGACGGTTTTTACTTCTTAATCCTCAAGAACAGTTCCGATTTTGATCATTTTTTTTTAATGTTTTTTTTTTAATATATTATTTGAAATCAGAAACCTTGTAGTGAGGGGACATAAATATTTATATTGTTTAAACAATAATTATGATATTTATGGAAAAAATTCATTTTTGTCACGATATTTACAAGATATTACAAGATCACTTTGGTGTCCGTCTGTCTGTCAGTCACACCCGATTTTTTTCTCCGAAACTATTTGACATAGAAAGTTGAAATTTGGCATTAATATAGGAATTGATGGTCTCATCAGAGCGGTGTAGCTCTGAAAGTTAAATTTTAACTTAACGGGTTAGTTTTGGGGGTGACATCGGAAGTGAAAAAAAAAAAATTACAAGGTCATCGAGTGTGGTTGCTTGTTTGTAAAGCTTGTAAAACAAGAGCTCAAAAAATATATAATGTAATACTTGCACACACTTTATTTCGAAAAGTATTGATCAAAAAATTTTGAAAAAATTCTAGAATATTTTCCACATGGTGTAGATTAATTAAAAATTATCACGAGTGCATTAATTTTAATAATTTATCTGGTATATAAAAAAATAAAAATTTCAAGGTCATTAGTTTTCAGTAAAAATCAGAAAAAAAACTTTATTGAAAACTCATTTGTGAAGTTATTAATCATTTTATACCTCCGTAACAAACATTTTTATCTTAAAAGCAATCAACGTACGGAAAACTAATTGCCTAAGTTCAACTTGCACTCGACCGGTTATTTTTTTTTTGAATTATAAACCTAAGTTTCAGAGATAATTAATTAACCAGAGGTACAAAGAACTCTTTGTATAACTTGCTTTAATTTTTATTTTATTTTATGAATTTAATTATTTTTTTTAGTTTCAATTTTACCTTACTCTTATTTATATTTCATCTTTTTTTTGATATTACGTTTGACGTGCCAATTGCATAATTTTTTGAAAATGACAAAATAAAAAGTTTGAAGTTTGGAACAGGATAATATAATCACTATCTGCAGTTATAGTGACAAATCTGCAGTTATAGTGACAAACTTATCTAAGATTTTTCTCTGGCAATGTTTTATTTGTACCTATATCTTTGCTAGGGTAAAGATCTTAATTAAAAGGTAAATTTATCCCCTTCACATCAGATTAACTTCCCGATTTTACGATTTAATTATATAAAATATATATTTTTAGTGCTTCCGAATTCATGTGCCAATACAAGTTTCCAAGATGCGCCTCTCTTGGAAGAAGCCATGGCCCAGAACAGTAATACAGGAACGAGTAGTAGTAGGACAATGCAAAATACAGATAACTGTGAATTGTTACTGCTAGCTGAACATGATTTTTTTCTGACATTTGTCTTTTCTTGTTATTAATGTATTATTATAACGTATCTATCATTTAAAAGAGTAGTTCCCAAACTCTTCCTTTTCAAGAATTTTGCTGGTCCTTGTCCATTTTCTCTTGCCTTACTTAACTTCTAATAAATCAGCAACTGCACGATCAAATGAATGGTGCAACTGTTACCAAGTAGTTAGTTTAATTGGTTACTTTGTTGTTGGCGCTGTCTATTACGAAATAGTGAAATTTGTTTGTTTGTTACTTGCACCATCTCTCCAAGTAGCGCCGTTTCTTTCTTCGAGTTTCTTGAACTGTCTACTATATATCATCGGATGCTACCTGGCTCTAGAATCTTCTGGAAATTTGAGTTTGGATTCGTAAAAACAGCAAAGGGATTTTTACGAAGTTTTTTTTCCCTTCTGTAATTAACGACGATCGTCCCACATATTTACCCAGGTCATTTTCATGACTATCATTATCATCTATTCCTCTTTTTACTTCGTAAATTCCGTCCTAGCGGCATCTATTCCAGATATGGATGATATCGACTGTGGAGGTTGAGCCTTCGCATTTCCTTTTTCTTCATCGCTGATTCTTTTTGCATTTCTTACTGTTTTTTTTCTTTTTTGAAGCCACTGAAAATAATAAAAAAAATTCTTTATTCAGACCAATAAACATTAAGATCCAGAATTTTGTCAAAATCCAAAAATTAAAATTTTTCATGTTACCTTTTTCTAAGTTTTTGGATGATTTTATTTTTTTCATTTCATAATAAAGGAAAACTTCAGTTAGGTATAATTTATCAGTATTATGACACTTAGATTAGTGTATTTCTTTAATTTTATTTTTTTTTTGTCAACAGAGGGGTATTTATTTTTTTATTAAACAAACGAAAAAGCTTTGAATAGTTTATTAACAGTGAATTTCCTTTTACCCATTATTTTAAATTTATTAAATTATTAAAAATAAAAAAATTTATAATTTTTATTTTTTCGTTGTTTCTTATTATAATTTTTTAGGCTCTCAGAGATTTAGGGAGAGGAGGCAGCATATATATATATATATATATATATATATATATATATATATATATATATATATATATATATATATATATATACAGTAATACCCCGCTTTACGCGAGGGATACGTTCCGAAAAAAATCGCGTTAACTGAAATTCGCGTATATCGAGGTTTATGATTAAACATAGTCAAAATTTAATACAAAAAAATACAAATCATTTTAATCAATCACTTTAATTCTAAGAACACTTTATGCAATACATACTCTTATTTTTTACGGAAAAATACATCTATTGTCTTTTGGGTAACGTTTTGTTTACGTTCTTGTAAAATACGTTCATAACACCCAACACTGTTTTTAATTGTTTGACACACGGTCAAGACACGGTCATCATTATTGTCTATACTCTGCAATATGTCCAAACCTGAATAAATTTTTGAAAGTGCATTTTGTATTTCCCCTGAAGATAAAACTTTCTCTTCTACTTGTTCTTCCTCATCGTAGATAGGATTATTCTGTAACTCGATCAGATCTTCATTGCTAATAGGATCGTCGTGCGTTGCTACAAGTTCTACGAGATCTTCTACCGTGACATCTTCAAGTTCAGACCCCTCAATCATTGCAGCAATGTCTTCAAGCACTTGTCTCTGCATCTGGACAATTCTTCTAGGTGCTTCCACTACATCTGGCCAAAGATTACGCCACACCCCATTCATACAACTCATTTTAACTTCCTTCCAAGCCTCTTCTATGTTGTGAATAGACTTCATAATGTTGTATGACTTCCACCACTCTCGCATAGACTGTCTTCCTTCCCCGTCAGTTTCATGAATTAGTTGGCTAAAAGTGCGGCGATGGTAATAAGCTTTGAAGTTTGCTATTGCTCCCTGGTCCATAGGTTGTAATATTGACGTAGTGTTTGGTGGAAGGAACTTTACGTACACTTTTAAGTCTCTGGGCGTATCAAGTGAGGTTGGATGTCCTGGGGCATTGTCTAAGAGTAATATAACTTTAGGTTCAAGCCCATTTCTGTCACAGTATGATTTGACTGATGGGCAAAAACTATTAGAATACCATTCTTGAAAATTTCCCGTGTAACCCACGCCTTTCTGTTTGATCGCCACACAACTGGTAGACTTGTCTTGTCTGTGCCTCGCATTGCACGGGGTGTTTCTGAATGGTACACTAGTAAAGGTTTCAGTTTGAAATCACCAGTGGCATTACCACCCAGCAGAAGTGTTAGTCGATCTTTCGCAGCTTTGAAACCACTGGCTTGACGTTCTTCCTTAGAAATGAATGTTCGAGATGGCATTTTTTTTTCCAGTAAAGTGCGGTCTCATCAACATTGAAGATGAGACAAGCAGGAATTTTCTCTCGTCTAACGAAGTCTTGAAACTTGTCTGGAAACTCAGCTGCAGCTTGAATGTCCGCGCTGGCCGCCTCGCCTGTTATGTGGATATTGTGAAGATTAGAACGCTGCTTGAACCGATGGAACCAGCCTCTGCTGGCAGCAAAA